>CANSNZ010000392.1:0-499631 GCA_947646795.1 Beta lomatogona | reverse complement strand
TTTCAATGTGGGTAAGATATGATAATTTATATATATGAATGTATTTCTTATAATAATATGCAATTTGCATTTACTATACGCTAACAATTTTTTCGGTTTTATGTGTCTTAGATATTAGCATATTGGAAGCGGCAAATCAACTAGGAGATAGTGCAGAGTATATATAGAGATCGATCTCCATATTAGTTGTTATTGGTATGTAGTTATGATAAAGACAAGTCATTATATATCTTCAGTTATTGTGTATATATGTAGATTCAATCTATGTGTATGTATATTTCTTGATATGAGATTGGATAAAAACAATTTAATTAAGCTATGAAATGTATAAGTTATATGAATCATCATCATCAATCATATGCCTAGATACTCGTTCAAGACTTACTCATTAGGAGTAAGTCTTGAATAGTCCTGTTTGGGGTCGCCTTGGACGTTTGATCTCACTTAGGTGGTGAATGTATGTCTTCTTTTCAATTCTAAGGAAAGTCTTGGCTTGTCGTTTCTCTACATTGTTCTCTGTGTACATATGTAGATAATCAATTATCTACATTGTGTACTTGGAGAACTGTAGGGAAATGCTGCCTGATGTTCCTTAGAATTGAAAAGTTGGCATATATTCACTAGTGAGATTAAACGTCCAAGGATGGGTTAGGTTGGAGTGATAAGGACCTTCGGATGCATGCATACATTTGCACATGTGACTCTCTTAGCCTCCATTTGTATGTGCGTGTTTTTAATATGTGATTGTCTTGCATGTGAATGTGCTTAAATGATTGATACTTATAATTGGTTGTGTTTAATTAGAGGTTTTCATGAATGAGATGGATCGTACTTGGATGTACGGTAGCCGTGAATCGATTGAGTTTGTGAATGGGGTCTCGAAATTTTTAAATCCGCATTTGAATACCAAGCATCTTCCTGGAGCGATCGACTTTTATTGTCCTAGTTTAGATTGTGGAAATGTGAACAAGGTTAGTAGTATTCATTTGCTTAAGGAGCATGTCTTTCATCGTGGGTTTAGGCCTCAATACCACGTATGGGTTTGGCATGGTGAGGAGGGGAGATATGCAAGAAGTCGTAGGATAATGAACGATGTATGTGAAGAGGGAGAAGGATAAATTAGGTGATGATTTCGAGGATGGTGAGTATGGGGATGATGAATATGGGGATGATGATAGAGATCGGGTAGACGAGATGATACAAGAGGTTGAAGATCGGTCTTGCAAACGACCTCGTATGTTTGAGTCTATGTCCGAGGCCGCCGAAGGGCCATTGTATCCGTGTGGTACGAAGTACACCAAACTTTCCGCTGTGATAACACTCTTTAATATTAAATCGAAAGCGGAGTTGGACGGATTGCGGTTTCACGTCGTTGTTGGAAGTTTTAGCCGATATGCTCCCCGATGGAAATGATCTACCAAAGTCGAACTATTATGCTAAGAAACTCATGTGTCCTTTCGGTTTAGAGTACCGAGAGGATACATGCTTGTCCAAACGATTGTGTGCTTTATCGTAATGAGTATGAGTATTTAGATGAGTGTCCACGTTGTGGATTATCAAGGTACAGGCGTGAAGGGGCCGGGGGTAGTGAAGGACCACCGAGTTAAGGTGTTGTGGTATCTTCCCGTAATACCTAGATTTAAGCGCATGTTCTCGGTAAAAAAGATGCGAAGAATATGCGGTGGCATGCGGATCGTAGGAAGAAAGACGGTTTGTTGAAGCATCCGGCGATTCCCTAAGTGGAAAAGTATCAATAGGGTGCATAAGCCGTTTGGTAAAGAGGATAGGAATTTGAGGCTTGGATTATGTACGGATGGCATGAATCCCTTTGGCAATCTTAGTTCTCAAGATAGTACATGGCCGTAGTTTTAGTGATTTATAACTTGCCTCCTTGGTTGTGCATGAAACGCAAGTACATCATGTTGTCGCTTCTCATATCTAGGCCGAAACAACGACCGGAAATGACATAGATGTATACCTTCAACCACTTGTTGAAGATTTACGAAGATGTGGAACGAAGGAGTGTCGGTATTTGATGCGTATGCTAATGAGATGTTCACTCTGCGTGCCATGCTTTTCTGTACAATGAACGACTTTGCAGCCTTATAGGAACTTATCCGGGTATAAGACCAAAGGAAAAAAATCGTGCCCGATTTGTATAGATGACATGAAGTCTACACACATTAAGGGCCGCAAACATGTCTATATGCGCACACGAAGGCTCCTTAGACGCGACCATCCCTATCGGTTTAAGAAAAAGGCCTTCAATGGGACGGTTGAAGAGAGGAAGTTGCTCGTAGACCATTAACCGGTACTCAAGTTTATAATCGTTAAGGGCATTGAAACGATCTATGGTAAACCCGCGAATGACGTTGATGGAACTACGGGATTATGGAAAAAGGAGTCTATTTTTTTGGAAACTCCCATATTGGAAAGATTTAAAAGTCGACATTGTTTGGATGTCATGCACATTGAGAAGAATGTTTGTGATGCTATTCTTGCGACACTTATGAATATTCCAGGCAAGACAAAGGATGTTAAAGCGTCACGTCTTCACTTGGAAAAAAATAAGCTTCGACCAGAGTTGCGGGCTCAAAAAAGGGCCGGAAGGAAAAGAAAGTAGTGGAGGAAAGGGTTGATGAGGAAACCGTGAAAAAAAAAAGGTGGATGATTCGGAGAAGAATTATTTGCCACCAAGCTTGCTACACGCCGTCGAAAGCCGAGAAACGGATTTTTTGCGAGTCATTTCATTAAGGTTCCAACCGGGTACTCATCGAATATGAAGCGATTTGTTACCTTAAATAGTGAGTTGAAGTTATCGAGTATGAAATCTCATGATTGTCATGTCATGATGCAAGTATTCTTACCGATTGCAATTCGTGGGATACTTCCAAAGCATGTGAGGCACACCATTACATAACTTTGTTCATTTTTTCATACAATATGTAGCAAAGTGCTACAACCGTCGACACTCGATGACTTACAGGCTCGAATAGTTGAAACTTTATGCAAATTTGAGATGATTTTCCCCCCTGCATTCTTTGACATTATGGTGCATCTCATTGTCCATCTAGTTCGAGAAATTAAGTTGTGTGGTCCAAAGGTTTTTGAGGTGGTGCTATCCTTTTGAGAGATATATGGGTACTTTGAAGGATAAAGTTCGAAATCTTGCACAACCGTAAGGTAGCATTATTCAAGGGATTGTGGGCGAAGAGGTCGGTAATTTTGTGGCAGAATATGTTAATGGTGTTGATCCTATTGGCGTTCCGATATCTCGACACGAGGGCAGACTCGAGGGCAAGGGTACGATTGGCTCAAAATTGATCTCACCTTCTGTCGACAAGCACACACAACCTCACTTATTTGTGTTGCATCACGTGGCAGCTGTCCATCCTTATTTAAATGAGCATATGGAGGAATTACGTGTTAGCATCCCTGGAAAAAGAATAAGGGCATTGACGCAAATGCATAATAAGACGTTCATTGATCGGTTTCATCATCGAGTAGTGGATGATTTAGATGAAAATGTTTCTGAAACAGTCAAGTGGTTAGCATTTGGTCCCCGTGAATTTGTACACTCTTATGAGGGTTATGATATTAACGGGTATACGTTTTGGACTGAACGTCAAGATCTTAAGTCGACATCGCGACAGAATAGTGGTGTTTCACTTGTGGCGTCATCTAAACAATACGCAAGCTCGAAAGATAAGTCTTCCGTTCTTGCTGCCACCAACTATTATGGGCGAATTCAAGAAATATGGGAGCTTGACTACTCAGCTTTTCATATTTGCCTCTTTTGTTGCAATTGGGTTGATGATAATCCACATTGCGTAAAAAAGATGATCCTCATGGATTCACTCTTGTGGACATGGGTCGTCTACGTGAAACTGAAGAGCCATTTGTACTTGCATCACAAGCTAAACAAGTATTCTATGTAACTGATCCTGCTGATAATAAGTGGTCAATTGTTGTACCTGGCAAAAGGAGTATTCTGGGCATTGGTGATGTTGAGGACGAGGAAGAGTATGATGCATTTGAGGACATCCCAACTTTTACCTATCCTGAAAATAGCGTGGAAGATGATGTAAATATGTCTGAGAACTATATGCGTGTTGATCACGCGGAAGGGATACATGTTGAAACTCCTAAGAAACGGCGGAAGGTCAACAAATCATGAGACATATACTCAGGTTTATCTACTCTATTTCATCCATTTCATGTCATTTTCATATATTTCGAGTCATGTGACTCAATTTTCTTGTTGAATATGATACTATATCGCAAAAAATACGACTATTACGTAGATTTATAGGTGCTACTTTGTTGTTGGTTGGATTTCAGGAAACTAAACATCATTTTAAGGTTATTTCGGCCGTTTCATGTCATTTTCGTGTATTTTGAGTCATGTGACTCTAATTTCCTGTTGAATGTAATAATATTGCATAAAATACGACTACTAAGTAGGTTTATAGGTGCTACTTTGTTGTTGGTTGGATTTCGGAAAAGTAAGGGTCATTTTAGGCCTATTTCGTCCGTTTCATGTCATTTTCGTGTATTTCGAGTCATGTGACTCCAATTTCTTGTTGAATGTGGTAATATTGCATAAAGTACGACTACTAAGTAGGTTTATAGGTGCTACTTTGTTGTTGGTTGGATTTCGGGAAAGTAAGGGTCATTTTAGGTCTATTTCGCCCGTTTCATGTCATTTTCGTGTATTTCGAGTCATGTGACTCCAATTTCTTGTTGAATGTGGTAATATTGCATAAAATACGACTACTAAGTAGATTTATAGGTGCTACTTTGTTGTTGGTTGGATTTCGGGAAAGTAAGGGTCATTTTAGGCCTATTTCGTTCGTTTCATGTCATTTTCGTGTATTTCGAGTCATGTGACTCCAATTTCTTGTTGAATGTGGTAATATTGCATAAAATACGACTAATAAGTAGATTTATAGGTGCTACTTTGTTGTTGGTTGGATTTCGGGAAAGTAAGGGTCATTTTAGGCCTATTTCGTCCGTTTCATGTCATTATCGTGTATTTCGAGTCATGTGACTCCAATTTCTTGTTGAATGTGATAATATTGCATAAAATACGACTACTAAGTAGATTTATAGGTGCTACTTTGTTGTTGGTTGGATTTCGGGAAAGTAAGGGTCATTTTAGGCCTATTTCGTCCGTTTCATGTCATTTCCGTGTATTTCGAGTCATGTGACTCCAATTTCTTGTTGAATGTGGTAATATTGCATAAAATATGACTACTAAGTAGATTTATAGGTGCTACTTTGTTGTTGGTTGGATTTCGGGAAAGTAAGGGTCATTTTAGGCCTATTTCGTCCATTTCATGTCATATTCGTGTATTTCGAGTCATGTGACTCCAATTTCTTGTTGAATGTGGTAATATTGCATAAACTACGACTACTAAATAGTTTTATAGGTGATATGATAATATTGCATAAAATACGACTACTAAGTAGATTTATAGGTGCTACTTTGTTGTTGGTTGGATTTCGGGAAAGTAAGGGTCATTTTAGGCCTATTTCGTCCGTTTCATGTCATTTTCGTGTATTTCGAGTCATGTGACTCCAATTTCTTGTTGAATGTGATAATATTGCATAAAATACGACTACTAAGTAGATTTATAGGTGCTACTTTGTTCATGGTTGGATTTCGGGAAAGTAAACGTCATTTTAAGCCTATTTCGACCGTTTCATGTCATTTTCGTGTATTTCGAGTCATGTTAATCCAATTTGTTGTGGAATATGATCATATAACCTAAAATGTTGCTATTAAGTAGATTTATACGAGCTACTTTTTTGATGGTTGGATTTCGGGAAAATAAATATCATTTTAGGCCTATATATTTCGGCCGATTTATGTCTTTTTGTATATTTCGAGCCTCCCGCTCCCTCCCCCTTGCACGCCCCCGGTCCCCCCCTGAACAGCCCCCCGGTCCCCTCTTGCACAGCCCGCTCCGCCCCCGTCCAGCCCCTAGCTACTTTCCCCCGCACAACCCCCCGTAGCAACAAAGGGCGCAAGTCGAGGCAGCCTTGCTGCCGCTGCTGGCCCACGACTGGCCCACGACTTCCGATGTTCCATTATTGTTGGTCCTTATTCAATTTGTTTTTTTAACCTGTACATATATATTAATTTCTATGTGTTTATAATTGCAGGGATAATTACTACATATGGATGAGATGACGACTAGTGAACACACAACCGAGGATGAATCTTATGATGTGAGGAAGGACCCGGATAAAGGTGATCTCGAAGATCGAGATCTTCAAGAACTTCATCCACAAATTGGTACAATTGTGAAAGCACAACAGGTTTGTAGGAAAGAAGGTCAAGAACGGGAGTTACAAACAAATCAACAACAAAGAAAATCAAAAGTGATGAAAAAGAGAAAGGGAAGAGGGCCTACAAAGTCAATAAGTGCTACTCACTTGCATATGACTTTAGAGTACGATAACTTGGGTCAACCTTGTGGTGTGTGGCATTCTATGTATGGCAAACATATTGGCCTTTGCGTCCGGAGGCTCTCCATTTTGTATAAATGGCAAGAGGTGCCCGAGGGGATGAAGAAATTACTATGGAATGACACTATGGTAAGTTTCATACAATCATTTAGTTTCTTATTTTAATAAATGTATGTGTATGTAGTACTAATGATAGAATTTAATCTATTACAACAAATGTGGAAACTAATATTTTTGTGCGTTCTTCTTGTAGAATCTCTTCGATATCGAAGATGATGAAGCCAAGAAGAATCTATTTCTATCCGCGCTTGCTCAGAGATTTTGAGATTTCAAGGCTAAGTTAGTGTCCGGTTGGATCACTAAGCGGAGGAAAAGAACGGGTACATAGAAGAAGAAAATTTATGGGGGAGAAAAGCAAATCGAAGCTGAGGCTGCATTGGAAAATTCAGAGGAACCCACCACATTACCATATCAAATATGGAGAAATATCAAACCTGAAGAGTGGGAAGCATTTGTTGCCAAAAATACTACCCCGGAAGCTGTTGTAAGCAAAGGATTTTAATTATATTTACCACACTTAGCTCGAGTATGATTGTATATAACACCTAATCTTTTGTTTGTAATTATGTGTTTTTTCAGGCAAAACGTGAGAAAAAAAGCGTGAGTGCAAAAGCAAGGAAATATTATCATCATTTGGGTGCCCATTCCTACGATGAGGCGAGAAAAAAGTGGATGTTTGCCCATTACCCCACACAGGATTCGACAACGACAAGTAGCTCTACAACCACATCAGTTACACCGGCTCGTCAACCAGACAGGGTCCTTGATTGGTGGTGTTCGATGCATGGGGTTGATGCAAAGGGAAACAGAGTGTTACCTGATCCCGTTACAGAAAAGATAGCCAATACCATTGTAAGTACATATCATTTTAGGCCTATTTCGGCCATTTCATGTCATTTTCGAATAGTTTGAGTCACTGGGCTCCAATTTCTTGTGAAATATGATAATATAACCTAAAATATTGCTATTAAGTAGATTTATAGGTTCTACTTTGTTATTGGTCGGATTTCGGAAATGTAAATATCATTTTAGGCCTATTTCGGCCATTTCATGTCATTTTCGAATAGTTTGAGTCACTGAGGCCATTTCATGTCATTTTCGAATAGTTTGAGTCACTGGGCTCCAATTTCTTGTGAAATATGATAATATAACCTAAAATATTGCTATTAAGTAGATTTATAGGTTCTACTTTGTTATTTGTCGGATTTCGGGAACGTAAATATCATTTTAGGCCTATTTCGGCCATTTCATGTCATTTTCGAATAGTTTGAGTCATTGGCCTCCAATTTCTTCTGAAACATGATAATATAACCTAAAATATTGCTATTAAGTAGATTTATAGGTTCTACTTTGTTATTGGTCGGATTTCGGGAACGTAAATATAATTTTAGGCCTATTTCGGCCATTTCATGTCATTTTCGAATAGTTTGAGTCACTGGGCACCAATTTCTTGTGAAACATGATAATATAACCTAAAATGTTGCTAATAAGTAGATTTATAAGTGGTACTTTGTTGTTGGTTGGATTTCGGGAAAATAAAGATCATTTTAGGCGTATTTCGGCCATTTGATGTGTTTTTCGTTTATATCCATTATTCAAGTAACCCCACACCCCACACCCCACACCCGCACTTTCCCCCTCCTTACACAGCCCCCCCTTACACAGTCCCCCACTGCCCCCGCTGCAAGGCCGCCGCAACAAGCGGCAAAGCAGCAAAACTGGCTGGTTCCGCCTGCCGGGCAGCCACTGCCGCTAAAGCAACTTATTCGGAAGTACGTTTTGTTTTTTTTTAAAATTTTAACGTCCAATTGTCTGTTGTTTTTTAATTTCTAGATCGGATTAAAGGAAAAGGAGGCAACCAGTGATTTCACTCCTACCGCACACATGGATGCTTTGCACGAAACTCTAGGAAAGGACCATAGTGGTCGTGTGAGGGGCGTGGGAGGTGTCCACCTCGGCGTGCGAAAGGTATATGGTGAAAAATACACTACAACGTCAAAATCAAGTGCAAGTAGTGTGAATTTGGCGTCGGTAGATGTGGAGGCTATCAAATCTGCAATTCGGGAGGAGCTTAGAGAGGAGATGACACATAACTTCAATGCTATGATGGAGCAAATGGGTTTACCGACCTTCCCATTGAAGAAAGGTAGTGATGTTCCATCTAGCTAGCCGATCGGTGTTCCACAAACATCGGATAATCAAACGATACCTGCACCTGATCCACCAATACCCGAGTTGAAGGTAATCACTGTATTTGGTTTAATTTATCACGCTTAATCACTGTGCTTTATTAATTAACTATGTATTGTCCCTAAGTGCATGCAATTCTAAATGTAATGTTGTTTCATCGCTTAACTATTAATGACTTGTTTTGATTCAAAGGAGGAGACCCCATGCCGACTATTATTTCAAGAAAAGGATTCTGATTGTCTGATTGTGGTAGCTAGTGGCCATGCACAACCTCCTGGTGATCGAGTACGAGTGCATCACCAGATAGTGAACAATGATCACTATGTGGTGAGCATCAACTACATTGAGCCTGGTTTTGAAGACTTAGGTCTTCCGATGCCAAAACTGGAGGTTTGTCTACATATACACTGAGTGACGCCCATGGTAGTTATGTTCTGTGGCCGCGTGCATGGGTGCGATTTTCAGATGAGGTACACCGGTAAACATACATATATATATATATATATATATATATATATATATATATATATATATATATATATGCGTTAATTTATGTAATAATCAACTCCGATTATATTACTTTTCTATGTCATATATATAATAATTAGTAATATTCTTATTATTACTTTTTACTAGGCTTCAAGGAAGGCTGGTTCACATGACAAGAAGGCTAAAAAGGTCGGTTCACCAAACAAGATGGCTAAGGAGGCAATTGGACGTGCTGAAATTGAACCAAATGTGTTCGATGACTAAGTTAGTATGTCAAACAATCCACTTCTCGAGCCGTTGGTGGTGCAAGACCTTACTAAGGTATGTTATTGGTTGCATGAGTGTGTTAGCAATTTGCCCGAGAATACTCCAATACATGTTCCTTTGGGGAAGGAACAATTCAACTACGTTGATGAGTCATCTACATGGATTTCCAAAGACGATGTTAAAGAATTCTTACGTGGAGAAATGTTGAGTGGAACAATGATACAAGCTTTCATGAGGTGATACATATCTTACTTTACAAGTTTATAATAGTTTTCAACTTCCATGATAAGTATGTTTACCTTTTATTATATGCTTTCTCAGGTTATTGTGTGCTGAATTGAATGAAAAAAATGAGTGAGACAAAGATTGGTTGGTTATGTCCAAGTATGATGCGAGATGACAATTGTTTAAAAAATAAAACCGATGTGAAAGAATATCTCGATACTAGTTTCAAACAATCACATCGGTTAGAAGAAAAGTTCATCCTTATTCCATATATTGAAGCGTAAGCTTGTTACACCAAACTTGATGCTTTACTTTATTTTCTATTACTTTATTTCCTTGTTTAGGAGAGTTCATTCTTGTTCCATATATCGATAACAAAATTCACCGAATTGTTGCATAAGTAACTTTATATTATTTCCTTATATAGTCTCCATTGGACGCTCATTGTGATATGTTTGTCAAATAATCACGTCTACCACTTTGATTCTCTTCGTCGACAACCACCACGGAGCTTACTAGTCAAGTCACTATTGAATAGGTAACTTAACTAGAACAATATGTGTACCTAATATTACACACACACACACACACATATATATATATAAACATCTTATAATGTATTCATGTAGTGTGACGAAGCAGCATTATGGACTTGGACTTCGATTAGGAAAAGCTCCTCTTTGGATATCAGTTGAGGTAACTACTTTGGTGAATCTTATGTCGAACCATTTATTTTCATATACTCTAAATTTAACATGAATGTTTTTGGATGTTTAAATTTGGTGAATTTCAGTGTCCGCAACAAAAGAATGGTGTTGATTGTGGCTATTACGTACTGCGATGTTTGGTATAGTCAACCGTTATACTGACATCGATTATCTTCCAAAAGGTATGTAACTAATTAGTTTATTTAATTTAGATTAAATTGATAGGTAAGAATTAGTTTATTTTGGAAATTGTAGCATAAATTAACTATAATCATATCGACCCCGAAACTAACCCAAAACTTGAACTCTAATATTTTGCTCCTAAATTTCACATTAACACTTCAAGTATGCATAAAGTAAGTGGTGTGTGTTAGTTTTGCTCCTATATGTAACATGTAGATAGTTTTGGGAAGTGAAATAGCTCAAATTCACAAAAATCGACCCCGAAACGAACCTAAAAATTGAACTTCTAATCTTTTGCACCTAAATATGACATTAACACTTCAACTATGCATAAAGTAAGTGGTGTGTGTTAGTTTTGCTCCTATATGTAACACGTAGCTAGTTTTGGGAAGTGAAATAGCTCAAATTCACAAAAATCGTCGCCGAAACGAACCTAAAAATTGAACTTCTAATCTTTTGCACCTAAATTTGATATTAACACTTCAACTATGCATAAAGTAAGTGGTGTGTGTTAGTTTTGCTCCTATATGTAACATGTAGCTAGTTTTGGGAAGTGAAATAGCTCAAATTCACAAAAATCGTCCCCGAAACGAACCTAAAAATTGAACTTCTAATCTTTTGCACCTAAATATGACATTAACACTTCAAGTATGCATAAAGTAAGTGGTGTGTGTTAGTTTTGCTCCTATATGTAACATGTAGCTAGTTTTGGGAAGTGAAATAGCTCAAATTCACAAAAATCGACCCCGAAACGAACCTAAAAATTGAACTTCTAATCTTTTGCACCTAAATATGACATTAACACTTCAACTATGCATAAAGTAAGTGGTGTGTTAGTTTTGCTCCTATATGTAACATGTAGCTAGTTTTGGGAAGTGAAATAGCTCAAATTCACAAAAATCGACCCCGAAAAGAACCTAAAAATTGAACTTCTAATCTTTTGCACCTAAATATGACATTAACACTTCAACTATGCATAAAGTAAGTGTTGTGTGTTAGTTTTGCTCCTATATGTAACATGTAGCTAGTTTTGGGAAGTGAAATAGCTCAAATTCACAAAAATCGTCCCCGAAACGAACCTAAAAATTGAACTTCTAATCTTGTGCACCTAAATTTGACATTAACACTTCAAGTATGCATAGAGTAAGTGGTGTGTGTTAGTTTTGCTCCTATATATAACATGCATGTAGTTAGTTTTGGGATGTAAAATAGCTTAAATTCACAAAAATCGATAAAATCAACTCGAAAATTGGTTGTTTAATTAGCTAATTGCAAGAATTAGTTGTTATTATATATTGTAAATGTTTGACTTGATCTTATTAATTTATTATATTCATATTATTGCAAGGTTTACATGGATAACGAGGCACCAAGGTTGGATGAATTCACAATTGAAGAATTGGATGAAGTTCGAAACAAGTTGGCAACCTACATTTGTGAAGATTGTCTATGATACATTGGTTAAGATTTTGCAAGAACTAGCTAGAAGTTCGAAACAAGTTGGCAAGCTATTCGGTTGTTGCGTTAATGTAGCTTTTTGTAGTAGAATTAATATAATTTTGCCTTAATATGTACTCTTTAACATTATTATTATTATATATATATATAATTATTACATATATAATTGGGAACTCTATATATATATGCATTATGAGGTTTGTAATATGGTACAAAGCAAAGTAGCAAGGAACCAGCGACACAGGGAACGAGCGCATATATATATTATATAGCTGAATTTTTTTTTTAAAAAAAATTACACAAGGGCTACGGTTAATATGGAAAACCGCAGCCCTTGGACAAATAAGGGCTGCGGTTTTCTTACGACCGCAACCCTTCCTATATGTTAAGGGCTGCTACTCTAATTGCTACGGTCAAAAAACGCAGCCCTTAGGCCACTTTTGACCGCATCCCTTAGGCTTTTTTCCTCTAGTGTCAAGTTGCACTTTTCCTCAAAATTCTATGATGCACTTCTCACCACATACAAAACTAATTTGTTGACACACAATATCAACAACCTTCATTTGACAGAGGATTTCTCTTCATAAGGCCTTGTGAAGCACTTATCTTCACCATGATGCACATAATCATCATGCATTAACCACTCTTGCTTTGGTGGTTTGCCTTTCATGTTTTTTAGACTCATAAATTGGAAAATGTCCTACAATGGCGTACTTCTTCCTAGTATCTCTCTCTCTCTCTCTCTTTGGGATCTAACACGGCGTTGATACAATGTTAAAATTATAATAAGAGATGAGAGAGGGGAATATAGAAGTAAAATATAAACTGATAATTGCATTTATTCCAATTAGTGAGTTACAACAAAAGGCCTCTTATATAGGTTGTAGCAGCAAACTGACAATAGGTAATAATTAGGGAATTACACTACTCCACTACCTCTTTTATAAACTACAACCCACTAACACATACTCAAAACTGAAAATGATTCACATGCATATTCCTAAACAACAACGACTAATTAAATACAAATTTGAAGCAATATTCCAACATATATAATTACTTGCAGAAGATATTCTGCACAATCTCCATTTTACTTCTTTGAGAGGAGAGCATATGCTTTGTGGGCAACTTTCTATTGATAATATTTATGCTCTAACAAATTATAAAAGCATGTAATAGTATATAAAATTAAATGGGGGCCACTTTTATACCCTATATAACTTCTCATGCACACCCTTAAGAAATGACAAGAACACAACAATATCGATAACCAACAGTGGCGGATCCAGTGTGGGTTCAGTGGGTTCAACTGAACCCACGCTGGAGGGAAAAAGGGAAATTCACGAAAAATTGAAAAAAAGAGCAGCGTTATAAGCATCCCGCATCGCATAGAATCAGTTGTAGACGTTTGGTTCAGTGGATTGTTGGGCTGTATATCTTAAGCCCTTGATACTTCTACCGCGGGTTCGAATCTTGCAGATAGATTTTTGTGTCATTTCTCTTCGTTTTTTGTTTTGTTTTTTTTCCTTTTTTTTGCAATATCTTGACTGATGGTTTGAGACCATTTTTTTTTTTATTTTTGGCAATGTCTTGACTGATGATTTGAGTCCATTTTTTATTTTTGTTTTCTTTCCAACAACTTTACCTTTTTTTCCTTTTTGATTCAAATAGAGTTCTACTTTTTTTATTTTGCTTTTGTTTCTTTTAGTTTTAAGTTTTATGGAGCATTTTGTTCATTTCTTTTGTGCAGAATTTATCCAAATAAATCCAACTTTTACCAATCTTTTTATAATTATCTCAACTTTTTATTATTTTAGCAAACACCCAAATTTGAGTGCTATCTTATCCAAATAATATGAACTCTTCATTTTTATTATTAGTGAACCCCAATAGTATGAGTTTGAATTATTATGAGAACCATCCCACAACTTGAAATTATATATAGATTATTCATATTAAATTTCCCTTTTTTAATTTTTATAGAACCCAAAATAATGTCTGAGTGTACTACATATTACTTTGAAATTTTTGCCTTCTAATTTTCCGTTTGTGAATAGTTAATATATATTTGGATTTATATTTCTTCCAAAAAAAATGAGTATTTATTTGTCCTTTTGTACATCTGTATATTTTAATGCCTAAAAAAGTGCTATAGAATTGCTAATGCATAAATCATTTAAATTTATTTCGGATTTTCATAGGATTTCCAACCCACGTGAGTCAAATCCTCGGATCCGCCACTTGCTAACCAATACTCCAATATAGTAGTGATAATTCCCCTACAAACACCCATAAAAGAGAAAAAAGAAGGCCAATCCTTTTGGTGAATTGGTTGACAATGATAAGTTAGACGAAATGGCAAGGTATGTAGACAAACCCAAAACCCAAGAAGACAGGGCAAGAGACGCCATACATTTGCAAAACGAAAATGACAAGAACACAAAGGCAGAGGATTATGTCAAGACCGTCAAGGCGATTATGGTAATGGAGCCTCGACGTTGTGCTCGATTTACAACGCTACCGGCGACAATCGGACCTACGTTGTAGGAACAAAAACCGGTAACTAAATTAACACACTTAACCGACCACCGTGGCGTGAGAAGATCACCGCCCTAAAGTTGAATTTGCCCCGCAACAACACACGGACTCACAAAGAATCAACCTCCAGGGGATACACGGTTTCGCCTTTCCGTAGTCGATGTAAAAAAGCATTAAGAACGCTCTTGAATACGCCTGAATATTAGAGGAAGGAAGAGAGGAGAAGTGAATGTGTTTCGTGTGTTTCGAGAATACCGTAACACCGGTATTTATAGAGGCAACAAACCCGCACGAAATCGAACGTGGCTGAAATCGTGGGAAAAACGGTCACATAATGGGAAGAGTCATGGCCGTAATTCAGGAGAGAGATTAGGGGAGAAAACGGCATTAAAAGAGAGATTAAGGGAAAAAACGGTAACTTAATACTGATAAAAAACGGTCATAAAATGCCAACATATTTCTGACACAAAACTCTAGTTAAGTTAAGTTTATTCCCCAAAGCCCAAAGCCCAAAGCCCAAGGCCCAAGGCCCAAGGCCCAAGGCCCAAGGCCCAAGGCCCATGGCCCTGGCCCGGTCCGGGCGGGCGGCGGCGGCGCGCGTGTGGTATCCACACATCACCACATACCCACTAAAAGCCTCATTGCTACTCAACTCAAAGGGTAGAGAAAGAGTAATGGTTATAAACCTTACTCTTCCCTCATATTCTTTCAATGTAGGACAATAGGAATAAATGACTCTTCATATTCTTTTGAAGCAAACTTAAAGTTTATATTAAAAACTCCAACAATCCCCCACATGATGCAAAAGAAGAAAACAGAAAGAAACGGGGCTGAAAAAGATGATCTGGGCAATAAATACTAGGTTTTGAAGTATCAATGTCTTATGGACTTGAATTGACACTTAGTGCATACAAGTATGTCTTACTGTCATAAAAAGATAGATTTCTCTTTGAACCTTTCATGAGGTTAGCAAACCATAGATGCGCACTCAACCTTTTTCACATCAAGAAACGTTCTCGCAATTGTAATATTAGTGCCCCACAATTAACCTGGATTCTCATGAATGCTCTAGAGAGTCTAAGCCTTTTGACTCTCATAGGGGATTGGGCGTAACCCCCACATTCACATAGGTAAGTTCATCAAGTTTGTACTGTCACAAACCACCTTAAGTAAGGCTATGAACTTATTAAGAGCTATAAGCTCAACCTCACACATATAACAGTATAATGAAATAAAATACTACATCATTTTTATTACTAGGAATGGTAGTAGTATCAACAACTTGAGTTCTTTTGTGATTTCGTTTGACCCTTTGAACTTAGGAATTCCTAAGAAGGGTGTCCACTCCAGCACCATTTTTCTACAAAGGCCTTTGGTAAGAGGATCAGCAATATTCCTCTCTGACTTTACATACTCGAGTGATAACACATTATTTTTAACTAAATTTCTAACTATAGCATGCCTTAAGCGAATATGCCTTCTCTTGCCGTTATAGGCTTGATTATTCGCTACTCCAATTGCTGCTTGCGAGTCACACCGCATAGAAACTGAAGGAGCTGGCTTCCCCCACAATGGAATATCAGCAAGCAAACTCCTTATCCATTCAACTTCTTGACACCGCCAATTCTAAAGCAATAAATTTAGATTCCATGGTAGATTTGGCAATACATGTTTGCTTTGATGATTTCCATGATATAGCTCCACCAAAGAAGAGTAAAAACATAACCGCTAGTAGATTGAATTTCATCATTATCCGACACCCAATTGGCATCACAAAATCCTTCAAGGACACAAGGTGTCCTTTCGATAATGTAGACCCCAATTGATAGTGCCTTTTAGATACTTCAACAATCTAATCAAGGCAACCCAATGCTCTCGATTAGGACCGTGAGTATACTCGCTCAATCTACTAACAAAGATAAGCTATATCAGGTCTAGTATAATTCATCAAGAACATTACACTACCAATTATTTTTGCATATTGTTCTTGGGATATACTATCACCCTTATTCTTTTTCAAATGAATACTAGAATCATATGGGGTTTTCACGGGAATGCAATCAAATTGATCAAACTTCTTCAATATTTTCTCAACATAATGAGATTGATTTAAAGATATCCCATATGATGTTCTAGTAATCTTTATTCCAAGAATAACATCAGCCTCTCCTAAATCCTTCATCTCAAAACAAGAATTTAGGAAACTCTTAGTTGCATTTACTACGTCTATATTGGTCCCAAAGATTAACATATCATCCACATATAGACATATAAAAACACAACCAAGCTCATCAACTTTGGAATAAACACAAGCATCGAATCATTTACCACAAAATCATTTGAAGTAATAGTTTGATGAAATTTATCATACCATTGTTTTGGTGCTTGTTTTAATCCATACAAAGATCTAATAAGCTTGCATACCTTGTCCTCTTGACCAGGAACCTCACATCCTTCAAAGTTGCTTCATATAGATCTCCTCATTTAACTCACCATTCAAAAATGCGGTTTTCACATCCATTTGATGCACAATCAAATCATGAATAGATGCAAGTGCAATTACGCTCTAATGGTGGCTACCTTAGTCATAGGAGAATAAGTATCAAAAAAGTCTAAACCGTGTTTTTGGGGATGCCCTCCAACTACAAGTCTAGCCTTATATTTGTCTAAAGACCCATCAGGCTTACATTTCTTTGTAAAAATCCATCTACTACTTAGGGCCTTACAACCTCTAGGAAGGTCCGACAAAATCCAAGTATTATTACTCATAATAGACTCAATTTCACCGTTAATAGCCTCTAACCAAAAACTTGAATCTACGGATCTCATGGCCTCAAGCATAGGTTCTTGGGTTCTCTTCCAATACAAGAACATTGACATCTTGCTCATCTAAACACTCTTTTTCAGCTAGAAAGGTAGTAATAAAATCAGGTCCGAAACTAGACTCAATTCTAGCTCTCTTACTCCTTCTAGGTTCTAAAGTCTCACTAGATGATGCAATGTCATGATGCAAAGTAGAAGAAGATGCAGCAGGCAAGTAAGTATGATGATATACTAACTTTCATAGGAAAAACATGCTCAAAGAATTCAACATCCCTTGACTCTCTAATAGGACCAAAACCGAAAGCATCCTTAAGAATGAGTCTATATGCAAGACTGTTAGAAGCATAACCAATAAAGATACCATCTACAGTCTTAGGTCCAATCTTACTCCTTTGAAAGTCGGAAGTCCAATCTTACCCAAACACCCCCACACTTTGAGGTAACCCAAATTAGGCTTGAAGCCTTTCCATAATTCATAGGGAGTCTTATCTAACTTCTTATGGGGAACTCGATTAAGAACATAGCAAGCGAGATAAAATAGCCTCACCCCACATGTTAGTAGGCATACCGAACTAATAAGCATTGCATTCATCATATCCTTCGAGTCCTATTTTTCCGCTCGGCTATTCCATTTTGCTCGGGTGTATAGGGAGTTGTAACCTCATGAATAATCCCATTAGACTCACAAAATTTCTTAAGGGAAACTCCATCATATTCCCCACCCCTATCCGATCTCACCCTCTTAATTTTAAGGTCCAATTGGTTCTCAACTTCGGCTTTATAAATTATGAATTTCTCTTGACCTCATCCTTAGAACTCAATAAATAAACCTTAGTATAACGTGAAAAGTCATCAACAAATGTAATATAATACTTCTTTCCTCCCCTACTCATGGAATTCTTAAAGTCACCTAAGTCACTATGGACTAACTCTAATAAAGTAGAGGAACGGGATACATTTTTATTGAATGCTTTCTTAGGGTGCATAGCTTCTACACATACTTCACATTTCTCAAACGATGTATTGCTAAAGTCAGGAATAAGACTAAGTTGTTTAAGTCTTTTAATAGATGCAACATTCACATGACCTAGTCTAGAATGCCATAAAGAAACAGACTCAAGAATATAAACGGAAGCATGAGAGTTCTTATTATCAATTACAACATCCAAAACAAAAAGTCCAAGCATTACAAAAGCCTTTACCCACAAAAACACCATTTCCGGTTAATACAAGTTTATCGATTCAAAAGCTAACTTAATTCCAGCTTTGTTTAAAAGAGAACCAGAAATGAGGTTTCTGCGGATGTCGGGAACATGCAAAACATTCTGCAAAGCAATGGTTTTCCCGGAAGTTAATTTCAGGAAAACCTTTCCTTTGCCTAGAACACTCATAGTGCTTGAGTTGCCCATGAAGATGCATTCTCCTTCTGAAACATTGCTGTAGTCCTGGAACATCTCCTTGTTGGCGCAAATGTGACGGGTTGCACCAGTATCAACGATCCATTCAGCAACATTGCTTACCGAATTGACCTCGAGACACCACAAGCAGCAATAATGTCGTCTTCAAGCAAGGTTGGCTTGAGCTTTGTTGTCTTTTGCTTTGTTTGGAGCTTCCTTTCTTAGACGACAATCCTTGGCAGCATGCCCATACTTACCACAAACGAAGCAATTTCCCTTAAACTGACCTTTTCCCTTAAAGTTGTTATAATTCTTCCATGTACCATGAAACTGATTAGGACCCTTACCTTTTGGTCCTTTACCTGCAAGCAACCTTATTTTCCACAAGATTAGCGAAAGAGGAAGAATGATCAACATATTTCCCTTTAATTTGGATACGGTTCTCGCTCCTCAATCTTAATGTGGGAAACTAATTCTCGAAGGGTGAAGTCTTTCTGCCTATGTTTTAAGGAATGCACAAAATTTTCCCAAGACGGAGGTAATTTTTCAAGTAAACAATTGGCTTGGAACATATCAGGAATAGCCATACCCTCAGCCACAATATCAGCACACAAATGTTCATACTCATGAACTTGATCTAATACAGGTTTATCATCAGACATAGAGAACTTCAACCAACGGCTACAAGCATATTTTTTAGTCCCAAAATCATCAGTACCATACTTAGCATTCAAGGCATCCCAAATATCCTTAGCATTTTTGGACTTACTATAAATCATGTACGGGCGGCGAGTCATATAATGTAGTAACATCCCACGACAAGTCTTATTATCTTTAACAAAATCCCTACTGGAATTCTCGGGAGCAAAGACGCTAGACACAAACAATAATCTACCCCAATTTGACCCAAAAAGAATTCCATTTTATCGACCACATTTTATAATTTTTTCCATCAAACGGATCTAACTTAGACATGTCAGGAATAAACGAATTGGTAATAGGCACAGCAGTAACACTCACAGGTTCATCAGATTTTTCACCAGCCATAGTTCCGAATAACAGATAAAAAGTATAAAAATTCAACTTTAGAATGTAGGAACAAAAACTGGTAACTAAATTAACACACTTAACTGACCACCGTGGCGTGAGAAGATCACTGCCCTAAAGTTGAATTTGCCCCGCAACAACACACGGACTCACAGCAATCAACCTCCAGGGGATACACCGGTTTCGCCTTCCGGTGTTGACGGAAAAACAGATTAAGAACGCTCTTGAATACGCCCGAGAATATTAGAGGAAGGAAGAGAGGAGAAGTGAATGTGTTTTACGTGTGTTTCGAGAATACCGTAAACACCGGTATTTATAGAGGCAACAAACCCAGACGAAATCAGAACGTGGCTGAAATCGTGGGAAAAACGGTCACATAATGGGAAGAGTCATGGCCGTAATTCAGGAGAGAGATTAGGGGAGAAAACGGCATTAAAAGAGAGATTAAGGGAAAAAACGGTAACTTAATACTGATAAAAAACGGTCATAAAATGCCAACATATTTCTGACCCAAAACTCTAGTTAAGTTAAGTTTAAAGCCCAAAGCCCAAAGCCCAAAGCCCAAGGCCCAAGGCCCATGGCCCTGGCTCGGTCCGGGCGGGCGGCGGCGGCGCACGTGTGGTATCCACACATTACCACATACCCACTAAAAGCCTCATTGCTACTCAACTCAAAGGGTAGAGAAAGAGTAATGGTTATAAACCTTACTCTTCCCTCATATTCTTTCAATGTGGGACAATAGGAATAAATGACTCTTCATATTCTTTTGAAGCAAACTTAAAGTTTATATTAAAAACTCCAACATACGTGACTGACAATGATTGGTATGGCAACATCGGACGTACTCCCTACCCTCTCGAGATTGGGAATGGTCAGTGGGCTTCCTTCCTCCATGTCCACACCACCAGCGCTTCCTCCGGTTCGGAAGCTGCTGTCGTTTTCCGTGGCAAGAACAAGTCTGGAGAACTCCGGGACTTCATGTTTAGTTGGTCTACACCTTGGGGCTCTTGGTACAAAAACATGGTAGTCCTGACTTCTCTTTGACCCCATTATTCATTTCACCTTACAAATTGATACTATTAAGTTAAAATAAGTTTTCAATAAAAAACTTTTTATATGTAAGATCTAGTAAACTGCAAAAGAGAAATACATCAAAGTCTAACAAAATTTAGTTTTGATCAGTAAAAAAGATTCCAGTTTCTTGAAAATAAGGTGAACTGGACAGGGCATTCGTTTATTCTTCCGATCTTGTCCGAAATGGCTTATGTAGTGTGTTATGACATTTTTTTCAAGAAAGAGTGACGAGGTTTATTGTGAAGGAGTGTTAATTATATTCTCAAAGGGTGTCACCTATAACATTTTCAGTAGTCGCACCCTTAACAAATATAGGGAGTCATCCAATATATGAATTTGCGGTAAATTTTTTTCCCTGTATCTGTATGTACTTAAGCTACTCGATCAATTAATTTTGCAGGCTTATAGTGAGATGGGTGCAGTTGACTCCTTTCAAGGACGTTGGGATGACATCTACAACAAATTGAACAACAGCAACTACTCTGATACCACGGACAGGGATGGAGTGCAGATCGAAGTTGATACTGCTAATGGCTCTTCTCCAACATTCCGTGCAATACTTAAGATTCCTTTTAGTCCATGATCTATCTAATGGGTTTTGTCATCTGTTAGACCTTGTGCTTTCCGTGCAATGGATCCATGCTAAACCTGTTGTTAATTTCATGTTTTAAAAATAATAAGGTCGCCCTTACCTACGTGCATGAATGTATCACATGTATGTATAGGGTCACAATGATGAGCTATGATTTGGACGTCTTGTTGGATAACATCCAATTGAACGCGAAGTTATGTCGGATCTGGCTCGTCGCGCCCGACCAGGCGAAGGTTCGCCCGACCCGCCCGGGCAAGACGAGTCTGCTGCTAGGTCCGTCCCGCCCGACCGGGCGATGGTCTGCTCGCCCGGGCAAGACAAGCTTTTCTTCTTCGCCCTGTTTCTTCCTTACGGGCCCGACCGGGCTGTCTCCGCCCGATCCGCCCGAGCGGTCTCCGCCCGACCCGCCCGGGCGAACCTCTTTTCAGCGGTTTTCGGATTTCGCGTTTTGTGTCGCTTGGTTTTTTATATTTTATATAAATACTTCATCCTAAAACCGAGGTGAAAGAAGGATGATTCTCTCTTGAACCCTAAAACACAAGCCTACCTATTGTCTCTGAGTTTTGAGCAGTTCTTGAGAAACTCCAATCCTTGATCCGGGTGCACGGAGTCGGGGATCGTTGTGTGAACCTTGGGGGACGAACGTCATCAGGAATCCGCACCGGAGATGGCGAAATTCGTTTCTAAGGCAGTGGCCTCCATACCACGGCGCAACGTTGTTCTTGTGGAATTCAATCAAGTTCAGTTGATTGTTATCTGCAGATAAGTTTCTTCCTTATATTGTATATCAATATAGTTTATTTGTTCGTTCTTCATGAATATATCAATCGTATTGATTATTTCCTACAATTTAGAAACGAATTTCTTTAGATTGTTGTATTCATGTTGATGTATGATTTATTTTAACCTATTTTTAACAATCTACCTTGGAAAGGATTCCTTGAGTATTGGTTATTTGTTTAAGTATGGTTAGGAAAATAAATCTTGTACGTTGCCTACAATGAAGTTTGAGGAGCAAACTTATACGGTTGATTTCTATAATATTGAGGTTCTCCACCCATATAGTTGTCAAGACTTGAAATTTGGAATTTCAGTCGTCTAGGAACCGTCATCGATCTTGAAGGGTACATGGCATCGAATAGCTGCAAATTAAAATTTGTAGTTGGATTCCTATTCGAATTCTTGCTGCTGATGTAATATGTGGGTATGGCCGGTACTCGACATTCATGCGATGGAATTCTTGAAAAGTGATTAATTTACATGCTAATTGATTTCTTTAAATTGAGTTAGTACAACAATATTGAAGCAAAGTCAACATCTACTTCTAATTACCAGAAGTTGTCATGGATTATCTTTGGTATTTTCAGTCCTACAGGTGGGAATTGGACTCCATATAATAATATGTTTTCTTTGTTTTCTTTCATAAACGATAGAGTCTGCTAAATTTCTTATAGTGAGATTCTCTGGATTATCATGTACTAACCCAAATTTAACAATATGTCATGGAATGAATCCATGAGCATTATATTGTTCCGTTCTTTGTTTGATAAGGGTTGGAAATTATATGATGATATAAGTCTCATATGGTGACTCAAGAGGATAAATAATATCAGTGTGGTTATTGTCACGGAGCTTCTTTAATCTCAATGAAAGTGAACAAAAAGGAAATGATCAAGCATATTGAGATTACCAACGTGACTCCGACAATTTCAGGGAAGTTTCCTATCTATGTTACATACTGTCAAACTCTAGCTTTGCATAATATGTTATTATGTGCCCATTGTAATTTGTTCATTTTTGAACAATTCATGTTATTGTTGAATTTGTGGTGCAATGTGGGGTTAAGTTACCGTTTGAGACTAACAGGTAGTTAGTTGGACTCATCTAGGTGAGTGAGGTAGGGAAGGAACCCTTGTTTGTTTCCTTGAGCTATGAATTATATACTTCTGCTCGTTGCATTGTATGTGTTGTATACATGTTGTACATTTGGCTGTTTAGAGTTGCTTTTTAATACTCTTGTAGAGCTAAAATTGGTTGACCATGTTTAGTCATATGGACTTTTGGATTGGTTGAATGACCTTTGGGTTTATTAGTTGCAACTCTAGTGCTAAGTGGTGTCTTGGAGTAACCCAATAGTTGTGTCTATTAGGGTTATTGAATTATTTGAGTTAATTCTTGAGGACTAGCTTCTTTGGTAAACTTGGAGTAATGATTGGTGAATGTTATCATGTTTCATGTGTTGATTGATCAGAGGCTAGCATTCCTATCCTTTTGCTAAGGGTCTAGGTGAGACCGTTTGGGACTCCTTGTAAATAAGCAGAATTTTCAGGTTAATGGTGGTTGTGTGCCAAGTGAGTGAAATCATTCAAGGATGAAGCAACATGAGGGTTTTAAGAGGGTCATGAGTATTCTTCAGACCATCTTTGGGTATCTTCTCTCATGTGGGGGTTATCGTTATTTTCAGCAAGTTATGGCCTATGTAAGATAAGCTGATGAGCTATTAGTTATTCTCCATGTTCTTATTGTGGGGGTTTCTAGCTATGGTCGGATTTCTATCCTTCCTTCACAGAGTTGGTGTGAGGATTTAGTTCTATGTGGCTGTTCTTGTGCTCAATTTGATGATGTGTTTATTTCTTCTTGAATAAGCTATGTTGGATGAACCTCATGATATCATTAATGATTTGTTAGTCATTGATATGATTGTTCAGAAGTCATGATTATGTGTTTGTTGCCTGATTCTATTTGGTGTCTCTCCTAGTATTGTTGATGTGTAGTTCAGCAAAGGAGTAGCAAAAGGTTAATTCTCTAAGTTAGCAAAGTCTAGTCTTGCTTGTAACCTCCGTGGTTAGAAAGTTGACATTGTTGATCAACTATGTGAAGTCTACGGGTTATTATCTGGTGGTGATGATCAGTTCACAAGGGGTTTTATGACTTCTGATTGGGAGTAGTGCTTAGAGAAAAACAAGCTTGAACATGACTCATTAGTGACTTGTCATACTCGCCGTGTATGTCTTTGCCGAACCAGAGTTGATACTTTGGGTGTGTGTTGGTCTTCAATAGACTTTGAAGTTGTGAGCCTGAAAAGCTATGGGCAAGGCACATGATTCTGAGGTTCATTAATGTTTTGATATTGACCTATGTAGTTATCTCACCTGTGGCTAAGTTTGCCTAGGCCAGTGGCTGTGTTTGCATTGGTATCGTGTTATTTGATTGCGTATCAATTCGATTCGTAAAGTGCATACTTGAATGGCATCTTAGAGAAGGAAGAGTCATTAGATCTTCCGGGATTTGGAGTTGACCTGTAAGGTTACCTTGGTGAGAAGACTTGAATGGTCGGTAGGTGGTTTATGGTTTATACCACTTGTATAATTAGTTCCGTGTGATGAACTAAGTTTTGTATCTTGGTTTTTCAAGATGGTATTTGTTTGAGTGATATTGATCAATTTGACATTGTTTGGTGATCACGTGTCTATGATTGACCTTATGTCTTCAATGTTCACACTCTTGATGTCTTTATGAAACTGAAGGTTTCAATTCTTGAGCCAAGATGGAAATTGGGGATGAGGTAATTCATGTGGTTCATGGATGTAATGCCAATGTATTGGCAAAGGCACCTTTTATCTCAATCTTGTTAAGAGAACATGGTTTGTAACAGATTCAACTAGAAGGTTGAATAGTTAGCATGAACTATTATGTTCTGCATTCATGTTTATGAAATGTCTCTAGAAAGTGATTTTCTAAATGGTTATGCTTATATGTTTATAAGTGTATATGTTGGCACATTGTTCTTGACTGGTTGCTTTGTTGAGGATATGCAAAGTAAGATGTGTTGCAGAGTCAACCATAAGAATAAGTTCATTGAGTAGAACTGATTGAGTCAAGAAGTCGACTGATGAGGAAATCCTTGGCAAGTTGCCAGTTGTGGGGGTAATGAAATACTCACTTATTTACATTGTGATGTCTCAGATGCTTACGTACATTGTCAGGTGAAGGCAATGGAGGCACATATGGATAGGAGCATGCGCATGTTGGTGTTGTGTTCACTGAGAGGACCTGATAGATGCTTTTGAGGTCCCGTGTTGGGACTAGCAATGCTCCCATGGGTTCACATAACCATAACCAGTTTGGTGGCTCAGCTAGTTCAAACTTAATGGATGTGTGAGGATCCATTACCAGACTTGGTGGTTTGAATAGTGAGCTTGATGGTATAGTGACAGGACAATCTATTACCTTTGTGGTGGCTTAATTTGTTTGAGCTTGATGGATTGATGAATCTATAACCTTTGGGTGGTTCAACTGGCAATTGAACTTAGTAGATTCATAGATATCAGGTTGGGATGCTGATTGTCCTTAATGTGTCTATAGTTCTAAGACGGGACTTATAGATACACCGTGGCATACAATGTGATGTTGTATGTGGCATACAATGAGATATTGTATGTAAGGTTGAGCTTGACCGCTCTTAATGTTTCCATATCCCAGCAGGCTTGGGTGGTCCTTGGAATGGACTTGATGGTTACACCATTGTGATGCCTTGTGCATGATCTCACATGGTCGGTATCATAGTCCTGTAAAAGGGACGGTCTACTTTGTTCAAACCTAATGGATTGTGAGAGTCTATAGCCTTTATGGTGGTTTGACAAGTGGAGCTGATGATACTCAGCGGCAACCGGCAGGGGTTGTGTTGGAGTCCATGACCTTTATGGCTGATTCAATTTAATTGAACGTAATGGACTTGATGTCTCTATGGCTTTTGTGGCTGATTCAAATTTATTTGAACGTAATAGAACATCAAATTTGAGTGTGAAGGGATGGCCTCCTTCTGTCGAATGTCGTACTTGTAAGCATTCTAGAGCGCTCACTGGAATCCCAGGGTGATGGCCAGGATTGTTGAACTATGCGTATGTTCACAATCATTGGAAAGACAAGTGACTTGTCTTAAAGGGAATTTGAATTGTATGATCAACAGTGTTGTATGTTGTTCAAGAGGCAATTCATGGATAACGCGGAGTTTCTCAAGCTCTGAGGGTAAGATATGTGTTATCGGGTCCCTTCTCTCTCCTGTAAATTCAATCCAGTGGACACTTGTAGGTGAGGGGACACCCCATCTCATTAACATGCTAGTTCAATCCTTGGACACTAGAATGTAAGTATCAAACCTTCCTTTTACTGCTCATTTCTTGTTTTCCTAACTTCGCGTTTGTGGGGGATTGTTGGATAACATCCAATTGAACGCGAAGTTATGTCGGATCTGGCTCGTCGCGGCCGACCGGGTGAACGTTCGCCCGACCCGCCTGGGCAAGACGAGTCTGCTGCTTGGTCCGTCACGCCCGACCGGGCGATGGTCTGCCCGCCCGGGCGAGACAAGCTTTTCTTCTTCGCCCTTTTGCTTCCTTGTGGGCCCGACCCGCCCGGGCGGTCTCCGCCCGACCCTCCCGGGCGGTCTCCGCCCGACCCGCCCGAGCGAACCTCTTTTCAGCGGTTTTCGAATTCCGCGTTTTGTGTCGCTTGGTTTTTTATATTTTATATAAATACTTCATCCTAAAACCGAGGTGAAAGAAGGATGATTCTCTCTTGAACCCTAAAACACAAGCCTACCTATTGTCTCTGAGTTTTGAGCAGTTCTTGTGAAACTCCAATCCTTGATCCGGGTGCACGGAGTCGGGGATTGTTGTGTGAACCTTGGGGGACGAACGTCATCAGGAATCCGCACCGGAGATGGCGAAATTCGTTTCTAAGGCAGTGGCCTCCATACCACGGCGCAGCGTTGTTCTTGTGAAATTCAATCAAGTTCAGCTGATTGTTATCTGCAGATAAGTTTCTTCCTTATATTGTATATCAATATAGTTTATTTGTTCATTCTTCATGAATATATCAATCGTATTGATTATTTCCTACACGTCATTCAGTGGCGGATCCAGCGTGGGTTCAGTGGGTTCAACTGAACCCACGCTGGAGGGAAAAAGGGAAATTCACGAAAAATCGAAAAAAAAGCAACGTTATAAGCATCCCGCATCGCATAGAGTCAGTTGTAGACGTTTGGTTCAGTGGATTGTTGGGCTGTATATCTTAAGCCCTTAATACTTCTAACATGGGTTCGAATCTTACAGATAGATTTTTGTGTCATTTCTCTTCGTTTTTTGTTTTTTTTTTTTCCTTTTTTTGGCAATATCTTGACTGATGGTTTGAGACCATTTTTATTTTTATTTTTGGCAATATCTTGACTGATGATTTGAGTCCATTTTTTATTTTTGTTTTCTTTCCAACAACTTTACCTTTTTTTCTTTTTTGATTCAAATAGAGTTCTACTTTTTTATTTTGCTTTTTTTTCTTTTAGTTTTGAGTTTTATGGAGCATTTTGTTCCTTTCTTTTGTGCAGAATTTATCCAAATAAATCCAACTTTTACCAATCTTTTTATAATTATCTCAACTTTTTATTATTTTAGCAAACACCCGAATTTGAGTGCTATCTTATCGAAATAATATGAACTCTTCATTTTTATTATTAGTGAACCCCAATAGTATGAGTTTGAATTATTATGAGAGCCATCCCACAACTTGAAATTATATATAGATTATTCATTTTAAATTTCCATTTCTTAATTTTTATAGAACCCAAAATAATGTCTGAGTGTACTACATATTACTTTGAAATTTTTGCCTTCTAATTTTCCGTTTGTGAATAGTTAATATATATTTGGATTTATATTTCTTCCAAAAAAAATGAGTATTTATTTGTCCGTTTGTACATCTGTATATTTTAATGCCTAAAAAAGTGCTATAGAATTGCTAATGCATAAATCATTTAAATTTATTTCGGATTTTCATAGGATTTCGAACCCACGTGAGTCAAATCCTAGATCCGCCACTGACGTCTTTATGTAATAAATTTGCTAACTCCTTCAAGTTATGATGTTTGCTATTGTTCTCTACCTGAATCCTTCAGCCTTTGACATTAGGTTGGTAATTCGATATGTTGATTTGGACATTAAATGGTATATAACCCCAAATTTAACTGAGATAGATGATGAAAAGTGAAAACCCATCATTATGTTCTCAAATGGTTAAATTGGTATTAAGAACTAAAATAATAAGGAATAATCGACAGGAGTGACCCAACTATCGACCATCGTCCCAAAATAATCTCAACTTTCACTAATCCCATAATATTCCCAACTATTGCCCGCCCTGCCCAAAACAATCCTACACTTTTTTTAACCTACTAGGACGGTCAAAAATGACACGTATCACAATATAATTTTGCGAAGCTGTTTTTCTTTAATTAGAAAATTCTAAAAAAGCGTGAACAAAAATAATGTATTGGTACTCATTTCGACCGCCTTCTTGCAATTCGCACTGCTTGAGGGTGCTTGGTGGCATCTGTTTCCAAAAAAGTCGTTTTGAAGGTCGAAAATATCGTTTAACATACCTCGAAACACGCCCCAAAAAAATGACAATTGGCACTCATTTTTGCCGGCTTCTCAAAATTTGCATCCTTAAGGACGCTTGGTGGCGATCGTTTTTCCAGAAAAAGAGGTCAAACTACTGCTTAAGATCGATTTGAAACGCATGCCCAAACATTGACGTAATGGTACTCATGTCGACTTACTTAACGAAATTTGCGTTCCTAAATGGTGCTTGGCAGCGTCCGTGATCCCAAAACGTTTTACAGTAGGCAAAAAGTCATATAAGATGACTTCGACATACGTGCCTGGAAAGCGTAAAAGGCAGGACTCACAAACAAGAAACAAATAAAAATTTTCAATTGAAAAAATATTAAATCAATTTTTCAAATAGAATAAAAATAAATTAAATTGATTTTTCTAATAGAAGAAACATGAATAATAAAAGCAAAAACAATAGTAATTACTTTTTGGAAAATTTGTCGAAAACAATCTTTTTACAAAAATTGGTGAGAAACAACCTTAAAAGAATCTGATACCTTTTAATTTTTTTTTCAAGGAACAACCTTGATCCATTTTCTGACATTGATCAAGTATTTTCCAATATTGACTCATTAGAACCAAACATATGCAGGGCACATGAACCACATTTCTTGGATAAATTCCTGAACTGATTTTTTGCGTGAAGAAAAATATATCGCACTAGAGATTCCACAGCATAAAAATCCCTTGTACGCTCAGAACAAGCAAGTGCACTTTTGGGACAACTTACGTAGTTATAGGTTGTCAAAGCTTCATAACCTTAAGATATATTTAAAACAAAGTAACGTATTCCTCTATCAAAAAAGAAAGGTTATTGTACTCCTGGGACAATCAGACTTTAGATAAATATAGATTTTATAAAAACATTGCTTTCAAAATATTTTGGATAATTAATTCTATTAATTAAAATGGGCTAGAATTTTTTTTTTTTGAAAATGGCCTTTCATAAAAATATTTTAAAAAGGTTTCGAAAGTGGGCTTTTATAAAACTATTTTAAAACGTTTTAGAAAGTGGGCTTAGTAAAACTTTTTATAAAAAGGTTTTCTAAAACTGGTTCAGAAAATGGGTTACTAAATGATGCATTGGGCTTAAAATGTTTTATTTTAGACTCGTTTTGTATTCTTTCTTCCATCCGTACCAATTAGAGAGGGATATTAGTCATCATAGGGTACTCAAATGGGGAGACACGATTATGTGTTTATGCTTTCAAATTGAAAAGAAATAATCTTCTTCCAATCACCTTCCACCATGGCCATAGATGGCGAACCTAGCACTCCTCCTCGACCACCCACCCCACCTTTCCACCCTGCTCAGCAACATCAAAAATGAAATTCCTATCATTGTTGATCTTGAGAAGGCCCAATATTCCAATTGGGTAGAACTTTTAAAGGTCCATGCCATGCTTACAACATCTTAGACCCAACACAATTGATGGATAATACTGTACTTCACATTTTCTCGTTTTTCACATTAATTAGTTACTCTAAGTTGTTCCCATTCATTACTTTTAGTGTACTAGGTACCCAAAGTTACATAGAAAGTAGTGTCAAAGTGTACCTCAATAAAGGTTTTATTGCACTAACTTACTTTGCTCCTATAGATTCTCATTTTTGGAATACTAACAGTATACGCTTTCTGTACGCGTGTTTTTATTCGTCTATGCGGTGTGAGCGTGTATTTGACTACCTTATTGAAGAGTTTTAATGAAAAACGTTTTGATGTCGCCAACAAGTCTTTAAAGGAACACTCATAAACTTAATTGGATATTTGGGAAACTTAAGGACAGCTTTGGGACTTTTTCAATGTAGGTTTCCCCATCATGACTATGAATGGTCAATGAACGAAAAATTGAGTTCAGGGGTGAAGGTACGAATATGATTAGGAATCACGTTCTCCCATTGCTGACTTATACTTAACACGATTCATATGCGATAGAACAACCAAATAATATTTTCAACATCCTAAAATAGATTAGTATAGGTTGGTTCATTAAACACATAAAATACTACTTTTTAAGGGACATGTTATTTAGCAATCCAAATGAAATGTCTGGTTTCTTAGCAGGTTGTCCATATTATTTGATTTAAGTGCAAAACATTTATCTAGGTCTTGATTAACAATAATATACAAGGTGGAAAATATTACAATCAAGCATAGAAATAAGGATTTTTTTATTTTAATAATGCAACCTTTTAGCCATTCGCAACGAATAAGCTAACATTTTAGTTATTCCTAAATAATGCAACCTTTAACAAAAAATTCTCTGAATGGGTAAAAACCGGATGCAACCTGATAAACAGGTTGCCCGGGACACTTGTCACAATTTCATTGGTTAGTTTTTATTTTTTGTTGAATTAAAAAAAAATTTCCTCTCTCTTCCTTATCTCATTCCACTGAACTCTTCCCCACCCCCTCCCCCTCGATCTCCCCCAAAGCCCCCACCACTGCCACCACCAGACCACATTCACCACTCCCACCGCAACCACCATCTTCACCACCACTCAAAACCGCAACAACCACCTTCACAACCCCAAATCACCACCACCAAAATCGACCACCAAATCGAACCCCACCCTTATTTTCCACCGGCGCACAACCCACCTCTTCGAGTTTCGCCCCCCACCCAACCGTCCTTCCCCCACTGATTTTCGCCCCCACCCCACTGATTTTCGCCCCTCCGCTCTCCCCCTCCCCGCAAAGACGTAACCGTCGACTTGGTCCGGGTATGGCGGGAAAAAACCGACAACAGTTGGGGTAAAAACCGACTTGGTCCGGGAGCGGGTTCGCGACTGCAGTGGGAAGGGAGGGGGTTGTGGGGGGAGGGGGTTAGCGACAGCAGGGGAAGGGGGGGGGGGCGACTGCAGTGGAGAGGGGGTGGTGAGGGGGTGATGGGGCAGTGGGGGTAACGGTGGGGGTTGTGGGTGAGGGTTGGGGGGGGGGGGGGGCTGGGGGTGTTAAAAAATTTAACCTCGTTTCACAAGTTACCGCCGGTTCGACTTGTTGTAGGAATTTTTTGTTAAAGGTTGCATTATTTAGGAATAACTAAAATGTTAGCTTATACGTTGCGAATGGCTAAAAGGTTGCATTATTAAAATAAAAAAATCCTAAAAATAATATACGTGAAAAAGAAATAAAAATAAGAAAACAATATTGCACGTACTAAATAACTTCAAGAAAATAATAAAAATAAATAAAGAAAGATTGTTAATTTGATTGACCCTAAGAAATTATATCTCCGTATGGGTCGTTGATTTGTACAGATAAATCGAATATTAGAACAAGCCCGAAAAGGATTTGTGAAATTGTTTGTGCGTGAGATGACCATGTGCGTAAGAATGATCACATGATTAGTAATTGTTAATTGACTTTGATATATTAAGGTGGTAGGCCGTAGGGGAATACGTAGTATATTAGAAATATGGTGATGATTTCAAAGAATTAGGCGAGGAGTATGGTTATGCATGAATTGATCATGTGTATTAGTTGTTGCGTGATATGTTATCAGGTGGGAGAATTAGCTAAGCCAGAGAATTGGAGTGATGATGTGGGAATTCTGTTAGGTGATATGATGATAATAGATACATGTAGAAATATGGTGATGATTTCAAAGAATTAGGCGAGGAGTATGGTGATGCATGTATTGATCATGGGAATTAGTTGTTGCGTGATTATGTGATCAGGTGGAGAATTAGCTAAGCGAGAGAATTGGAGTGATGATGATAATAGATACACGCAGAAATATGGTGATGATTTCAAAGAATTAGACGAGGAGTAAGTATGGTGATGCATGAATTGGTCATGGGTATTAGTTGTTGCGTGATTATGTGATCAGGTGGGAGAATTAGCTAAGCGAGAGGATTGGAGTGATGATGATAATAGATACACGCAGAAATATGGTGATGATTTCAAAGAATTAGACGAGGAGTATGGTGATGCATGAATTGGTCATGGGTATTATTTGTTGCGTAGTTATGTGATCAGGTGGGAGAATTAGCTAAGCGGGAGAATTGAAGTGATGATGATAATAGATACACGCAGAAATATGATGATGCATGAATTGGTCATGGGTATTAGTTGTTGCGTGGTTATGTGATCAGGTGGGAGAATCAGCTAAGCGAGAGAATTGGAGTGATGATATGGGAATTCTGTTAGGTGTGATGATGATAATAGATACACGTGGTGTGCAGTAGTAATATGAGGGAGGATTGATGAGTAGTGTGCTGTGGTAGTAAGCGTAGCTGTAGGTGATTAGAGGATGATGGTGCCGTACTGCCGTGGAGATTAGTTTGGCGGGTTTTGGTGCTGAGGTCAGAGAAGAATTAGGAGAGTGAAGATTAATGGGTGGATTTACATAGTGTTAGTAGGAGGGAAGTAATACTTAACTAAAAGATTTTGATGAAAAAGATTTTAGATAAGATTTTAGATAAATATAGATTTTATAAAAACATTGCTGTCAAAATATTTTAGACAATTAATATAAATAATTAACTCTATTAATTAAAATGGGCTAGAAAAAGAATTTTAGAAAATGGCCTTTCATAAAACTATTTTAAAAAGATTTTCGAAAGTGGGCTTTTATAAAACTATTTTAAAACGTTCTAGAAAGTGGGCTGAGTAAAACTTTTTATAAAAAGGTTTTCTGATGCGGGTTTGGAAAATGGGTTATTAAATGATGGATTGGTCTTAAAATATTTTATTTTAAAATCGTTTTTTATTCTTTCTTCCATCCATACCAATTAGAGCGGGATATTAGTCATTATAGGGTTCTCAAATGGGGAGACACGATTATGTGTCTACGCTTTCAAATTATGGAAAAGAAATAATCTTCTTCAAATAACCTTCCACCATGGCTATAGATGACGAACCTAGCACTCCTCCTCCACCGCGCACCTCGCCTTTTCACCTCGTTCAGCATATCAAGAATGAAATTCCTATCGGGTAGTACTTCTAAAGATCCATTGCCATGCTTTGCAACGTCTTAGAGCCGACACAATTGATGGACAATAATGTTCTTCACATTTTCTCGCTTTTCACATTCATTGGTTACTCTAAGTTGTTCCCATTCATTACTTTTAGTAAATGTTTTCTCTCATGCGCTTCGACGATTGATATATTTACCTAATGATTCAGTAAGGATAAACGATTATATAATGATATTTTGTGATAAGGTTTACTTTGTTCTTACTATTATTATTATTATTATTATTATTATTATTATTATTATTATTATTATTATTATTATTGAAACCGTACCAAAAAAATAAGACTATACTAAAAAGACATAGACAAAATCTGATTTAAACAAAAAACGATTCAAGTCTTATTCAAACATATAAGACAAGGTTATATCTTAAAAATAATGATGGAAATACTTTACTTGAGGTGAAGGGAGCATAGCCTTAAGATATACTACGTATTGAAAACAATGTATTCTTATATCAAAAAACAAGGGTGTCGTACTCTTAGGACCATATATCGACTAGCATCAAAATGTAAAAATATTCGTTTTATTTGCCATGCAAGCAAATCTTTATTCACAGCAAAGTTAGGCATCTCATATTAATTAGGCGAATCTATCTTTTATGATCAGTCCTTTACTAGGTATTCAAAGCTACATAGAAAGTGTCAGTGTTCTTCAATAAAGGTTTTATCGCACTAACTTATCTATTCTCCTATAGATTATCATTTTTGGCATAACTAGTTTTTAACCCGTGCAAAAATGCACGGAATTTTTTATGTAGATATGACTTGGACCAGTACATAATGCACGTGAATTGTTTTGTTTACTACATAGTTGTTTTTATTCCAAATTCATTAAATCCATACTTTTTAGAATCTATGCATTTAAAGTTGAAAGAATATACAATGTAAAATGATATTTCATGATATGTAAATAGTTTTTGTTACAATATTTTAAAGTTAAAATATATTATAATTATGACATATATATTTATATATACGTAAATGAAACAAAAAACACATCAAAATGTACGAGAATTTTTTGTTTTATAAATTTAGATTTTAGGTTGTTTCTCATAAAATCATGGGTTGGGATATTAGCTCCTGATTTAAAGTTTCTATAATATTATCGTTTCTTAAGAATATAATTTAAAAGCGACTTTACTCCATGTACTTAGTAGATATATTATGGAAAAGAAATAATCTTCTTCCAATAACCTTCCACCATGGCTATAGATGGCGAACCTAGCACTCCTCCTCCACCGCCCACCTCGGCTTTCTACCCCATTCAACAACATCAAGAATGAAATTCCTATCATTCTTGATCGTCAGAAGGCCCAATATTCCGATTGGGTAGAACTTTTTGAGATCCACTGCGATGCTTGCAACGTCTTAAACCATATCAATCCCTAAACTTCGCGCCCTTCTGACAACTCCGAATATATATGTAATAGTTTTGATTCAATTGTGAAAAAGTGGAGTTACGGTACTATTTCCCCATATTTCCTTCAAATTGTTCTCTATCGTGGAGCTATGACAATTCAAACATGGAATCATCTCAAGGCCAGGGCCGGATTTTGGCATGTGCATAAAGGCCTACAGCACAGGGCCACATTTTTCTAGAGGTCCAATATTGTGGTTAATCCCAGCCAGAAAAAAATCTGATATTTTTCTCAATTACAATGAGTACTCCTTTCTCTCTTTTATATTACTAATACTTCTTTTCCAAAGTTTTCCAAGTCATGCTTCTACTTATAATAGGGCCTCGCTTTGTTATAAGAACAGGGCCACAAGAATCTAAAAAAGGGCCCTGCTCAAGGCCATCTTCCAGGACAATAAACATACCAGGGTCGTGTATTTAGAGAATCATTTCAATCCATTGCATCTTACAAACTTTACGTATATCTCTTTATATTGTCCACAACTCAAGTCTATAATTGGTCATCTCGCCAATGTTGATCAAATTATGTAAAAAGAAAACTTACCTTATGACTGGTTTCGGGGCTCATCAATACAGATTTTGACACAATGGCTTCATTAATACAACACAGCGATTTGTTACCGTCCTTTGAGAACGCACATTCTCGACTCCTCTTTGAAGAGTCCTATCGTGTCCAAGAAGCTCCTTCTACGGCCCAGTATTTTGTTGCTCACAACAAGCCCAATCCCCCCTTTACACCATCGCACGGCCCACCACCACATTAATAACAACGAATTCGCTGTGGTGGTGGCGTTGGCCGGACCAGCGATCGTGGCCGCGATGGCCGCAACTCAGGTGGTGGAGGTAGGGGGCGTGGTCATGGCAGAGGACACGCCAACAAAACCAAGCCTCCATGCAGCATCAACCTAACTCAAACGAGCATGGATAACCAAATTGGGCTTCTTCCTAGCCACATCCCATTGCATACTGGGCCACGTTGCAACAAGCCACTCCTTGGGTTAAACCTCCCTATCTCTATCAACAACAGTGCAAGATGATGTACCCAGGCCCCACACGACCCAATCTGCCCAGCGTCTACTGAAGGCCCACCATCAATCTTATGCGGCCAATCAGGCCTCTTATGGTCCACTCATGACCCCCACTGAGCTTGGTCATGCGTTCTCTACCATGCAATTGCAACAACCGGATAACGGATGGTACATGGATTCGGGAGCCACATCAGATATGACCCATAACTCAGGTACTCTCTTGCCCTTGTTTAATTTAAGCACTCTGTACAATATGACTTTGTGCAATGGCACAATTGGGTGTGGTCATCCTTCAACATACCTAAGCATTCACTTATTGCTTGGATGGTAGCACTGGGGAAAGTGAGAATAAGGGAGAGGCTTGCAGTAGCAGGGCTATGCACTGATGTGCAATGCTTATTGTGTCAAACTGGAACTGATGCATGCTCACACCTGTTCTTTAGATGTCATTTCAGTAGGAGCATCTGTGCTGGTGTCATGGAGTAGCTAAATATCAAAGTTAGTGCAGATGAGTACTTGTATACAACATGGAAGAAGTGGGGGAGAAAATATAGATGTAAGAGATGCCAGAAAAGTTGTTACTATGCCCTTGCTGCTACAGTGTATCATGTATGGCAGAGTAGGAATACTGTATATTGGCAGAATGCAGTGCCAAGACCTGACGTGGTGCTAAAGAACATTAAGAGGGATGTGTGCAGAAGAATCAAGAGCAAAATGTATCATAGATGGTATGTTCAAGAACTGAGCTGGTTTGAAAACTTGGAGAGAAGTTGTAATTAATTTTTCTGTTTTATTGTTGCTGTAGCAGGATGTTGTAGTAGGTGTTTTGTTTGCTTGTTTTTTTTTTGTTTTGAGGTTGTGTTTGGTGTTTTTGGTGGATCTTTGATTGCAATTTTGGTAATATAATCTCTTGTATTTTATCAAAAAAAAATTTAAGCACTCAAAATCATATTTTAGTAGGCAATGACAATCGCAGTCCGATAACTGGTTATGGTCACTCCACTTTCCCTTAAACATCCCTTGCCCTTGCAACCTCCCTCACGGCTTAGATCACCCAGCACATGGCACAACCGTCTTGGCCACTCCGGAGCTCAGCTTTAAGTTTTCTTAGGAGTAATAATTTTATAGACTTTAATAAGGAGCCTAACTCCGATATTTGTCATTCTCGCCCTGTTGGGAAACATGTAAGACAACCTTTTTATTCTTATACTAAAACTACTTGTGCTTTTGAAATTATTCATGTTGATTTGTGGATATCTCCTATCTCTAGTATTGATGGTCATAAATATTATTTAGTGTTGCTCAATCACTTTACTCATTATGTGTGGACTATTCCATTAAAATACAACTACGAGGCTTAACAAGCCTTCATAAACTTTCAAAGCGATCATGGTCGTCAGCTTGATAATGACTCGTTCAAATTATTTTGTTTTCCACATGGTATTATTTTCCGTTTCTCATACTCTGACACATCTTTTCAAAATGGCAAAGCTGAACGCATCCTCCACACTTTAAATAAAGTCATCCGCACACTCCTTGTCCATGCTTCCATCCCATTTGCCTACTAGCTTCATGCCTTAGAGACTGCCACTTATATACTTAATGTTTTAACCACAAAAAATCTAAAAAAAAACCCAGCTCAAGCTTTATTTGATGTCACCCCATCATATGACCATATTTGTATTTTTGGTTGCCTCTGTTTTCTCAATCTCAGTGCTACTACTCTACATAAACTTGCTTCGACTCAGCTTCGTGTGTTTTCCTAGGGTATCCTCATAATCATCATAGTTATTGGTGCTTACATCTATCAACACCAAAAACGCCATAATTTCCCATCATGTCATCTTTGATGAACAAACTTTTTCATTTGCTACAGATCGTCATACCACCACCAATAATCACAATCTTGTATTCTGACAAAGATTCACCACCAGTTACACAATGCTACTTAATCCAGGAACACATATATTACATGCACTTGGCCCAATAACTACAAACCCCCCTTCTACAGACCAGCTTAAACGCCAGACCCACCTCAACCAAATGCAACAATCAGCCTCTTGCTACCAGTACATCCCCTCAAACGGCCCAACAACCCACCACTTTTGTGGACAGACCACATACTGGCCCCCAACCTGTCCCCTTTCACCTGGACCAACCCACTAAAAGTGCACGCTACGCCCCTCCTTCCAAGCGCGACATTTCCCCTCTAAAATTTTGAAGTTCAAAAATTAAGTTTCAAGGGTACCTCAGATAATTAATGCACTTAAATTTTCGTCTATATTAAGGCTATTTTGAGCGATGTGTCAAACATTAGGGATATATGAGGAATTCTTAAAATGAGAGGGGTATTTGAGAACTACGCCAAACCTGAGGGGTATCTCGGGAAATTTCCCTATATTTCATTGAATTGTGTCCCATATCGAAAAACGATGAACCAAAGTACCACCATAGAAGTTAAAGGAGTTTCTCATACTATTATCAGTTGCTATTAGTAAGGAACATCATTCAAACTTGTAAGTGAACTGATTCTCCTCCTCTTTATTGCTTTACCCAAACACATTTCTCATATTATCAAACAACTAACAAAAAAATATAAGGTTAACATATGTTATATGAATAGTGCATTAGTCAAAGTGTAAGTCCATAACAATTAAAAATTATTAGTAGTTTGTGTCTATTTTAAGCAACAAATATTTATAATTTGTTGCTAATTTTTAGCAACAAAATATTGATAATTCATTGCCGTATGTAGCAACAATTATTCATAACTCCTTGCTAGAGTTGGCAACAAATGTACCAAACATAGCAACCAACATGGCAACAATATTTGAATGGTTGTGACATGGCATCAAAATTGTTTTGAATTTAGTAGCTAAAAATCATATGGCAACAAGCCTTTTAACAACTATTTTTTGTTTATAGTTTGTTGCAACTCGAGTTGGCAACAAATTTCTTATAAATAGCAATAATTTTTTAACTTTGCTAGATTGATTGATTTTTGTTGTATTGCTACGTTCTTTTTTAATTGCAATGTTTCCCTTATTTGGAAGTTTCATATTAATTAAAACATTTCTTTATTTAGTAATATATTCTATTTATCTATTTCCTATCATATGAGTTGTCCTACTTTTTATCTATCTCTAACTCTATCCTCTTTACTTGGGTTTCTTAAAAATGTGTCGATAGGATATGTTGCATTACTATAGAACAAAGAAATTATATTTTTCATGAAATCTTGAAATTCTTAACATATGCTTTTATACCATTACTACAAAACACAACTATTGCAACATTTGAAAAATGTTGCTTTAAGCGATAAAGATGTTGCATAAGGCCAATTGCAACACTTTATGTAGTACTGCTTTACGTCTTGTTGCATTAGCCAAATGCAACGCTTTAGTAATACTAATGTAAATCTTATAGAAACTGTTGCATTAATTCTACATGCAACGCTTATAAATTGTAACATTTTATCATTCCTAAGGCAACGTTTTTAAGCTACTTAATCAAAAGCAAAAGCAATAGCAATAGCAATAGCAATAGCAATAGCAACACTCTAGAAAAGTCCTTAACAAAATTACAGTTACCATATCTCCTGACAGAAATCAGAATCACGACCCCTTACTCCCACTTAACACCCTAAACAAAAAGCAACACCCCTCTGTCCTCTCCCCCGAGTGGCTCGTCAGTGGTCTCAACATCTACTATTCTTTCAAGATCGTGGGTGAGCTAACTCTAAACAGCCTGCTATTGCCTTCCTTTTGGACGTTGACAGTGAAATATGATATGGTCTTTTTTCTCAAACAAAGCAAAGTAGGAGCACCCAAAAATCAGATTTTTGAACTAGTTGGGTTCAAGAATTTAGATCTGTGGGTTAATGGGTTTGTGTTTCACTTCCTTTTTTTAATGTTTCTCTGCTAGTGTAATTAATACACTTCTCTTTAGTTGTATTAGGTATGAGTAAGTTGTTTTATTTCCTTATTTTTGTGAGAAAGGACCTAATAAAATACAAGTTTTGTAGGGAAGGACCTAATAAAAAAAAATTTGTCTAAAAAGACCTATTAAAATACTTCCGATTGTTAAAATGTACCAGTTTATGAATTTCAAGGCCAAAATTACCATATTCCGACATTGATTTTTTTTTACTCCAATTGACTCTTTCAATGTTTTGTTTCTGTTTTACTTCATTCACTTTTCATGTTCTTCGAAACTACATTTGACAGAAACTTTCCTCCCGACGTCGAAAACTTGAAATCACCATTGAAGCATTGAAAGAGTCAATTAGTCAACGCCGGAATATGGTAATTTTGGCCTGAAATTCATAAATTGGTTCCTTATAACAATCAAAAGTATTTTAATAGGTCCTTTTAGACAAAATATTTTTTATTAAGTCCTTCCCTCCAAAACATAAATTTTATTAGGTCCTTTATGACAAAAAACTCTTAATATAATACTTGGTAATTTCTCTAATAGTTGGAGTCTGTCATTTATTGTTGTTGATGTTGTGGTTATAAAAATGGAAAATTGATTTTTAGTTGGAAAGATGATGGTTGTTTAATTTGACAAAATTAGAATGTGTACATTTCTAGCTTAGAGTTCCTTGTGGAGGTAAAGTTGAATCAACAGGACAAAGAATCTTCTGTTATGGGTATAATCGATTTCCCGTCCCAATATCTAGAACTAGATCTTATGAAGATACTAGAGTACATGGGCTACCTTGATCTTGAGCCAAAGGAATTCTCAATCTTGAGAGTGAATAGGGGAGAGGGTTCTAATGTGATAGATCAAGACGGTGCTGCCTTCAAACCCAACAATTTGAAGCTAAAGGTGGGGAACTAAAGTTTAGGGATCTCCAAGTTGTTTATTCAAAAGTATGTGAGCATGGACGAGGAAGGGAAAGATTTTCATGGTTGGAAAGTGTGTTCTCCAATTTTGAGAATCAAAGGTGTGTTCGAGATCAGCTCACGATGCTTAACTCTCTCATTTCAGCCTGGCAATGATTTTAAAGGTCTTTGCCTTTAAAGTTTCATATTTGACGGTGACACTTCAGTTGAATCTGGTGGTCTACAACGCATCAACTCAAATATGGTTTTCTTACCAAAAGGAGAAAAATCGAAAATACTATATCAAGAGAGTGTTCACCAGTCCAGGACCGGACCGGAACCGGCTGGACCGATGGACTAGAATTTGTAAATTTATTTAACCGGGACCGGACCGGAATCTATATTTTTTTAAAAAAAAATCTTTTTATTTGATTTAAACATATTTATGAATTAGATACATTGAAATTTAATCATTTTAATATCAATATTCCTAAATAAATAGTTGTTTTTTAACTTTATAACTTTCTACCTTTTAAACTTTTTTAACGTATAATTTTTTTTTTAATAAATAAACAGAAATTCCAGTCCACCAGTCCGGACCGGAATTTTCCAGGTTTGGACCGAATCGAAAACCCGGAATTGGAATTCTCTGTGGTCCGATCCAAATTCAGGTCTGGTCCGGTTCAGATTCCGGTCTGACCCTGTTCTTTGTAGAGCCCTAGTTCGAGTACAAATGGGTGTAAACATGATCGAGTCATGGGTTGAGTTTTCAAATAATCAGGTATTTATAAACCCAAGAGCAAAGACATTTATTTTTTAACCTTTTTGAATTAGTCGCTTGATCTTCTCATATGCATGTCTCTAAGCTTCTAACAAAACATCCAAACCATAATAAACTATTTATATTTATTTTAGTTGTTGTTTCGTATACATAGGAATTTAATTCCCATGGAAAGTTCCATTTTCTAAGAAGTTATTTCCCTTATGTAATTCCTAAGAAATGACCTTAATATGTTTGGTTTACATCCAGGAATTTGCACTTTCCATGAATTGATGTGGGAATTCTGAATGACCAGGGGGAGGAAGTAGGTGAATAAATTCCTACATTTTGTGGAAATTTCAATTTCCCAAGGAATTTTCATTGCCCCCATTCTATCCACTTCATGTCAACCACACTAGTAGAAAAACGACGATTTGCGTCTCCCCAAGTGCGTCGCACAATAGGAAAAACGACGCAGAAGTGAATGGGGACGTCATTTGCGTCGCATGCAACCGGGACCCGACGCAAAAGACTCCATCTGTGCATCGTATTTAGCTCAAGTGCGACGCAAAATCAGCTATGTGCGTCGGACAGACAAAACATGCGACGCACATTACAGAAGCCAAATCATCAAATCCATAAGCTATGCGCGTCGGACGTATGGTATGTGCGACGCACATAGTTGAACCTTAGCATCTGCGTCGGATCCGGCCTATGTGCGACGCAGATGTGCCTAGTCTTGGGTTGTCAACGATTATATATATACAAAATTTTCCCAACGAATTCTTAGGTTGTCCAAATTACAAAGGAGACTCTGCCGAATTTCTGCTCACAAGTATTAACATAATGTTTGTTTAGTTTTGAAAATAAATAAATAAAAAAAGCAAAAACAAAAAAAAAAAAAAAAAAAAAGCTGAAAAAAAAAACAAAAAAACATATATCTGCGTCGCATGCAGTGCAATATGCGACGCATATGACAAGCCATCTGCGTCGCATATTGCACTCTGCGTCGCATATTGTACTGCATGCGACGCAGATGGTGCTGCTGGGCTGCTGTGGGATGCATGGTGGACGGGGCATGTGCGTCTGATAAATCATATTTATATATAGTTTTAAGGTGCATTTAGGTTGCATTTGAGAGCATTTAGATTCATATTGAGGTTCATTATTGCATCATATTCTTAAGTTATGTTATTCTACTCCTATTCGGTATGTTTTCTTGTTTTTGATGAATTTCAGGTAATGAGAACGTATTTGGAGTATATTTAGCTGAGCTTGAGGATTAGGAGCACTTGGAAATAAGCTACGATGCATAAAGATAGTATGGATACGTCTTAGTACGAGTTTGAGCGAAAACGAAGCGGAAAATCATTAGAAGAAATGTGAAAAAGGAGTCATGTATACTCTTCTGATCATAACTTTTGAGAATCAAGAAATTCCAGTTGGGTTGGAAACTAGACTTGAAGGGCTTTCCAACGATAGGTCACACGCTCCAAATGGACTTCTGGTTCGAGAGATACAGCCTTCACAAGTTGACGCAAAATCGCTGTTTTCCCGCCCGGTCGACCGGGCGGTTTCGCCCGATCGGGCGAAATGATATTTTCACAGGATGCAAGGCATGTTAGCCCGGTCAACCGGGCGAGAAAGGAGCCAAAATCGCTTGCGCACCCGACCGGGCGGATTCGTCTGTTCGTCGTAGTTCCTCGATCCACCGCCGCCCGACCGGGATGGCCGCCTGGCCAACCGGGCGGTTTCTCGAGACGGGTTTATTTGCCTTTTTTAGCCGGTTTTGTAAAAACTATAAATAGGTCTTCTCTCTCTCCCCAAGGGATCTCTTTTCTGACGTTATATTTTGTATTCTTAGGTTAAGCTTTAGTTTCCTTCTTCCTTTTCTCTCTAGTTTTTCATGGCAAACCCTAGTTTCTCTTTTCTTCATTAATTCATGAGTTTATAATTTTCATCTCTTTTCTTTCATTGATTTCTTTGATCATGCTTTTCTTTGTAGATTTAAATTTCTTTATTTATTTCATGATTGAGTAGTTTATATTCTAGGGTTTTGGAATCCATGTTTATATGCTATGATTCTTGATTGATATTTATTAATGGTTTGATTAGTTATTGATATCTCGAATTGATTAGTATTTTTATTGTTAATCTTGCAATATGATCAAGTGTCTGATTAAATATTGCTAATATCGAGTCATAGATCGAGAGATAGTACTCTTTAGAGGCTTACCTACAATTAGCAATTCTGATTATGTTGAGCGACCGTACTAGCATATGTTGATTTGAGAGCGGTAAGGCCCGACCGTAGGATTAACATGTGCTCTAGATATCTGATTAATTGAATCATTGATGATATTTTGATAGATTATAGTTATGAACATGGTGAACCATTGCCCTAGGTCCTTTTTAGCTTGATTTTCGTAGTTTGATTAGTTTAGAACTTTAATTCATTATTCCTGATCTTGTTTAGTTTCTCCATGCATTAGAAGCTAGATTAAAACAACCATCTCTCTGTGGATTCGACCCTACTTACCCTACTACATTGTTAGAAGGTTTTGCAGGAATTATTTTTGACAGGTGTACGACACCCTATTAAATTTTGGTGCCGTTGCCGGGGAGACGGTATAGTTTAATCTAGTTTTTATTGTTGGTGAAATTAAACTGTATATATATATTTATACATATTTCTTTTTTCTTTCTTTTTGTGAATATTTTTTTTTGTTCTCCTTGTCTGTTTTAGTGTGTTGTCATGGAGTGGAATAATTATAGTTCAGAGGGGGATCGTTTTTCTAATTATCAAGGGCAATATGATTATTCTGGGTATTATAATGCGAATGATTATGTTTATGATGCATCATATGATTGTCAAAATTTACGAAATCTGTGCATGAATTCCTATGAATATTCCCATGACCCTAATGAGTCTTATTTGCCTGATTATACTCAATGTTATCAACCTGAAGTGAATAATTATTTTCAACCCGAAACATCAGAGCGTCAGGAACTATTTAACATGATGAAAGAGTATATGGTTAAACAGCATGAAGATTTAAATGAATTAGCTCATGATTATCAAAACATAGCGAAATCTATTGAATTACTTGTTGTGCAACAATCTACTAATCAACAGGTTATACTTGATGATGATGATTTTGGTGTTGAGAATTATACTCCGGAGGACAAAGGCGTTGATATGACTCATGATAGTTTGGTAGAAGGTAAGGGTGTAATTGGTGAAGTTGGTAGTGAGTGTCTCTATGTCGACGAATCCTTAGTTGAGAGTGAAGTGTCTCACACTTCTTCTATAAACTGTTCATCTGCATATGAGTCTAAAGTTGAGAGTGAGATAATACATGAGTCTTTGTCAGTTCCATCTGATACTGTTTTTGAGTCTCATCACTAGTAGAATAAATGCTTATTGCTGCGGTCATTAAGTGGCCTATTGCGGCGGTTTTGGCCGCGCAGCAATAAGGGGCGCAGCAATAGGTAATTAACCTATTGCTGCGGTTTTTAACCGCAGCAATATAGCAAACTATTGCTGCGGTTCTTACCCAAAACCGCAGCGATAGGTAGTGTAAATAACAAAAAATAATAATTTAAAAGTAACCTATTGCTGCTGTTGTTGGTAAAAACAGCAGCAATAGGTGAGTCTATTGCTGCTGTTTTTACCAAACAACAGCAGCAATATGTTGCTTTTTTTTATAATTTTTTTTTTATACATTTATAAATGTCATATACTAGTATACTACAGTCTATACCCACACAACATTTTCAAAACCACAACCAAATTTGTTGGAATTTATTCAAGCATCAAATTAATTGACAAATTACATAACATCATTATACATTTGACTTTATAAGTTTTATGTTGAAATCAGAAAATACACATATAAGATTTAAAAAAATATATACAAATGATATCCAAAAAAAATACAAATTAATTTAATTCACCATCAACCTAAATTATAGATTCAATTAGATCTACAAAATTAACAAAAATTTAAATTGAAAAAAAAAAAAAAATCGAAATTCAACTGGCGGCATCAAATCAAGTCCGCAATGGATTCGAATTCGTCCTATTTACTCAAATCGCCGGCGTCCAAGAAACTTCAGCCATTCGATCAAATCAACTCTAGAACTCCACAAAAGCCATCCGATCAAATTAGCACTGAAACTCGACGGTGATTCGCGACGACGGCCAAGAGCATCCGCCGCCGTCGAGATCTGAAACTCGAGCCAAGATCTGAAACTCGAGCACCGACGATGGCGAATTTCGAAGGATGAAAAAGAAACGAGCAAAACCAGAGTCTCGAGAACAACTCACCGGAAATTCAAAGAAAAAAAAACAGTCAAGACTCACCGGAAAATCGAAGCAAGAACAAAAAACGAAAAGAAATGTGATGAGCTTACCGGAATGAATGTCAAAAGCTTCGCTAGAAGCACAACAATTTCGCCGACAAACGCACCATATCAAATGAAACTCTCTCTCTCCTTCGATGCGGCGAATTGAACGGGCAACGAGAATAGAAAGGCCGACGGGTTGAGAAGGATGAAGAGGGAGATTTGAAGGAGGAGAGAGAAAGGAGAAAAACGGCTGAAATGAAATGGAGTGTCCCCCAAACCCTAGCGCCTCTTATATGAAAAAAACGGGGATATTGCTGCGGTTTTTTCTAAAAACCGCAGCAATATATTAAAATATTATTTTTTAAATATTATTTTAATATATTGCTGCGGTTTCTACTAAAAACCGCAGCAATATGTATGGTCAAAAAGTCAACTATTTTTCAAAAATTTCTCGTTGAAACCATATTGCTGCGGTTTTTAGAAGAAACCGCAGCAATATTGTTATTTTATATTTTGCCTTTTTTTTTTACGTGATATATTGCTGCGTATGGGTAAAACCGCAGCAATACCACAGCAACAATAAGCAATTATTCTACTAGTGCATGTTCCCTTCTCTAAAAAACTTGACCTTATTCCTTCTTCCCCTTTATTATATCCTCCATCGTTCCTTCTTTCTCCCCTTTTGAATGGCTCTCATGATAATGTAAATAATGTACAATTGGTTTCTTTTCCTTCTTTTGAGTCCTGTAAAATGACTAACGATTTTTCTTTTTCTTCTTCTTGTAAATATAATTTTTCCTTTGATTTTTCTTTTGGTAGTTTTAGTAATATTTTAGTACTAATTTTTTTCATTTTTCCTTTCCACTCTTATATAATATGCTCTGAGATGTTTGCAGGAACATATGATAAGCTTCTTAGAGCGTTGAACTATTATGAGTGATCTACTAATCTTAAACGGTCATGCAAGGCCTTAAATCAGCGCTTATCGGGAGGCAACCCGACTTTCTTCATTTTTTATTTTTATTTTTATATTTTTTTTTTTTTTTTTTTTGGTTTGACTAACTTTGCTAATGTGTGATGAAGTCTTTTGCTAGGTGCAAGCATAGCCAATTTTTTTGGCTAAGTTCATTGCCTCATTACAACTATCTATTGTGGTGGAGGTGTCGATGCTTTTTGACACTCCTTTGATTACCCACCCCTTTTGTAAGTTGTACCTCTCCCTCATTTAATTCCTCTTTGTTCACATTGAGGACAATGTGTCATTCAGCTTGGGGGAGGATGTTTGTCATCATTACTTAGCGCATGTTAGTTGCATTTAGAGTAGTTTTTTCATTGCTTTCATAGGATGTTGCACGGTTTGTACCGCTCACTAGGAGTGGGAGTTTACGTGTAACCAAAAACATTGTACTGCTTTCTTAGTTGCATTAGCATATTTCATTTCATATTAGACTTCATCTCATTTTAGTTGCATCTATAGGACCATTGCTGGCACTCTTTGAGAACTTTGATGATATTTTACTACATTTCCTAAGCGTCATTCATCTTGAGCATGATACTTTATAGCACGATTGTTTCGCAATTGATTGTTTGTGGTAAGATTGATTGATCTCTCTCTGGTTCGATTTAACTTTATTGTGCAGACACCTTAAACTAAGTGAGCTTCTGTGCCTATAAACTGACGTATCTGTGTCAGTTATGTTCTTTCATGTGTGATTAGTTCCTTAGTTGTCGCATTGATCTTGATTTTGACTTGGTACTCTTTGATATTTGATAGTGCATACATTTTGATATGATTGAGGCATTTTATTTCATGATCTTAGCTCCAGAGTTACTCTTGTTTTCATATTATCCTTCCTCTAGCCCCGCTGAGCCTTTCTGACTATGTTTGATTGCTACCTACATTAGAAGCCATTGGCCTCATTTGATATTTGTCCTAAGCCTACCTTGGGGGAGCGAGTATTAGTTTTGGTTTGGTTTGTATTGAATTGAAATGCTCTATTTGTGGTTTAGAAGGATGGAAAAGTATGTTTAGTGAGCTTTGAAATTGAATTGTAAGTTCGAGAAAAAAAAAAAGTGAAAAATGAAATGAAAAAGAAGTGAAAAAAAAAAAGTTGTGAATAAAGTGAAATAAAAAGGGTTATGATTGAATTTCTTGAGTGAATAAGGTTGTTGATTATATTTGGAGATTGTTGGTTGTTGCGTGGAGTTGTTGTGATCTTTCTTGGTCATGTTTTCAGTTATATGATGCTCCCCTTCTTGGTTTTTCCACCACAATTCCCAAATTATTCCATACCTTTAACCTCTACAACCCTTAAAAGTCCTCTTGATCATTGCGTATTGTATTGTTGAGTGTTAAGTGAGTCAAAAAGTCAAAGTTAAATAGTATTTGCTTCATCTGAGTCGACTTGATTAGGTTGAGTGTCATCATTTATCCTGTAAACACATGAGAGATTTGAGCGCACATGACTATAGTGATGTCTGTCAGGTTTGGTTAAATCCAGCTTGGGAGAGATGGTATGTGGTATGATTGGAGAGTTGATTGTGATACATGACATGCTATGCGGCTTTGTTCGAGATTGTTTCGATGCTTGGTTTGTGTAGTGATTATACCTCTTGTGTTTTCAGTTGAGTGTTTAGCCCTGTTTTAGTCCTATATTGTAGGTTGTCTTACTTTTCCCATGTCTATGTCTTATTGCTTGGGGACAAGCAATGGTTTACCTTGGGGGAGTTTAATAAATCATATTTATATATAGTTTTAAGGTGCATTTAGGTTGCATTTTAGAGCATTTAGATTCATATTGAGGTTCATTATTGCATCATATTCTTAAGTTATGTTATTCTACTCCTATTCGGTATGTTTTCTTGTTTTTGATGAATTTCAGGTAATGAGAACGTATTTGGAGTATATTTAGCTGAGCTTGAGGATTAGGAGCACTTGGAAATAAGCTACGATGCATAAGGATAGTATGGATACGTCTTAGTACGAGTTTGAGCGAAAACGAAGCGGAAAATCATTAGAAGAAATGTGAAAAAGGAGTCATGTATACTCTTCTGATAATAACTTTTGATGTGCTTCTTAGAATCAAGAAATTCCAGTTGGGTTGGAAACTAGACTTGAAGGGCTTTCCAACGATAGGTCACACACCCCAAATGGACTTCTGGTTCGAGAGATACAGCCTTCGCAAGTTGACGCAAAATCGCTGTTTTCCCGCCCGGTCGACCGGGCGGTTTCGCCCGATCGGGCGAAATGAAATTTTCACAGGATGCAAGGCATGTTAGCCCGGTCAACCGGGCGAGAAAGGAGCCAAAATCGCTTGCGCGCTCGACCGGGCGGATTTGCTGTTCTGTCGTAGTTCCTCAGTCACCGTCGCCCGACCGGGCGGAATTCGCCCGGTCAACCGGGCGGTTTCTCGAGACGGGTTTATTTGCCTTTTTTAGCTGGTTTTGTAAAAACTATAAATAGGTCTTCTCTCTCTCCCCAAGGGATCTCTTTTCTGACGTTATATTTTGTATTCTTAGGTTTAGCTTTAGTTTCCTTCTTCCTTTTCTCTCTAGTTTTTCATGGCAAACCCTAGTTTCTCTTTTCTTCATTAATTCATGAGTTTATAATTTTCATCTCTTTTCTTTCATTGATTTCTTTGATCATGCTTTTCTTTGTAGATTTAAATTTCTTTATTTATTTCATGATTGAGTAGTTTATATTCTAGGGTTTGGGAATCCATGTTTATATGCTATGATTCTTGATTGATATTTATTAATGGTTTGATTAGTTATTGATATCTCTAATTGATTAGTGTTTTTATTGTTAATCTTGCAATCTGATCAATTGTCTGATTAAATATTGCAAATATCGAGTCATAGATCGAGAGATAGTACTCTTTAGAGGCTTACCTACAATTAGCAAATCTGATTATGTTGAGCGACCGTACTAGCATATGTTGATTTGATAGCGTTAAGGCCCGACCGTAGGATTAACATGTGCTCTAGATATCTGATTAATTGAATCATTGATGATATTTTGATAGATTATAGTTATGAACATGGTGAACCATTGCCCTAGATCCTTTTTAGCTTGATTTTCGTAGTTTGATTAGTTTAGAACTTTAATTCATTATTCCTGATCTTGTTTAGTTTCTCCATGCATTAGAAGCTAGATTAAAACAACCATCTCTCTGTGGATTCGACCCTATCAGCGTCGCACTTTTGTTGTGCCTCATTTACAATGCTACCGGAGACATGGTCGAGCTAACCTAGAAAAAAGATTGGTTGGGTTACGTTTATGGACAGGAGCCACCACGGTCCTTTGAGAACGGCCAGTGGCTCGCCTTCCTCCACACCCACCCAACCTCCGAAGCTTATGGTTGTGAAGCTGCTCGGGTATACCGTGGCAAAAATAAGGAAGGAGAAGTTCGTGACTTCATGTTTGCTTGGTCTACCCCATGGGGTGGTATTGAAAATTCTGTAAGTAAACGTTACAACCCTATACTATTACTCTTTTTGTCTCATAGTGTATGGAGACAACGGCAATTCCTGAAATAACAAAGTAGCAGACTTCCGCCAGAAAATATACTATGCTATCCTTGTATGGTATACATGGTATTTGGAACTATATTATTTATTCTACGGTTTTTTCACCTGATACCCCCGAGTTTTCAAAAAATTCACGTGGTACCCTCCATGTTTTCAAAATTCACCAGGTACCCCCTAAGTTTAAAACAAATTCACGTGATACACTCAAATACCCTTAATGACTAACGGTGTTAACCACCGTTAGTCATTAACCCTAATTTTCTGCTTTAAACTCTAATTAACCTATAAGTCTAACCCTAATCCTAACCCTTAACCTAATCCTAATCCTAACCCTAAACCCCAACCCTAACCCCAACCCTAACCACCCCTCCCCCACCCCCTGCACCTCCTCCTACACCCCAGCCCCACCCCCTCCCCCCCCCCGCAGCCCCCCTCCCCACCCCGCCGCCGCAACCCAAACCCACTTCCCCCACCCCTTCCCCACCATCGCCCCCCCTCAATTTCGGAACAACCCCCTCCTCCCCCACTCATGTGCCCACCACAAGACCACCCCGAAAGTAACCCGAACAAGCTTCAATCAAGCTGAGTAACCCAAACAAGGTCAATGCAACGGGGTAGGAGGAGGGGGGGGATTCCGGGCTCGCGACGAGGGGTGGGGGGAAGGGGTGGGGATCTGGGCTCGCGACGAGGTGGGGGGGGTTCCTGTCTAGCGACGGGGGGTAGGAGGGGGGGGGGAGGGTGGGGGGAGGGATCCGGGCTCGCGACGGGGGTTGGGGGCCGGGCTCGCGACAGGGGGTGGGGGGCCGGGCTCGCGACAGGCGGTGGGGGCGGGCTCGCGACGGGGCCGCAATAGTGGGGGGTGGGGGAGGGGCTGTGGGGTGGGGGGTTGCGGGGGTGGTGGGACTGTGGGGGGAGGGGGTTAGGGTTAGGTTTAGAAGTTAAGTTAGGGTTAGTTAGGTTTTAGGGTTTAATTAGGCTAATTAATGTTTAAGTAGGTTAATTAGGGTTTATTTAGGGGTTAATTGGGGTTAAGACTAGCGACAGTTAACGCCGTTAGTCATTAAGGGTATCTGAGTGTATTAGTTTGAAATTGAGGGGTACCTGGTGAATTTTGAAAACATGGAGGGTACCAGGTGAATTTTTTGAAAACTCGGGGGTATCAGATGAAAGAACCGTTTATTCTACAAATTGTATAGTGATTTAATTCCTTAAAATATTTACATTGTCACAAACAAATTTTTTTTACACTTATTACATTAATATATACATAATTACTTAAAAAATACTCTCAGTTTCTTGTTAGGCGTTTTCTTATTAAAAATAGCCACAAACTCACAATAAGTGATGCATTACTTGAAATGGCAAAAAAAACTTATGTGTGGTCCCGACTCCTTTTTGATTTACTAATCTAATTTCCTTGTTAACTTGTGGTCCCAACTTTTTCTAGCCTTCTTAGCATTACCTTACTTTCTCTATAATCTACTTAAAATAAAAGGAGGATGTATGATCCAAGTGGGGTATATGAATATTGCAAGTTGACAATTTTTTGTTTAAATATTCATATTTTTTTTTTATTGCGTGTTAGTTGTAACATGTTACATCATAACTTATTGTGTAACAAATTAAACCTCACACGTACATAATGACACATATAATAACATAGAAACCAACAAAGACATGGACTATATAAATAACGACATGAATCCGATGTCATTTTGTCATTTAATTTATTTCAATGTCACTTGATTTTTTTAACAAAAGAAGTGTGGATTTTAAGTTGTTACACCATAAGTTGTGATGTGATAGTTATATCTAAAAAATTTCGGTTTTTTTATAGCATTTACTTCTTCAATTTTAGGAGTTCAAAATTGAACGATTTTTTTCTTCCAAAATTTACATGAACTGGATAATTTTTTGAAAACCAAAAATTAGGATACAGCTGCTTACAACACAGGCCAAATACGTTCACCGCTGGTTGATAATGAAATGTATTATCCTCTCATTTACAGAATATTTGCCATTCCACGCTAGGAAGCAGAGATGGAGTAACTCATTAGGATTTAGGTTATATATTACTCCATGAGTTTCTTAATAAACTTACCATTTTTCTGGACGGTTATCAATAATACACATGTTTAACCATCACATGTTTAATCATCTATTGATAAAATTAAAAGGAAATTTGGTTAAAAATTCTACTATAAACATTTATTATTATGAGCAAAATAATACGAACTGGAATATTGCTATAAATATTTATGTGGTGTGACTTTTAATATAGCAAAGGGATAATATATTAAGCGACGAATGGAGTAGCCATTCTTCCATTTGCGTTTTGATCCGAGACGATTTATATGTGACTTTCTCTTTGTTGAAATTCTAATAGAGATGAGAGAGGGAAAAGAAGAATAAGACTACAATCTTCATTCCATTCATAAAGTAAGACATACATTAACAATTTTTAGGAAACAAAAATAATAAATAATGAAGCTATAAAGTAGGAAAATACCCCATGATCACATGATCAATACTCATGCCTAATAAAGTTGACCACTAACAACTACTATGCTAACAACTTTGGTTAACTTCCCAAGAATCCTAATATCCACTCGGTTACTAAAAGACGACTCATGCTCCTAATTGTATGCTACAGAATTTTGAATCAGTCAACTCAACTAACACTCTTAACTACAACTCTGTAAGAGGTGTTAAATTTTGATGTATATTCATTACGCAGGCCTATACTGAGGTTCGTGAGAAAGATCACTTTCCACAGTACTAGGATTACATTAAAGAACAAAAGCTAGAAAAGGCTAACAAAATCACAAAAGACGAGAGTGACCAATATTGCGCATCAGCAGTGAGTATAGGTGGTTTGACTTCTCCAGAATGTATTGTTATTTTCAGGCACAAATTTAGCCCAATGCCATGATTATGAGACTAGCTACCTCCTCATCAGCTCGCCTAAAATATAATATGCTCTCTCTCATCAGCAAGCATGGACCGATAAATAATGTATCCAATGTAGTTTTTATCTTCATAGTGCCAATAAATGTTGGGTCATCCAACCTCTTCTGTATGAGTTTTTTCTTATTCGTTCTTTTTACGCGTGCAATATGCTTTTGCATGTGTATGCAGCCAGCAATAATAATCTTCTGGTGAGCTAAATAATGGTTTGGCATAAAATTTCTTCAAGTTTATTGATGCAACATGCAAGCATTAGCTTTTAGCCAAACATATAATCTTGAAAGCAATTCTCTTAAAACACAGCACACCTATATTTCCATGGGACCCTTTTATTGTAAGAAGTCAGCACCAAGCCACTCCATTTGTTTTGAGAGGAAAATCGGGGGAATTTATTAAATTTAATCAAGATCCGTCAAAGTAGGTGATACATTGGGGGAAAGAATCATGCTAAATAGTTTCGGATTGAATTGCAAGAGCAATTCTACCGAGCTAACAGATGGGCAACAACATTATCCGCTAACTTAACCTGAGAAATAGAAAAAGTAAACAAGATCCCCCGCCATCCAATGAATATCATCAATAAGCAATTCCCTTTTTAATCGACCAATAACTATAGGACAATTTTAAAATGGCTACAATAATATAGTAGCTATTGTAACTTCTGAAAACCAAATTAAAATACCCATTTTTCAGAATTTCACAGAAATAATATAATACCATATTTAGAACGAAGAACATAATTTTGAGTTTAACAAACTGATCTATTCCATGTTCGATAAATCTATATAGCTATATCTAAAACCCAAGGCAAAAATATGTCACGTTATCACATGTGCTCCCTCTACCGTGCACAATCAAATGAGACATATTAAACAATAAATAGCCTCGAACTATACCTGATCAAAGTGTGCTCGGCCCGAAAAATGTTTGAGCTTGGGTATATTTTTTGGGTCCGAATTCTAGTCCGGCCCGGCCCGATTTTTTTTTTTGGTTTGGAACGGCTTTTGGGCAATTTAAAAATGACTTTTTAGTTCGAATTTTGGCACGAAAAGCCTGTTGTTTTTTACCCGAAAAAGCGGGCTTTGGGCACAAAAATTTGGGCCCGAATTTAGGCCTGATCCGGTCCGACTAATGGGCAAAACATTTTAGGCGTGGCCCGGCCCGAACTTATAACCTCTCATTTGAAAATTAAATATACTAACCAACTACTCTACAATGTCATGTTGGTCTTTGTGGGAGAAAATTTTATTTAAAGAATATTTCTATTTTCAAAATAATTAAATACGAATGTATATATACTAATACTCATTAAGTTAATGCTAATAACCTCCGTAATTAACACTACTAAACCATTGAATTGCATCGATCGGTTATATATTCTTACACATGAACCTAAATTTCAAAAACAAGATTACATTATATTCTATTATATATATATATATATATATATATATATATATATATATATATATATATATATATATATATACATACACGTTCTGAAAGCCGAGGGTTATATTGATGAATAATTCATATTTCATTTACTATGTATAAAATTTAACTGAAAGATCATTTCCTAAGCACAACCAATGCCTTCAACTCTTTTTTCCACTTTTCTCAAGTGTTTGATTTTAAACTTTAAATTTACATTGGTAAATGATACAGGACATCGCTCGGGACAAGAACTAGTTTGGTATTAAAACAGATTTGAGAAAGTAAGGAAACGACGGTTGGTACTTCTAATTTTTATTTTAAAATTTGAGTAAATATCATAATTTTAACAGAATATTTAGCCATCAAGCTAACTTGATAATCTATATAGAATTGCCATGTTACAAAATATATTTAGTATTATAATTTTAGAATAATAAAAATGGACAATTAAAGTTTTGGATAATTAAAAGATAGTGTTTGTTTCTCAATAAACAACCTGAAACCATTATATAAATATAAATATATAAATCGGCCTTAACTTCAATTATATAAAGTAGAAAATTATAATGTTTATATCATTGGATTTAGCTCGAAATGTACGTACTTTATCATAAGACCCATATATATACTTATCTTATGATTTCATAGAGGTGTTCAATATCATATTTATTCTTTGGCAGGTAGTTGATAACCCGACGGGACGAACAGGAAAATATGCTGATACAATACATGGTCCTTTAAGTATTTCAATGGATGAAAAGCCTAAAAAATGAAAGAGTTGAATTGGCGAAAAAGAGACACAAAAAAAAGGATTGAGAGAGAATTTAGCAAGAACAAAGTAAAACATGTGGAAAATGTGAATTGAATCCCAAAGACTAAACTCATAATAGGTATGAGAGTTTTTCTTTCAGCGGGTTAGAGCTTAGGAGGAAGAAACACTAGAGCAAAAAAAGCCAAGGGTTGTGGTTATTGACTGCAACCCTTTTGTCCATTAAGGGTTGTGGTTTTGAGAGATAACCGTCGATGGATGAAGAGTTGCGGTTTTGATTGAAACCGTAGCCCTTGTGACCTACAAAAAATATTTTTTTGCATTTTTTAGTCCTAAATGATCCCAAACAGTTATATATATAAATATATCATTTTCCATTCCAAATTATGTTTTATATACATCAGTTTGTAAAGGATAACAAGAAAGCATGAAGCTACAACAACAAACAATAGTGCTAGCGCTGCTGTAGTACTGATGTTCACGACATCCCCAAAGCTTGTATATGGATAATCAGAAAGCATGAAGCTACAACAACAAACAATAGTGTTGTAGAACTATTTGATAACATTTTCTCCAACGTTCTACCAGCGTATTGAGGGAGTATAACTGCAGGTATATGGATATCAAAAGCGGTCTCATCTGGTTCACAGACCATCTTGTAAAGTTCTACAAGCAAATAAAATAGTTCATCAAGTAAGATATTTAATAATTCTAAAACTAAATTGCATTTACATATATAATTTAACCTCGGTTCCCTAATTTATGTTGCACTTTGCTGTCTCTGAGAAGCATTTGGCTAACTGGTCAAGAGTCACAAATTTCTCAAATAGTAATTCAAAGCTTGGTGTCTATATTCTGATACAATCTCCAACATATCAAAATCCCTACATCTTAAAAGAAACAATAGATGACTTTTGTTAACTTGAGCTAAAACCAGTGACAGACGTAGCCAGTGCCCAAAGATGTCCCAGAAAATGTACATCTTAAAAGGGCCATAATCCACGCTCTTCAAAACATGTATGGCTACCCAGTCACTATTCAATAAGATTCCAAAATATAAACTCAATAGGCAAAGCCCTTAAAGTTACATCCTCACATTCTAGTATGTTACGCGGATTAAACTCACTGTCATAATACCAGATACCAGTAACTAAATGTCTCCAGACCTTAGGATAAGCATAAAAAGGGTAATTTTTTCGAGTTAGTTCATCATGGTTCTCTCAAAGCCTGATATCTAGTTAAAATCAAAGCCTGGCTTGATATCTCAGAATAATGTAGCTGAACTGGTGACTTGGATAGGCAGATGCAGGAATAGCAAATTTCAAAAACAAGTGATAGCAGCTGATGTGGCTTCAATGGTGTATCACATCTCGGGAACAAGGAATGATGTGTACTGGAACAATAGAGTTCAGACTGTAGATATTACTGTGAATAGAATCCAGAGAATGGTCATTGATAGAGTTTATAGTATTCTTCCACATAATATTTCACGCAGAGATAAAGAGTGGTTGAGACAAAGATAATGCATGTTTGTAATGAGTTGTGCTGGGCTTGTTTGGGGAGGGTCCAACCTAGTTGGTTTGTCCCCTCAAGCCTAGTTTTTGCGGTTAGGTTGTAATTGGTTTTGGTTTCAATATATGCACTATCCTACTTAGCAAAAAAAAAAAAAAAAAAAATCGAGGTTCTCTCAAGCACCAATCTAAGTGTGGTATATCAACTCCTATTAGATTATTTGTTTGTTTGGTCTTTCACAAAACCACACCCAGCAACTGAACATACTAATTTAGTTTCTACATACACCTAACAGAAACAACGCATTCCACACTGAGGTAAGACTCTAAACTTTAAAACATTAGACATATAAGTGAATATGAAGCTTTGCATACCCTAACAAACAGTGAGAAAAGATTGATAAGATAACCAAGAAAACTTATCCTGGATTATTGGCGGGCCGCGCTTGTCGTGAACGCCACCCGGCCAAAGATAAAATTTCTCCTACTCTCTTTTACACTAAACTAGTATAAGGGAAGTAAGGTTCGTATCCACAGGGAAACGGGGACGAGTTCTATACTTAGCGTGCGTTAGTACCTAGAAGACTCTTAACGGTCGAGAAACCTAATAATAATAACAACGGGGGGTTTCGAGTAGATTATAACTAAACTACAACTAACTAGCATATAAACAAGATGAGAAATCAATATAGGAAGATCTTGAATCCGATTAATATCCACTTCAATTCATTATCGATCATTGAACATCCACTCTAATTATTTCCATAATTATCTATTGTCGAGAATCAATCTCGTGTTCTCCTTATTCCTAGTTGAATAGCACGATCAGCGTGACTATAAAACCCTAACTAAAGGATAACCTAGTCCGATCAGCGTCTAAGTTCAATCCGATAGCAGCACTAAACACAGAGAACCAATAGACCTGCTAACGTCATACAAGCGATAAACATTCAACAGTTGATTCAATTTCCCTAAGAAATAACCAAGATGATCGGCATCTAAATTACTCCCTAGTTTGCTACCAAATGATAAAAGAATAAAACAATCCGATTCTATTCTTAAATCTAGCATTAGATTAATCGCACAATCAAACTAGTAATATTCCTAGCATAATCATGCAAAAATCATAGAAAGCAAGCATAGAAATTAAACCATAATCAAAGGAAATAAATAGAGAAGAAAGATCTCACAATAATGCTTGAAGCTCCATATTAATCTCGTTCAAGAACGGTTCAAGCTACAATCGGCATAGCAATAGCCAATCCCATAATTGAAATCTACGAAGACTAAACTCGAAAACAAAAACTAAAAAGAGAAGAGAAGAATGGAGTGTTTAATATTCTCTCTCCTCAAATGTGTGTCTCTCTAGGTCTAAAAACAAAGTTTAGTATTTATACTAAGGCTCAAAAGTCAGCCGTCATTTAAACCGCCATAGGGGGTCGCGAGGTGCGGTACAGGTCGCACCGTGCGATGAGCTACTGCCTTCGCAACGAGCCGAAGACTTGGGCCAAACCACGCAGGTCGCACCGTGCGAGAATACTCGCGAGGTTCGAGCGAGAGGTCGCGAGGTGCGACCATGCTCGCGAGGTGCGAGCTCGCCGAGCGCCGGGGTGCTTGCTTCGAGCCGATGGGCGGGCGAGGGCGGTGGCTGGCTTGGGCGCTTGACGAGCGCCTGGGCCGACGAGCTTAGGGCGAGGCCGGCTGGGCCGGGCGATGCTTCGAGCCGGCTCGCAATGGTCGAGCGATGATGCTTTGGCGAGCGAGGCTTGCTTGAGCTCTACTTGGTTGGTGATGACGAGCTTGCGGTGATGCGATGCTTAGGCACACGGTGGAGTTCCAAGAGCTCGGAACTTTACAACTTTAACAACAATTAACATACAAAATTCCGAACTTCCGCTAAGGATGATTTATATGCAAACCTTAACAATTACGAACAAATCCCTTAGCAATGTGCACCTAAAATACCACAAAAACATCGTATAACTTGAGCGTATCAAATACCCCCCCACACTTGAACTTTACTCGACCTCGAGTAAACTCAAAATGAGGATCACCAAATAAATCATCACCCAAACTAACGACACCAACCTACACTCCCCATCAACTACATCATCATCATCACATCTTAACAACATCCGCTCAAAAACCTAAACGTAAGGGACGATGATTCCCCCACACTTAGATTCGAGCTCACCGAAAAATAAAAAGACGCGACAACAATAATCACCAAACGACAACCAAAATGTGAGCTCAAATCTCGAAGGATCTCAAAGGAATTGAACTCACTCCAACGCCACAATCAAAATGACAACTCGCCTAAAACTTCAAAAGATAAACTACTACTACTATTACAACCAACCTATATAAGCAAGCTATGGAACAAAGACAAAAAGGGATAAATTCCATACTTACTCCCAAAAACAAACAATCAAAAGAAAGTGAAAGCCAAAACAAATCCCCGGCAAATGAGTCTTCAAAATACATAATTCTCTCTTAATCTCTCATTTTGCCTAGGAGCCCTTTCGGGTTTTCATCCTAGCTTCTCACATTTTTTTATCTCACCATCTTACCCGCTCAATATAAGCCACTTTTTTGCATAAGTTGCCCTTTCGGGTTTTCAACCTATCCGGGCCCCCATTTTTGCCTGAGTCGCCCACCCTTGTGGGTTTTCAACTCAGCGGGTTTCATTTCATCATCATTTTTTTTTTTTTTTTTTTTTATTATTTTTTTTTTTTTTCATTTTTTTTTTTTCAAATTGAAAGTAATATACACAACATAGATACATGAGAATGAGAATACCCTCCCCCCTACTTAAACTACACATTGTCCTCAATGTGTCGACAATTAGAAGAAAAGTAAACTGACAATCGGGTAAATCGAAGATCGAATGCTCAAAACTCATGACCAAACAATCCGTCAAACTCAAATTTCTTAACAACACCAACGCAAATCTCATAAATCAACTCACAACCCTCTCCCTCGAATCACTCAAACAAATGACAAGTTCAAAAGTTTTGAATTTGTGAGTTTTTTCACCTAGCTTAAGAGATCGAAAAGATACATTAACAATCTCAACCCTCTAGTTGTACCAACTCCTAGCTATTGAACTCCTCCCAACGGGTTTTCTTTTGTGGATTTTGGTTCCAAGTGGATGAAGATTGGTTGTGGATCTTTTTAGTGGGTGGGTGGTGGGTGAAAGAAAATTTGTTGTGGTGGTGGAAATTTGATGAAAAATAAAGGAAAAGAAAGAAAATATAGGGGTCTCGGGGTCTCGGGGTGTTGGGGTCTCGGGTTGCCTCCCGAGAAGCGCTGTTGTTTAAAGTCGTTAGCTCGACTTAATACCTTAAGCTCAAAAATTGGGCTTGTGCTCCATGTGTGACAATGGAGGCTCCATGTCAACCTCCAATTCGAGTACCTGCAAAACAAACGGAGAAGAACTCTTGCCATGCATCGTTAGTGGTACAGTTTCAAAACAAGGTGGTAAATCAGGAGGCTTTTTCCGCTCTTTCCACTCCGGCACCATAACCTGCATGTTAGTAGGAGAGGCACAATCCTCAACCAAGGCATCATCAACATTTATCGACTCATCAACATGCTCAATATCAAGAACATCATGCAAAACAGAGTCAACAATGTTAATAGAGTAAAGAGGGTTATCATCCTTAATCAAAGGCTTAGAATCATCGATTTTAAACGCCTCTACCTTTCCCTCAAATTCCATGGTCAAAGAACCAGCGCAAACATCAATTTTAGTGCAAGATGTTTTCAAGAAAGGTCGCCCCAAAAAGGATGGGGGCGGCATGCTTATCGAGTTCCATCTCCAAAACATAAAAATCAGCAGGAAATTTCAATTTCCCAACCGTAACTAACACATCCTCTAATTTACCCCTAGGATAAACATTGGATCTATCAGCTAATTGAATCACCACACCAGTTTCATGCAAATTGCCAAGTTTCAAAGACTTATATAATGAATATGGAATCACATTAATTGACGCACCTAAGTCTAACATGGCTTTAGGAAACATGGTGTCACCTATGGTACATGGGATGGTAAACATGCCTGGGTCCTTGCACTTTTGAGGCAATTTCTTTTGAAAGATAGCGAGAGACATGCTCGCTAGCCTTCACTTTTTGCACTCCCTTTTGTTTTTGCTTTCTTTTCGAAGTACATAATTCTTTAAGGAACTTAGCAAACCTAGGTACTTGATTTAAAGCATCAAAAAGGGGAATGTTTACCTCACATTTACGAAAGATTTCGTAGATGTCATTGGTGCGCTCTGTTTTGCGGGTTTCTCTTAGTGCCTCGGGAAATGGTGGCTCTGGTTCATATGGTGGAGGAGGTGATTTTTTGACTTCCTCCTCTTGTTGAGGTGGCAATGATGTACAATCTGCTGTCGGTTCATGCTCGATCACCTCTTCCACTATCTCTTTGTCTCGAACCACCAACCTCTCTTTGCTTGCAATTTCCGCTCCACTTCTCAATGTGATAGCACTCACGTTCATCTTAGGGTTGAGCTCTATTTGGGATGGAAACCTCACCGAATCCCTAGCCTCTAACTTGGTTACAGCTCCCGCAATTTGGCTTACTTGGCTCTCCAAGTTCTTGATGCTTGAACGGGTCTCCTCCTGAAACTGAACCATATTTCCCTGCATGTTAGTGACATTTTTAGTTAAAGCATTCATCATATCCTCAGTAGACATGCCGGTACTCGGTCCTCGTGATTGGCCTTGTGGCCGAAAATATGGAGCTCCTTGCTCCGGTGCTCTCGAATAAGGAGGTGGTGGGCGGTTATGCTTGCTGTGGCGCTCTTGGTTCCCTGATGAGTTCCCGTACCTCAAATTAGGATGATCTCGCCATCCCGAATTATAGGTACCAGAATATGGATCATATCTTTTCTGGAAACCTTGGCCCTGAAAATCGGCCGCCTTAACCTCTTCACTCGGTTCTTGTAGATGAGGGCAAAAATCAGTTGGATGATGTGAAGAGCAAATGCCACAAGCCTTCACTTGGTGAGTCTTCTCTTTCACTATGAAGTCTCGCATCACAGATGTGAGAGCTTGCACTTGATCTTCCAACTTAGAAGAACTAGAACCCTCGGAGACCACACGTCGAGTTCCAGACCTTCTACTAAACTGCCTCGAGCTTTCAGCAAGCTCATTTAACAGTTCCTTAGCAGCGAGTGCAGTTTTATTCACAATGGATCCACCACTTGCTGCATTAACCATCCTAGCATCCTCATCACATAAGCCATTATAGAAGTATAGCACCAAATCTTCCTCCCGAATAACCGTGGTATGGACAACTAGCACATAACTTCTTAAACCTCTCCCAATACTCGTAAAAAGACTCATCACCTCGTTGCTCAATGTTACTTATCTCCTTCTTCAATGTAGATGATTTAGAAGTGGGAAAGTATTTCTCGAGAAAGCTCTTTTTCAATTGAGCCCAAGTGGTGATGTTTGTCGGACGGAAGGTAGTACATCCAAGTCCTTTGCTTTGCGTCTTTTAGCGAAAAGGGGAAAGCTTTAAGCTTGATTCTATCTTCTCGAAACTCCACTTGGTTTCATGCTGCATACCACATGAAACTCTGACAAATGTTTATTTGGATCTTCACCATTTAGCCCATGGAATGAGGGAAGCAAATGTATCAACCCCGACTTTAGCTCAAATGTGTCCCCCACTTCCGGTTCCGGAAATGTGATACACAAAGGTTGTTGGTCAAGGTTAGGAGCGAAGTGAGCTCCTTTAAAGTGCGGTGCTCAACTCTAGGAGGCATCTCTTCTTCAAATTCAAGCGAAAAAGGGAGCTCTCTAAAGTCTTCACGCAATTCTCTTCTCAACCTGAAAAGGGTTAGTTCTAGATCTCGATCGTACTGCAAAGGTTCTTGGTTAGTAGCACGAGTATTAACCATAAACAAAAACCATTAGCAATACAACCCAAAAGCATATACTAAATATAAACAAGTAACACCGTGTCCCCGGCAACGGCGCCAAAATTTGGCGGGCCGCGCTTGTCGTGAACGCCACCCGGCCAAAGATAAAATTTATCCTACTCTCTTTTACACTAAACTAGTATAAGGGAAGTAAGGTTCGTATCCACAGGGAAACGGGGACGAGTTCTATACTTAGCGTGCGTTAGTACCTAGAAGACTCTTAACGGTCGAGAAACCTAATAATAATAACAACGGGGGGTTTCGAGTAGATTATAACTAAACTACAACTAACTAGCATATAAACAAGATGAGAAATCAATATAGGAAGATCTTGAATCCGATTAATATCCACTTCAATTCATTATCGATCATTGAACATCCACTCTAATTATTTCCATAATTATCTATTGTCGAGAATCAATCTCGTGTTCTCCTTATTCCTAGTTGAATAGCACGATCAGCGTGACTATAAAACCCTAACTAAAGGATAACCTAGTCCGATCAGCGTCTAAGTTCAATCCGATAGCAGCACTAAACACAGAGAACCAATAGACCTGCTAACGTCATACAAGCGATAAACATTCAACAGTTGATTCAATTTCCCTAAGAAATAACCAAGATGATCAGCATCTAAATTACTCCCTAGTTTGCTACCAAATGATAAAAGAATAAAACAATCCGATTCTATTCTTAAATCTAGCATTAGATTAATCGCACAATCAAACTAGTAATATTCCTAGCATAATCATGCAAAAATCATAGAAAGCAAGCATAGAAATTAAACCATAATCAAAGGAAATAAATAGAGAAGAAAGATCTCACAATAATGCTTGAAGCTCCATATTAATCTCGTTCAAGAACGGTTCAAGCTACAATCGGCATAGCAATAGCCAATCCCATAATTGAAATCTACGAAGACTAAACTCGAAAACAAAAACTAAAAAGAGAAGAGAAGAATGGAGTGTTTAATATTCTCTCTCCTCAAATGTGTGTCTCTCTAGGTCTAAAAACAAAGTTTAGTATTTATACTAAGGCTCAAAAGTCAGCCGTCATTTAAACCGCCATAGGGGTCGCGAGGTGCGGTACAGGTCGCACCGTGCGATGAGCTACTGCCTTCGCAACGAGCTGAAGACTTGGGCCAAACCACGCAGGTCGCACCGTGCGAGAATACTCGCGAGGTTCGAGCAGGAGGTCGCGAGGTGCGACCATGCTCGCGAGGTGCGAGCTGCTGAGCGCTGGGCTGCTTGCTTCGAGCTGCGATGGGCGCCTGGCGGGCCGGGCTGGCCGGGCGCTTGGACGAGCGCTGGGCTGACGAGCTTGGGCGAGGCTGCTGGGCTGGCGATGCTTCGAGCTGGCTCGCAATGGTCGAGCGATGATGCTGGCGAGCGAGGCTTGCTGAGCTCTACTTGGTTGGTGATGACGAGCTTGCGGTGATGCGATGCTTAGGCACACGGTGGAGTTCCAAGAGCTCGGAACTTTACAACTTTAACAACAATTAACATACAAAATTCCGAACTTCCGCTAAGGATAATTTATATGCAAACCTTAACAATTACGAACAAATCCCTTAGCAATGTGCACCTAAAATACCACAAAAACATCGTATAACTTGAGCGTATCAATTATATTAAGCCTCTTAAAGCTTATAGGCTTTCCAAACAAGGAAGCTACAAGATATTACAATATCCGAGATTCTATGTACCTCAAAATTTAAATAAACCATATGCTAGAAAATGCCATCACATAGAACATGTGCCGCGCGCATCTAATTCTAGACAAACAAACACGAGATAGAGAGAGTAAGAGTTGCTAAGACAAATTCACCTTGAGGACTTGCTCTAACTTTGCATCAGCAGAACGACAAGCAGCTCGCAATTTCTTTTCCATGTTCTGAATAGTATTTGAACATTGTATATCTGCCTCCATAAAAACATTCCTTTTGTATCCTGGATAAATAGTAATGATAAATTTAGTCTTTAAAACAATGCAGACACTGCCTAGCATATTAGCCACAATCAGAAGACCAGTATAAAATTAATCCGACTCGAAACACTCCAAGACCTAACAGATGGTCTAAAAGTTCATAAAAGAGTATGTTAAAAAATGCACTTCAAACCCAAAAAATGAGATTGAACCTCTAGACACAGACCCAAAAACTCACTGTCACATTCTAGTATGTTACAATTTTCAAGTATTTGCAATTAAATTTGACATACATTTTTGGTTAGTTATTAGGAAACATGATGGCTACAATTGCAACCTTCTCACAACAAAAGATACCGATTTATTAAAGTTTCCCAATAAAAAGTAGCAAAATTTCTCAAGAAAACAATTTACTGCAAACCAAACACAGCAAAAGAATTTCACAAGAAACTAATACATCTCTAAGCCAATTGGAGCGTCATATTTCAATTTAATTATTGTTTGAACAGAATTAGATATCAGACATTCATATGCTTGACGGAATTTATACACCTTCACTCGAACAGGAAGAAACAAAGAAATCAAGACGAAAATACTTGCAACGCTAGATATACCTTGAGCAAGTGCAACACTAGTACCCCTGATTCGCTTGCTTGGAAATGACCGAACGAGCCTAAAACCAAAGGCAAAGTTCATAAGCTTAGTATCTCCTAAGAGGCAATAAAATGATGTAACCACCACATTTGACAGCCAAAACATAATAAATATTCAAAATAAATCAACTAACCAGCTCCATGAACAACAATAAAGTTGCTACTAGCTAGAATGCAACATTGAGTGATCCACAATTTCATCTACATTTACACAAATTCTGATCTCCCAGCTCATTTACTCCAATCCATCTCCACAACTTCACCAGACATCATTGATTGCCTCAAATGTATCAAAACCGTTCTCAGATTTTCTTCATTTATCTTCACCAATTCATTCTTGCATGTTATTGCAGCACCTCCTATACTTAACAGCAAAAAAAAATTTGAGAAAGACAAAAAAAAATACAGAACACCCACATCTCAATTTCTGCATTTGAACTGATCAAACAAATCAGCTTCAAACGCACATCAAATTCTTGGTTTGAATCTGATCTAAACACAACTTAATTAACAAATAAATTTTAAATATACAAAAAAGTTTCCCAACCCATTTCACGTTTTTTTTTTGGGTTTACTAAAAATTAAGTCAATAATTAACATCAGTAAAGCTAATTATTCATGTTCAAGAGAATGATGAGCAATTAATGGATAACTAAGCAAAGTAATAATTTTTAAGTAGGAGAGAGAAAAGAAAAAAAAATTAGACGAAGAGAACAGACCGAGCTTGACGATGCAGCGGAGTGCTTTGGTGAGGGTGGTTGAAGATTTGTCCATGGAATCCTAGTTTCGCTTCTCTGCACAACCACCTTCATCGCCAACAACATCCCACCTCCTTCCACCGTCGCACCGACCCTTGTCCCAACCATGGGTAACCATTAAGGGTTGCGTTTATATGTTAAAATAGCAGCCCTGAGCTTTTTTCCTCTAGTGAAAAACTTTATTTTGGGTGAGTTCGAGATCGGCTCGAGACCTTAGCGAGCCGAGCCTGAGCCTAGTAGAGTTCGGCTCGAAAGCTCGCAAACATGTTCGAAAAATTTTGAAGTACTATTTTTATACATTGATTTTTAGATCAACTTGGATTTCCACTTAAAAAAACATAAGGCCTAATTTCAAGCCCACTTCAAAAATATAAACCAGATTGAAATTTTCAGCCCAATTAAAAGTTAAAACATAAAACCAATTGAAAGTAAAAAGAATGACGTGTATACAAACCAAATTGAAAGTAGGAAAAATTTTCAGCCCACTTCTACGTTTATACTTCTACGGTCTACTTCGAAAAACCCTAAATCTCCATTCTCATTCTCATCCTCCAGCAGCATCCATTCTCATTCTACTTTCTACACTTGATGGCTGGCGCTGGTCTTTGGCGGCGAGCATCGGCGAGCACCAGCGAGTAGCGTGCTTTATCTCGGCTAGCAATCTCAAGCTTCGTACACTTGACGGTTGACGCTGCTCCTTAGTGGCGAGTGGCGACCTTAGCGAGCTCCGGTGAGCATACTTAAAGAGGTTTATCTCGACGGCGAGGATGACAGTAAGATTCTAATTTTCGTTTCTTTTAGTTTTCTTTTCCGATTTTATCTAAATTCTTAAAATTTCGATTTTTTTCCAATTCGTATTTTTATGAATTTTTTTTTTGTTCTAAGACTGATTTGTTCTATGTGGTTCTACTCTTTAATCTTACTGTATGTTTTTTTTTTGTTAAATTTTTTATTCTGATTGATTGTTGGCCTTTGATTTATGTTTCTCCACCATTGAACCAAACTCGTCTACTATTGAACCAAACTCGAGCTTTTTCAAGCCGAACACTTCATGAACTTTCTCGAGCCGAAGTTTTTTTTTCGAGCTCGAGCCGAGCCAATCCTTCCCATTCTCGAGCCGAGCCGAGCCTTGCCATGTTCGGTCTAGGCTTGGCTCGTTAACACCCCTAAGCCTGACAAGCTCGCGAGCAGCTCGGGCTCGGCTCGGTCAAGCTCGGTCAAAGCTCGGCTCGTTGAAGCTCGGCTCGAGCTCGGGCTCGGCTCGAGACTTAAACGAGCCGAGCCAAGCTAGGCAAAGCTCGGCTGGTAAAGCTCGTGAACAGCTCGATTACTATTTTATACTAAAAAAATATTTTATATTAAAAAATTATTTATATATATTAAAAATTATACTTAGTATTTCTTTTAAGATACTAACTAAAGTATATATTAGAAGAAAGATAAAAAGAAAAGGTAAAAGCAATTAAACGAGCTTACAAGCCACAATCGAGCTCGAGCCACAATCGAGCTCACGAGCCGAGCCTAAACGAGCTAAAGAGCCGAGCCTGACACTATTGAAGCTCACGATCCGAGCCTAAACGAGCTCACGAGCCGAGCTCGAGCCGCAAATTCTAATCACGAGCTCGAGCCGAACTCGGCTCCCCCAAGCTCGGCGAGCTCACGAGCCGAGCCGAGCCGAGGCCTTGAAAAGTTAAACGAGCTCGAGCCAAGCCCAGTGTTATTCGGGCTCGGGTCGCTCGATAAGCACCCCTAGTTGAGGTTGAGGTGGTGGAGTAGTGGCATCGCTTTCCACCCACCTCATATCCCTGTGGTCTAGGGATCAAATCTCATGGGACTCATTGAGGATTTCCCCTTATCCCCCCTCAAGTGAGTCCCCTTCACCTTACCTTCTAAAAAAAGTAGAGCATAAGTTAAATCCTACGAAGAGTTTATGATTAAATGTTGATTTATGGAATTGGGAGATAAGTTACAGATAATATGAAATCATGTAGCCTAATATTCAACGTGTCAAATGTAAAAGATTTTTTTTGTTTTTTTAAAGGAACCCCAAAGGGAACAATTATATTAAATCATCCGAAGCAAGCTTTACAATAGAGTTCGAGGTATCATCTTCCCAATAACGTGTGCCCACATCCAAAGGTTGAAAATGAGCTAACTCGTGAACTACCTTATCTCCCGACCTCTTGACCACACGACATTAAGGGACGAAGGAATTAAAGATACAATGTCATCAATTATCAAATGGAAAGCATACACCCCTTTTCTTCCTTCCTGAAAGCTTGCACAACACGAAGACAAATCACTCTCAATTATCACATTATGCAACTCCAAAGCTTTGGCCATCAAGACTCCTTTGAAAGTAGCTCGAGCTTCAGCAATGGGCACCTCCCATTCAGCTCGAACTTGGACAGCAGCAAGCAAGAAATTATGGCCCCTTCCCCATCACGACAAATCGCACCCAGCCCCGACACACCAGCAATTACATGCCCAGCATTGACGTTAATTTTATCCCAGCCTTCACTCGGAGCCTGCCACGCCGCCGAATGCACCACGCTCGCTACAACACCCCCTGCACCTACTGTCTTCGTCTTCTCAATCGCCTCACGGGCTTCAGCACTCGTCTTTGCTGCATACAAAACAGTAAGATGGGGAGGAGACAAATCTCCCTCAAGCAAAGCTTTACACCTTGCCCCCCCCACACAGCCCAACACGTGGAGAGAAACAAACTCACCTCACCTTCATCCATCACATTAAAATAGTGCGCAAACCAATCCGCCACGGATAAGCAGCCCCCGTGGCACCGCATGCCTAATCTCACTTGTTAGCCCACACTCCTTGCGCCAAATGACAATGAGCTAAATAATGCAAGCACCGATTCTTCCTCCTCACCACACGAAGCACTAATAGCAGGAACACGTTTATCAAGACCTACCACTGTGGGTAATGCATCAAGACAAGCTCGCCAAGCAAAAGAGCTTCACACGTGGCAAAATAGCAGCTCTCCATATAACTTTCCAAACATCAGTCACCCTCGATGGAGCCTCTTCCATACCACTACACACATCCCCAATCAATGCCCTATAGGCCGAGCGAACATAATACAACCCATTTTTCTCTAAATCCCAACACAAGCAATCTTCCGACAAATGTAAAATTTGGTTATAGTAAATCATACAGCAATATCTTCACTACTTCAAAGTATAATACTCCAAAAATTATGGGACATCACAAATCAATTGCATCCATCGAACAAAAAAATAAAGTGGAAAAAAATTACATATACATAGTTTGGAAAATGAATTATATTAAGGAATGACAAATTTAGTGGTAGACTAACAAAGTTAACAGATTAGACCATTGGAAAGATATAATGTTCCAAATTTTACAATGTTTTGATTGATTACTTAATAATTATGAGATTCATTTACATGTTAAGAAAAAAATACATAAATTATATTGTCTTGTTTAATGGTCTGATAATATCCGCTATAAAAGGAGATGGGTAATATAAATTAAATACACGAGCACTTAACTAGTGAGTACTGAGTAGTATGTATAAAAACAAGATATATTAGGACAGCCAATAAAACAGTTATATAATAATTTTAACACATTAACAATATAAATCGTGCATTGCACGGGAATCAAAACTAGTATAGATTAAAAGCAAAAATGTGTGGTCCTAATTATTAAAATACTTTAATATATAAGAAATGTTATTATCGAAATCAATTGAATCAAGCGTCAATGTTAAAAAATTGACGGTTTTCATTAAAAGATTACCATGTCCATGGCTACAATATTATCGTAGCCATTGTAAAGTTGTCCTTATCTTTAATTTATGTATTTGGTTTAATTTATTTTCCTCTCTTACAAGTTCCACTAGAAAATAGATAGGGTGTGTCAAACTGGTGTATCTTCAAATATAGTCCTCCAAATCAATGGAAAAAATTCTTCAAATGAGCTATACTCTTCGATATAAGAAATATGGAGTACCTCCTCCATTTCAATTTTAAAAAATTGAAACAGAAGCATTGCATACACTAGTAGAAAATAATCGCATTGTTGCGGTCGAATTGCTGCGGTTTTAGCTATACGCATCAATAGACTGCATAATAAAAAAAAGTTCAAAACACCTATTGTTGCGGTTTTTTCTAAAAACCGCAGCAATATATTAAAATATAATTTTTAAATTTTCTATTGCTGCGGTTTTTAATGCAAACCGCAGCAATAGGTCCTTGGTTAGTATTAGAACTGTTAGGGTTATAAGTCTCGCTAAGTTAGTATACCAGGCGTCGTTTTACTTTCATCATTTACATCCTCTCTCTCTCCTCTCACTCCTCTCACTCTTAGTCTCTCACGTTCTTCTTCTTCGCACCTCGCACCTCGCACCTCTCTCATCTCTCATCTCAGATCTCATCTTCTTCTTTGCACCTCTCTCAGTTTTTCGCAACTCTCAACTCCCAAAAACGCATCATCAATTTTTTGTCAGATCCCTGATCTCAATTTTTCGTCAGATCGACTTCGAACTCGCATCATCAATGAACATCCTCGTCTCGCATCATCAATGAACATCGTCTGCCGGCGTTGCTGGGCACCAAGTTTGTCGTCGCCGCCCACACCAAGTCTGTCGTCGTCGTTGTCTCCACCAGGTCCGTCGTCACCTTGTCATCATCCTCGTCTATTGCTCATCATCGTCTCGTCATCGTCATCTTCTCGTCATCGTCATCATCATCCGCCGTCAGTGATTTAATTTTAGGCTTCCATTTTCGTTCATTTTTCAAGATCGAAGGTTTTTTTGTAATTTTTCTGTTTTGTTTCAAGGTCTAGTTATATTACCTTTTTCCTTTTTTTAGTTTCCTCTTTAGTTCTATTTCGTTTTCTTTAAATTTGTAATCTGTTAATGTTACTGAATTTTCCCTTATTTTCGTTTATTTTTTATTTTTTCTTATTAGTTTTGTTTTCATTTTTTAATATATTTTTGTAGTTATAATTTGTAAAATATCATTGTTATTGAATATATGAAGTTGCTTTTATATATTCTTTATAATTAGTGTTTGTAAAATATCATGTCTCTATAGTAAGTGTTTATTTTAGTTACTTTTGTGTTTGTAATAGTGCTTTGAATGAATAAATATTTAATTTTTTAAAAAAATAATTTTTTGCCTAAACCTATTGATGTGGTTTTGGGAAACAACCGCAACAATAGGTTGCTCTATTATCACGGATAAAAACCGCAGCAATAGGAATTACCTATTGATGCGCCCTTAATTGCGGTGCGGCTAAAATCGCAGCAATAGGCCGCTTAATGACCGCCGCAATTCAATGTTTTTCTACTAGTGATATCAAAATAATAAATCTAGTGTGTTCGATTTCCACTCAAGATTAAAAGATAGTCTTAACTTAATAACTAATTAAGGGACCTCTTCTAATAAGTCTACCAAGGAAGGTCAGGAAAAGATAGAAAAAACAAGATGATGGGGGAACAAATTTCTTGAAAGAGATGACGTAATCGTTTGACTTCATATTATTTGAAAAATTGACAAGAACGGTCCCAACTATAGTCGGTCCGCCATAAAAGGTCCCATCTATGGACTATTCTATAGCAGGCCCAACTATTGCATGTGTTTGACATGCGTGGTCCTTCCAGGTTACTCACCGATTGAAACAGGTAGAACCCATCACGTGGTCCTTTCGTTTTCTTCTTCTCCTTCTTTCTGCAATTTCTTTTTCTGAAATCTCCAATTTCCTCTCTAATTTCTTCTCTAATTTCTTCTCCAATGAAACCTTCCTCTCTAATTTCCTCTTTTTCTCTCTCCTGCCTCCTCTGCCAGGCTGCCACCCTTCTGGCTCTGCCTCCCATCCCCTTACTTCCCTCCCCTGCCACCATTCAGAATTTGCTCTCCTGAAATAATCCCTCCAATTTTCAAGCACACCTCCATTGATGCTACTATTATTATTATTATGAGCACCTGATTTTGACGCCATTTTTGATCGAATTCTCACTCACCTAGATCCTCAAAACTTCTTTTGATCAATACCCACTTCTTAAAATCCCCAAATTCGATTGCCCAGATGAATTTAATTGTAGAAAAATTGAAAGAAAAAAGTTGGGTAAAAATGCCTGATTCTGGGTGAAATTATTCCATCAAGGTAATACGATCAGAAAAAATAAAAAGAGAATCGGAATAGAATAAACTCGATTGGGTTTCTGATTTTGGATTGAAATCTCAAATCAAAATACCTTTTTTTCTTCTTCTGAACTTTCTACGCGTCAATATTAAAAAATAAAAAAAATAAAAAGAAAATCTCGGTATCTCCTTCTTTTGCGTGAAGAAGAATAAGAAGATTGAAATATGATGAATTAAATTACAGACCCATAATCTACAAAATTCAAGGAAAACATTGAAAAGAACTTCAAAAATAAACAAAGTCGAAGGTTTCGAATTTGAATTTAAAGGTGAGAGAAAGTGAGAAGCGTACCGTCATAACGTTCAGCTCGAGATGTTTCAGGGTGGTAGGGAAAGGGGGGCTGTGAGGTGGCAGGGGAGGGGGGTAGCAGGTGAGGAAAGAGGGAGGAAAGAGAAAGAGTGATAGTATAAGTAGGAGTTGAATTAAATGTAGAAGTTGAAAAGATTAGGGATTATGGGATTTGTGATTGTTCTACTTTTAATTGATGTTTATATGTGATAAATTTGTTGAACGACTGACTGTGAGTGTATGCTGAACTTTCTAACTTAGAATTAGGAGGAAGAAGGGAGGTGAGAGAATTAGGAGGAAGTTGAGCCAAAAACAGGCAAAAATAATCTTTTAAGAAAATTTAATCGGTAAAACCGGTTGCTAGTCAACAAGGACAACGTGTGTCAAATACATGTAATAGTTGGGTCAGCTATGGAATAGTCAATAGTTGGGACCTTTTATGGCGGACCGGCCATAGTTGGGACCGCTATTATCAATTTTTCCATTTTTTTAAGCCAACATTTTCTTTGTAATTTATTTTTCAGCAATTTTATTAATATTATTACTTTTTGATATTTTAGATAAATGGATAAGATGAATCTATAAATATAAAAGGCTGAGATTAAAGCAATTGTAGTAGTAAGAATTTTGTTGTAGCCACTGCAAACCTTCTTATTTTTTAAGGGAAACTCTAACTAGTGCATTAATCAAGGGACAAAAGTTCCGAGAGTACATAGGGAGAAATCTTCGAAGGACAGTGATCTTCCCACACTTGTTCAATACCAAACGACACTAGCTTGGTAAGATGATGAGCAACAAAGTTCCCATCTCTTTTGACATGAGACCGAATTGAACTACGAAATTAAAATCAGCACTAAACTCCAAAATATCTTCTAAAACATTATCAAAATATGGAGAAAAACACTATAGCTTTAGAGAGGTGATTCTCAAGCACTTTACTATCCGACTTCAAGATGATGTTCCCATATCCATGATGTTGGGCGAGTTTGGGAGTTAGGAGGAGAGCTCGACTCTCAGCAATCTCCGGGGGCCACAAAGCATGCACACGATGTGTCGCCGCAAAAAGAACTTCACCCTTCGCATCACGGGCCGGGCCACAATACCTGTTGTAGCCTAAAAATCTACGGCTCCTTTAGAGACACTAGAGCTCATCATAGCCGTACACGTGTCCTCTCCTAATAAATAGAGGAAAAAGGTTTTAACTTTTTCGTTATATTCAGTTGGGAGAAAAGGTTACTTTTCTGGCCCAAGAGATAGTTAGAGCCCAACCCTGGGAGGTTGATAAACCCTCACAAATCATGGCCTGCCACGTGTCATGGTCTGATTCCTTAGCCAATCAGATGCCACTATTCTAGGGCAGATTTTAAGGATAGCTGTCATCTTGCTATCACTATAAATACCCCTGAAATCAGGAGAAAGATCATTCAATGCAAACAGTGCAAATTTACTATGTAAAAATACTCTCTCACTTTCTCTATCTAGACTACTTTTCTCTCTACCACTCCTGATATCTGACTTAAGCTTCGGAGGGGGAACCACCACCCAAACCTCCAGGATTGGTCCCTTTTTGTAGGTTCGGGAACGAAACTCAGGCTTGGACTAAGTTGATTCAGACATTGTTGCACAAGTCTCCAAGGAAGAACATCTAAGGGATAGCTAGTTTACTTGCTAGACAAGAAAGCTCAGCCTACAGCTTACTTGTTGGACAAGAGGACAAAACATTTGGCGCCGTCTGTGGGGAGACGCAACGATGACCGACTGTCAATCGTCCAATGTGGCTAGAAACCGAAGTCTTCAAGTTAATATCGAAGACACAGTAGAACACGAGAGACCGCCTCGAGGAAGGGATATACCTCCAACCATCGTCCATGTCCCTGGACCAAGCCAGCAGCCTGTCATTCAGGAAAATCTTGAACGTCCAGTGACGGCTGCCCATCTGGACAACGTCCTGAATGACTTTCAGACTAAGATGGCAACAGTCGTACAAGAACAGATTAGGAGCAACATGTTATTTTTCCATCATAATCCAGAGCTAGCCGTCAACAATCAAGCTCCTCCTAGGGGACGTTTCCAAGAGAATCGTCCAGTGCCTAGTCGACCTGTTCGTCAGGAACCCTCTAAAAGGGCGGCTACAGGAAAACAGCCAGAAGGCAGTGAGCAGCGAAGGAAGATGGACTGGAATTTGGTGGTTAGGACCCAAGATCAAGCTCGTCCGAGTGGGCGCCGAATGGAAACAGATGCCAGGGACTACTTAGAGGCAAAGAGAGCTGCAGCATTGCAACGGTCGGCTACTGGCTCTACCCCGTACTTACGAGATCCTCCGTTAAGAATACCATCCCGAACAGAGGGAAGAAGTCTGGGTCCTTCGATAGTTCGTCCGAGACAAGAGAAGACGGTAGTTCAACCAATGGTCTATCAGCGACCAATACCAGCAAACACTTCATCTAATCCAGTGTTGAAGGAATATCGCAAGGAGTTCATACCCATCGAGGGACAGCTGGGAGCCCTCCGGATCAATTGGCCTACTCCATTCTCGGCCAAGATCATGGAGGCGCCCCCCTTCCCAAAGGTAAAACTCCGAACAATAGAGCCTTTTGATGGAACAACTGATCCTGATGATCACTTGTCCGCTTACAAGCATCAGATGTACGTCCAAGGAGTAGATGATGCTACTTGGTGTAAGAATTTCCCGGCTACCCTGAAGGGTGTAGCTTACAAGTGGTTCAATAATCTACCCTCCAATTCAGTCAACAATTTCACTGAACTCAGTGTCTTATTTACTAGTCATTTCGCTGCAAATCGTCAAGAACAAAAGACAAGCATGCACTTGGGCAAGGTCGTCCAAGGACCAAAAGAAGCTCTTAGAAGTTTTGTTAAGAGATTCAATCTGGAAGCCCTTCAAATTCAAGATCTCAATGCTGGAGTGGCTTATGATTATCAGGGGTCTGAGGCCAGGAAGTTTTAAGTTTGACCTTGTGAAGAAGAAAATCAATACTCTTGCCGAAGCTTTAAAGGAAGCCGAAGCTTTTATACATGCCACTGAAGTATGTGCTGAGGCAAAGCATCCCGAGTCCAAGAAGCCTGAAGAGGTTGCTCAGCTAAAGAAAAGCAACCCCAAAAAGGCCGAGACTTGGGCCATAACCTCTACCACTACTTCGTCCAGAAGAAGCAAGAGGAAAGAATATGAGCCTTCTTCATCCAACCCCATCGAATTCAGCAAGGATCAATACTCCATTCTCATGGAGATAAAGGACCAATACGAGCTAAAGGCTCCAGCCGAGATGAAGACTCCTTACAGAAACAGAGGCCTCGCGGACTTTGTTCATCAAGTTCTTGGTTGTCCGAGATTTGACAGCCTACAATGTCATACTTGGACGACCAACTTTGAATCATGTTAAAGCTGTAATAGTAACTCACTTGATGCTTATGAAGTATGAGTGTGATGATGGCAAGATTGGCTCCTTGTATGGAGACCAGCAGGCGGCTAGGGAATGTTACCTAACCACCCTCAAGCCGTCATCATGGAAAGCATGCAATGAAGACCAGACAAAGATCGGTAGCGGACGGAAAACGTCTGAAATTGGGAAAGATAAGACAAAGGTTGTCGGCGAAAGGAAAACGTCTGAAAGTGTAAAGGACCAAGTGGCTTCGTTGAAGCTGGCAATTGAGAGTCCTTAGACGCCTCTCGCCCCCTCAAGCAAAACGTCTGAACATCTCCCCAGTAAGAAAAGAAAGTATGAGCCCGTCAAGGAAAAACCTCCTTCTTCTGACGAAGTGATGGCCATCATGGGACTAGCAATAGAACGTCCAGAACCAGTGGAAGTCCCAGAAGATGTCTGTTTGGATGAGGCTCGCCCAGAACGAACTTTGAAGATTGGTTCTTCGCTCTCTTTTGATTTGAGGGGCCTTTTAATCAGCTTGCTGAAAGAGTTTCAGTACGTGTTTGCTTATTGTGTTGAGGAAATGCCTGGAATTGATCCAGAGATAGCCATCCACCGGCTGAATGTTGATCCAAATTTAAAACCAATTCGTCAGAAAAAAAGACATTTAGGACCGGCCAGGAATCAGGCGGTCGACCACGAAGTTCAGAAGTTGTTGGAGTCAAAATTCATCAAAGAAACCTATTATCCAGAATGGATAGCAAATGTGGTCATGGTGCCGAAGCCTAATGGCACTTGGAGGATGTGTGTAGACTATACTGATCTCAACAAGGCTTGTCCCAAGGACAGCTTCCCTTTGCCTAAGTTGGATCGTCTAGTGGACTCCACAGCCGGCCATGCTTTGCTAAGCTTCATGGACGCTGGCGGGCTCTTGTCGTGAGAGTCACCAAATATAAATTTCTCCTACTCTCTTTTACAAATAAATGTAGATAGGAAGTAGGGTTCGTATCCACAGGGAAATGGGGAAAGCACGTGTATTTAATGAAACTGATCACCTAGATTTCTTTACGTGATGAACAATCGAGGCAATGGGGGATTTTGGATTAAATCAAAATCTAGACGAGCAAACAAGATGAAAAATTAATTAGTGGAAGTCAATAATAACGAAGTTAGGGTCCAGTTGATATCCACTTCTACGGATCTATTTATCGATTCACTACAAGCCTACTCAATTCTTGGTTGATTATCGTTAAGGACCGAATCCTCCGTTCTCTCAAGTTTTAGTTAAGTAAGTACGAGCTGCGCATTATAAAATCCTAATTCTCAATCAACCTCTCCTAGCGTCAAGAGTCAAACTAAGAATCGCATTAAGAATAGAGAACCGATAATATTGCCGATATTTAAACAAGCGCTAAGCATTCAACAACTTGTCTAGCTTAACTAGATTCACTCAATAATGTTCAGCGTAAATCAAGAGAACCTAGCTTACTACAACATGGTTAAGCATATAACATCAGATTATATCCGAAACCTAGCATTAAATCAACAACAAACGTCAACTAGTAGTACTCCTAGCTAATCCAAGTCATGATCATAAACATTAATATTGAAAGCTAGACAATAACCAAGATAGAGAGTAAGGGGAAGAGTAAATCTTACAATAAACCGTCAAAAGCTTCCTTCAACCATTCCCAAGAGAGTTTAAGCTATAATTTCCATGCTTCTTGTCCAATGTATAAAAGTGAAATACATAGAACTCAATGGAAGATGAAAACTAGAAAACTAAAACAAAATAGAGGAGTTCTTTTTTCTAAGAGTGGCTAACCCTTTAGGGTTATGAATATTGTCCTATTTATACTCCCAAAAGAAACTATAACGAAAAAGAAGAAGAAAGTTACAAGTTGTCTAAGTCGGCAAATTAGCCGACTTTGCCCAGCGCCAGGGGTCGCGAGGTGCGACATACTTCGCGAGGTGCGACATAAGGTGCGAGTATGGTAGCACCTCGTATTTTGCGATGGACACAAAAGAACCACAAACATACCCAGGTCGCGAGGTGCGATACAGGTCGCGAGGTGCGACCTGGACTTGTCTTGAACTTCCTTGCTGCTTGGCTGGCCAGAAAGATGATGTTGCCGATGCTGTCCAATGATGTTCATGTGCTGCTTGCGTTGACGCAGCTCCCAACAACTCCAAACACTCACATCCAACACCAATACGACGACTCCGAAGGCTCACAATGTCGTACCTTAACACTCTCTTACAACTTCAACCTTAAACTTCCGCTAAAGCCTAAAAGTGCGCTAATGTCCATGACTACGACCAAGCCTTCCATCCAAAAAACGTCTAAAACAACGTAAAAACCCCGATAAACTTGAACACATCAAATACCCCCACACTTAGTCTTTACTCGACCTCGAGTAAACTTAATGCAGAGAATAAATAAATAAAAACAATGCCCAAGTGAATCAACACCAAACTTCGCCTTAACTCTCCAACCAATCCAACTATCCTAACCTAAGCAAGCCATGGAGTGCTGCAAAAAGGAATAAACTTCATGCTTACTTCAAACCACGAACGTAACCTAAAATCTACTCCAACTAACTTACACCAAGTAAGCCATGGAACAATGACAAAAAGGGGTAAATTCCATGCTTACTACAAAAAATAATCAACTAACCATCAATATAAAGCTTGAATTCCAAGTTGCAAAAGGAATTCAAACTTTAAACAATAAGCACAACTTTACAAATCACCATATGAACAAGTATATCAACATATTTCCACAACCTACCCGAAAACTCCGAAAACGCCTCCATCCTTATGCCACCAAAACTCCACAAATGAGCAATAAAATTTTCCTCTCTTTTCCTTTTCTCTCATTTTGCCTAGGAGCCCTTTCGGGTTTTCATCCTAGCCTCTCAATTTTTTTTTTCTTTTTTTTTTTTTTTTTCTTAGAAGCTCACAACTCACCCGCTCTTTAAGCCTTTTGTTTTGCATAGGTTGCCCTTTCGGATTTTCAACCTATCAAGGTCCCCAAATTTTGCCTAAGTCGCCCGCCCTTGCGGGTTTTCAACTTAGCGGGTTTCATTTTATCATCATTTTTTTTTTCTTTTTTTTTTCAATCTCATGAAAATACGACATAGAACATAAAACATATAAAACATAAAACATAAATATTTACAATCCGAACTTCATTCCTCCCCCCCCACACTTAAAATACACATTGTCCTCAATGTGAGAAGAAGGAAATAAAACTAACCATTTAAGAACCGGAAGGCCCACCAGGATCGTGATGTCCCGATCCCCTAGAGTCACGTTCCGCTTGCCTTCGTCGGCGGTGCATCTCGATGGTAGCAGTGGGGTCAGGGTAACCGGGGTTTGAGGCTGCAAAGAAAGAATTCATGGCCGAAACCATGGAAGACATGGAGTACATTGAGTCCTCAAACCCATCCAATCGCCGCTGCATATCATTTAATTGTATCCCGAACATATTTTGACTCTCCTCAAGAGCATCAAATATTGTCTCAACCATGGTGTGAAATATTGAAGGGGGCTCGGGGGTTTCAGCTGCAGGCTGCGGTTGCGGCTGGGCACGCGCCCTACCAAACTCTTCTTCAACTACGTCTCGATAAGTATCATCCGGAGGGAGATAGAGCTGACGATGAGATGTAGTAGCGATGATGGCTGTTTTATGAGGCTGAGGCAAAACCATATATTTCACACTATTGGCCCCGTAAAGCCATACATAATGGTCGCCTCTTGGGGAAACCCACAACATTGAGGCCTTCTTCAATTGATCCTTATTGTACACATTGGAGGCTGATGACAAACGAGCATCAATAGTACCTAATGCCTGGAGAATCTGTTTGCCGTTATTGTCCTTCGGAATCTCTTCCTCCAAGTAACTGGCCAAAAGGGAAACCATTCCACCCATGCTTATTTTCCCGCTCTCTTTTCTCGCGATCTCCAAACAATTGTTAACAAATATTCCAACCCAATCCGGGCAACCACATCCCTCAGGTGTCATGGCCCACAAGCATTTTAAATCAAACTTTGGGAGGTTCGTAGGCTCACCGTGGCAAAAGATAGTCATGGTAAGGAATCGGTGAGAAAAACGGAGAGCTGGATGTGGGAGCGAGCTATTCTTACACCTTCCGTGCCATATAAAACCATTAGTGATGTTACCATAGAACATAGACTCATTGAATACACCCGGAGCTTCAAAATCCCTATCCTCCACATAATTCCACCCAAAAGCTTCCATAATTTCATTGTAGTGCATTGTGTATTCATTATCATTAAGGTGAAAGGTAATGAACTTTCCATCCTCATCGCTACCCTTCTCTAATGTGGAAAGGAATTCTAAAGTGTAGCGTTCATAAGTACGGGCATCCAATTCAGTAAAACCGCGTAACCCGACTTTACCCAATAATTGCTCGACAGGCGCACGCAACCCTAAGGTGCCCAATGTATCCAAACAAACAAACTTGATTTCTTGTATGGTTCTTCCGGGCTTAGTGAGGCGAAGCCATTTCCTTTTATGGTCGGAAGTGAGGTTGTTCAAACCCATGGTATTAACACGAGGTGCACTGTTTGAGCTAGCCTTAGTGGTCTTTCTCTTTTGTGAGGCCATCTTTAAGCAACAACTCCCTCCACACAATGCAACACAACCACCAATTCCCAAGTGAAACAATGCTCAATCACAACAACCAATTCTCAAACAACACAATAATTCTCAACCCTCAACAATCAATCACCAATTAATCATACAACAATAACAACCAACAACAATTCAAGACTAACTATGAACAATGAAGTAAAATTTCTCAAACAAAACAAAGTGTTGTTAGAGATGGAATTTGTGTACCAAGTGAAGCCTTCAAATGCTCTAAGAATGTAATGTAGATGTTGTTGTGGTGATTCAACTCCTTCCTTTGCTTGTATCTTCAAATTATATCTTTCAATTTCCCCAAATTCTTCACCAAAAGAAAACCCCCAAATTCTAGGGTTTGATTTTTTTTTTGAAGATAAATTCTGAAAATTGAGTGTGAGGTGATGAATTAAAGAAGGAGATGAAGGTGGGTGGTTTTATTAAAGGATGGGGCGGTGGATTTTGGCGGGGGAGTGGCGGTGGAAGAGTATGAGAGAGAGACGAGCTGCTGTGAGGGAGTGGAAGAGTGAGATAGTCGAGTGGGTAGAGTGAGAGGGAGAGGAGAATCGTGTTTAAAGAAGAGGAAGAAGCGGAATTTACCCAGGTCGCGAGGTGCGAATTAGGTCGCGCGGTACGACCTCAAGGTCCCGCGAGGTGCGACAAAAATCGCGCCGTGCGATCTCACTCTGCATTTTTTTTTCTTCGAAAAACACCAGCTTCGCGAGGTGCGGTACAGGTCGCGAGGTGCGACCTGGGCTGAAATCCTTCGCTCAAAAATTCTCTCTTGTTCGGCTTTCCTTCTTTTTGAAATGACTCTCTAACATTCTTTCAAACTTGTTGTAACTCACAAATTACTCACACACACAACAAACTTGTCATTCTTCAAGTTTCTCGGATTTCCTGCAAAAATCATAACCAAACAAACATAATATCCTACAACGAAAAAAAAAATGCAAATAAAAGATTTGAAACAAATATATACATCCAAGTTCGTTTATTTAACGTCGTCGACACGACGAAACATTTCAAAGAACCTTATCCATACTCCGGGTCGCCGAGAGGGACATCCTCGGCCCCTACTTGCTCGAATCCATCAAAGTATGGTTTAAGTCTTTGCCCATCTACCTTTAAAATCTTCGAAGTAGCTTCGCTTATGATTTCGACGGCACCATGGGGAAACACTTTCACGACAATGAATGGCCCGATCCACCTAGAACGCAGTTTTCCTGGAAAAAGACGCAGGCGGGACTGAAACAAGAGGACCTTTTGCCCCACCACGAACTCTTTTCTTATTATCAGCTTGTCATGCCATGCCTTAGTCTTTGCTTTGTATATTGCTGCGTTTTCATAGGCCTCGTTCCTTATCTCCTCCAATTCTTGCAACTGTAGTTTCCGATGCAATCCAGCCTCATCCAAGGCCATGTTGAAATTTTTAATGGCCCAAAATGCTTTTCAAGTGGAAGGTGACACGGCTTTCAAAACCATATGGACAACCAATGGGGTTTTATAAGCCGCCCATATGCCCATACTCCAATCGCAAGCTCCAATCCTTCCTACTTGGATTCACCGTTTTCTCCAATATTGATTTGATCTCGCGATTGGACACCTCTGCTTGGCCATTTGTTTGTGGATGGTAGGCCGTGGAGGCCTTGTGAGTCACATGATACTTTTTCAGCAGTGCACTTATGGTTCGATTGCAAAAATGAGTTCCCTTGTCACTAATCAATGCCCTTGGAATTCCAAACCTGCAAAATATGTGAGATTTCACAAAATATGCAACCACCTTAGCATCATCGCATGCAGTGGCCTTAGCCTCCACCCATTTTGATACATAATCCACTTGCTAAAAGAATGTACATGAAACCAAAAGAGTTAGGAAATGGCCCCATAAAATCAATGCCCCAAACATCGAATATTTCACAATACAAGATCGAGTTTTGTGGCATTTCATTTCTTTGGGAGATATTCCCGACTCTTTGACAATTATCGCACGACTTACAGAAATGGTATGCATCTCTATTCAAATAAGGCCAATAAAAACCACAATCTAATACCTTTCGAGCAGTTCTCCTTGCTCCAAAATGACCTCCACATGCATGGGAATGACAAAAGGTGAGAATCGATATTACCTCATTATCGGGAATGCACCTTCTAATCACTTGATCCACACAATGTTTCCACAAATATGGATCGTCCCATACATAATGCTTTGCATCGCTTCGTAATTTGTCTCTTTGTGCTTTTGAAAAATGAGGAGGAAATTTGTTAGAGACAAGGAAATTCACAATGTTAGCATACCATGGACTAAACTCCTTAAGGGCGAACAAATGTTCATCCGGGAATTCTTCTCGAATTGGTTCTTTCCATGGTTTTTCAACATTCTTCTCTAAATCATAGGAAGACACCAATATACTCAAATGATCCGCTACTAAATTCTCGGTCCCCTTTTTGTCTTTCACCTCCAAATCAAACTCGCTCAAAAGTAGAATCCACCTGATCAATCTTGGCTTGGCTTCTTTTTTCATCATTAAATGACGACGAGCTGCATGGTCGGTATATATACCATAACTTTTGTTCCAAGCAAATAAGATCTAAATTTTTCCAAAGAAAATACTACAGCTAACAATTCTTTTTCAGTAGTAGAATAGTTACGCTGAGCCTCATTTGGTGTCATGGAAGCATAATAGATAGCATGAGGTGCTCTCCCCACCCTTTGACCTAACACCGCTCCGACGGCGTAGTCACTTGCATCGCACATGATCTCAAAGGGAAGAGACCAATCAGGTGGTTGTATAATTGGAGCCGCGACAAGTCTTTCTTTCAAGGTTTCAAAGGCATTCTTGCAATGTTCGTCAAAAGAAAAATCCACATCCTTTTGCAACAACTTACATAAAGGAGATGAAATCTTCGAAAAGTCCTTGATGAACCTGCGATAAAAACCTGCATGGCCAAGAAAAGAACGTATTTCTCTAACATTAGTAGGATAAGGCAAAGATTGAATAGTATCTACCTTAGCTTTATCTACCTCGAGTCCTTTTGCGGAAAGCACATGGCCTAAAACAATTCCTTGTCGCACCATAAAATGGCACTTCTCGGAATTCAACACAAGGTTAGAATCTATACATCTTTTAAGCACAAAAACTAAGTGTTGCAAACAACTGTCAAAAGAATCTCCATGTATAGTGAAATCATCCATAAAAACTTCAACAAACCTCTCGACGTATTCAGAGAATACACTCATCATACATCTCTGAAAAGTGGCAGGGGCATTGCATAACCCAAAAGGCATGCGCCTATATGCAAACGTGCCAAAAGGACACGTAAATGTGGTTTTCTCTTGATCCTCTGGCGCAATAGCCACCTGGAAGTACCCTGAATAACCATCTAAGAAGCAATATAAGGCATGACTAGCAAGTCTCTCAAGCATTTGATCTATAAATGGTAAGGGAAAATGGTCTTTCCTAGTCACTGCATTCAATTTACGATAATCAATGCAAACACGCCATCCATTTTGGATACGTGTAGGAATCAACTCACCATTTTGGTTTTCCACAACAGTTACACCCGTCTTCTTAGGCACAACTTGGGTAGGACTAACCCATTTGCTATCAAAAATAGGGTAAATCATACCTGCTTGGAGTAATTTCAGAATTTCTGCTTTCACTACCTCCATCATAGGTGGGTTTAGCCGGCGTTGTGGTTGCCTCACTGGTTTCGCTTCGTCTTCAATCAAGATCCGATGCATGCATGTAGTGGGACTTATGCCTTTGATGTCGGCAATCGTCCATCCAATTGCTTCTCTATGCTCCTTAAGAACCTCAATAAGTCTTCTTTCTTGCTCCTGGGTGAGCTGACTTGAGATGATCACTGGTAATGTTCCTCCTTCTCCAAGGAACACATACTTAAAATTATCGGGAAGTGGCTTCAATTCCACTTTTGGGGCCTGCAAAACAGATGGTAACAACTTCTCTCTAGGAATGGTTAGTGGGACGGGTCCAAAATGAAAAGGGACCGTCGGAAGCTTGTCTTGATCTTCCAAAACCTGCACTATTTCCTGTAAATTAGCGCTTAAAACATACTCAATTTCATTACCTTGCAATCTATGCTCAAGAACCACCTGCAATTCATCTTTACCATCAATTTCAAACACGTCCTGCGAAAAAAAGTCAATCACATCTATAGAATAACATGAATGATCATCACTCGGAAATTTCATGGAATCATAAATGTTGAACTCTACTGTATCTCCATCAAATTCCATAGTAAGAGATCCACTATGCGCATCAATTTTAGTCCTAGCAGTTTTTAAAAATGGTCGTCCTAACAAAACAGGGGTCGCATGTTCATCGTGTTCCATATCTAGGACATAAAAATCGGCAGGAAAAATCAGCTTATCAACCTTAACTAACACGTCTTCCACTATTCCCTTAGGATAAGCATTAGAACGGTCAGCTAACTGGATCACAACACCTGTTTCATGTAAGGCAACTAGCTTTAAGGACTCGTACAAAGAATAAGGAATTACATTTATAGAAGCCCCTAAATCTAGCATAGCCCTTGGAAACGTGGTGTCCCCAATCACACAAGGTATAGCAAACATGCCTGGATCACTGCATTTTGGGGGTAGTTTCTTTTGAAACATGGCAGACACATGTTCGCTAACCTTAACCTTTTGTGCTCCCCTTAACCGTTGTTTTCTTTTAGTAGTGCACATTTCCTTAAGAAACTTTGCATACCAAGGAATTTGTTTTAAAGCATCTAAAAGGGGAATGTTTACCTCACATTTACGAAAGGTTTCGTAAATGTCTTTATCGCACTCCTTTCTTCGAGTATCTTGCAGTGCCTCTGGAAATGGTGGAACCGGCTCATAAGGTGGTGGAGGTGGTGGTTGCTTAGATTGCTCATCTGATGTAGATGACATTGACTCGGCATCGGGCACCGGTTCATAAACAATGACCTCTTCCTCTACCTCCTTGTCTTTAGCGGTCACTTTATCATTGCTCTTTAGTTCTCTTCCACTTCTTAGTGTTATGGCACTTGCATTTTGTCTCGGATTAACCTCCGTTTGAGACGGTAGCTTACCCGAATCACGAGCCTCTAATCGACCCACAGCTCCCGAGACCTGACTCATTTGCTTTTCCAGAATCTTTATGCTCGAACGAGTCTCCTCCTGAAACTGAACCATATTTCCCTGCATGTTAGTAACATTTTTAGTTAAAGCATTAATCATATCCTCTGTAGACATGCTGGTACTCGGTCCCTGTGATTGGCCTTGCGGCCGAAAATATGGAGCTCCTTGCTCCGGTGCCCTCGAATAAGGAGGTGGTGGGCGGTTATACTGCTGTGGCGGCTGCTGGTTCCTTGATGAATTCCCGTACCTCAAATTAGGATGATCTTGCCATTCCGGATTGTAGGTACCAGAATATGGATCATATCTTTTCTGGAAACCTTGGCCCTGAAAACCGACCGCCTTAACCTCTTCACTCGGTTCTTCTTGTAGATGAGGGCAAAAATCAGTTGGATGATTTGAAGAGCAAATGCCACAAGCTTTTACTTGGTGAGTTTTCTCTTTCACTATGAATTCTCGCATCACGGATATGAGAGCTTGCACCTGATCTTCCAACTTAGAAGAACTAGAACCCTCGGCGACCACACGTCGAGTTCCAGACCTTCTACTAAACTGCCTCGAACTTTCAGCAAGCTCATTTAACAGTTCCTTAGCAGCGAGTGCAGTTTTATTCACAATGGATCCCCCACTTGCTGCATTAACCATCCTAGCATCCTCATCACATAAGCCATTATAGAAGTATAGCACCAAATCTTCCTCTGAATAACCGTGGTATGGACAGCTAGCACATAACTTCTTAAACCTCTCCCAATACTCATAAAATGACTCATCACCCCGTTGCTCAATGTTACTTATCTCCTTCTTCAATGTAGATGATTTAGAAGTGGGAAAGTATTTCTCGAGAAAGCTCTTTTTCAATTGTGCCCAAGTGGTGATGCTGTCGGCCGGAAGGTAGTACATCCAGTCCTTTGCTGCGTCTTTTAGCGAAAAGGGGAAGGCTTTAAGCTTGATTCTGTCTTCTGAAACTCCACTTGGTTTCATGCTGCTGCATACCACATGAAACTTTGACAAATGTTTATTTGGATCTTCACCATTTAGCCCATGGAATGAGGGAAGCAAATGTATCAACCCCGACTTTAGCTCAAATGTGTCCCCCACTTCCGGTTCCGGAAATGTGATACACAAAGGCTGTTGGTCAAGGTTAGGAGCAGTGAGCTCCTTTAAAGTGCGGTGCTCAACTCTAGGAGGCATCTCTTCTTCAAATTCAAGCGAAAAAGGGAGCTCTCTAAAGCCTTCACGCAATTCTCTTCTCAACCTGAAAAGGGTTAATTCTAGATCTCGATCGTACTGCAAAGGCTCTTGGTTAGTAGCACGAGTATTAACCATAAACAAAAACCTTAAGCAATACAATCCAAAAGCATACACTAAATACAAACAAGTAACACCGTTTTCCCCGGCAACGGCGCCAAAATTTGGCGGGCTCTTGTCGTGAGAGTCACCAAATATAAATTTCTCCTACTCTCTTTTACAAATAAATGTAGATAGGAAGTAGGGTTCGTATCCACAGGGAAATGGGGAAAGCAAGTGTATTTAATGAAACTGATCACCTAGATTTCTTTACGTGATGAACAATCGAGGCAATGGGGGATTTTGGATTAAATCAAAATCTAGACGAGCAAACAAGATGAAAAATTAATTAGTGGAAGTCAATAATAACGAAGTTAGGGTCCAGTTGATATCCACTTCTACGGATCTATTTATCGATTCACTACAAGCCTACTCAATTCTTGGTTGATTATCATTAAGGACCGAATCCTCCGTTCTCTCAAGTTTTAATTAAGTAGGTACGAGCTGCGCATTATGAAATCCTAATTCTCAATCAACCTCTCCTAGCGTCAAGATTCAAACTAAGAATCGCATTAAGAATAGAGAACCGATAATATTGCCGATATTTAAACAAGCGCTAAGCATTCAACAACTTGTCTAGCTTAACTAGATTCACTCAATAATGTTCAGCGTAAATCAAGAGAACCTAGCTTACTACAACATGGTTAAGCATATAACATCAGATTATATCCGAAACCTAGCATTAAATCAACAACAAACGTCAACTAGTTGTACTCCTAGCTAATCCAAGTCATGATCATAAACATTAATATTGAAAGCTAAACAATAACCAAGATAGAGAGTAAGAGGAAGAGTAAATCTTACAATAAACCGTCAAAAGCTTCCTTCAACCATTTCCAAGAGAATTTAAGCTATAATTTCCATGCTTCTTGTCCAAAATATAAAAGTGAAATACATAGAGCTCAATGGAAGATGAAAACTAGAAAACTAAGACAAAAGAGAGGAGTTCTTTTTTCTAAGAGTGGCTAACCCTTTAGGGTTATGAATATTGTGCTATTTATACTCCCAAAAGAAACTATAACGAAAAAGAAGAAGAAAGTTACAAGTTGTCTAAGTCGGCAAATTAGCCGACTTTGCCCAGCACCAGGGGTCGCGAGGTGCGACATACTTCGCGAGGTGCAACATAAGGTGCGGGTATGGTCGCACCTCGTATTTTGCGGCAGACACAAAAGAACCACAAACATACCCAGGTCGCGAGGTGCGGTACAGGTCGCGAGGTGCGACATGGGCTTGACTTGAACTTCCTTGCTGCTTGGCTGGCCAGAAAGATGATGTTGCCGATGCTGTCCAATGATGTTCATGTGCTATTTGCGTTGACGCAGCTCCCAACAACTCCAAACACTCACATCCAACACCAATACGACGACTCCGAAGGCTCAGAATGTCGTACCTTAACACTCTCTTACAACTTCAACCTTTAACTTCCGCTAAAGCCTAAAAGTGCGCTAATGTCCATGACTACGACCAAGCCTTCCATCCAAAAAACGTCTAAAACAACGTAAAAACCCCGATAAACTTGAACACATCAGACGCCTATTCAGGTTTTCATCAAATCCCAATGTGGTCAGAGGATCAGGACAAAACGTCTTTCATCACTGAAAAAGGACTCTATGGCTGGTTGAGAATGCCATTTGGCCTACGCAATGCTCCAGCCACATTTCAAAGATTGATCAATACGATTTTTCAGCCACAGTTGGGAAGAAACATGGAAGCCTATATCGATGATATGATAGCCAAGAGCCGGCAAGACGAAAGTCATGTTAGTGATTTGAGAGAATCTTTCGGATCTCTCAGGAAATACAAGCTAAAGCTGAACCCCAGCAAACGTGTCTTTGGGGTTTTATCGGGGAAGTTCTTAGGTTTCTTGGTAGATCAGAGGGGAATAGAAGCCAACCCCGAAAAGATCCAAGCTATTCTAGACATGAAATCTCCGTCAAAGATAAAGGAAGTTCGGCGGCGACGGGTTGCTTAGGCGCCCTTGGACGTTTCTTGTCTAAGTCGTGCGACAAGTGCCATCATTTCTTCGCTACTATCAAGAAGAAGGCCAAGTTTGAGTGGACAGCAGAAGCTGAGCAAGCGCTTCAGCAAGTCAAAGATCACCTTCATCAGTTACCTAGGTTGGTCAGTCCAGCCGAGGGGGAGAAACTGTTTGTATATTTGATTGTGTCCACTCAGGCTGTGAGTGCCGTTCTGCTGGCTGAAAGAGAGTCCGTGCAAGTCCCAATATACTTTGTGAGTCATGTGCTCAAGGATGCGGAAAATAGGTATACTCCAGTGGAGAAGTTTGGATTGGCCCTCGTCATGGCCAGCAGAATGTTAAGGCCCTATTTCTTGGCGCATAGCATACTCGTCTACACTGACCAACCTCTGAAGCAAGTTCTGTAAAAAATGGAAGCTGCCGGACGGATGCTAAAATGGGCTGTTGAGCTAAACATGTTTGATATATCATTTGAACCAAGGAAAGCCATTAAGGGGTAAGCCTTGGCAGATTTTATAGTTGAGCTTACTCGCCAACTATAGAGCCAATAGCTGATCCAACTGAAGGAAGGAAGCATTGGACGCTCATGGTTGATGGGTCGTCCACTGTCAATGGATGTGGAATAGGAATCATTTGTCAATCCCCAGAAGGAGACAAGTTTGAATATGCGCTAAGATTTCAATTCCAAGCGTCCAATAACGAAGCTGAATATGAAGCACTTCTAGCTGGAATCAAAATGTGTAAAGCGGTAGGAGCTCTGGAAATTGAGGCCAAATCAGACTCGCTCTTGTATATTTGGCTGTGTCCACTCAGGCTGTTTGTGCCGTTCTGCTGGCTGAAAGAGAGTCCGTGCAAGTCTCAATATACTTTGTGAGTCATGTGCTCAAGGATGTGGAAAATAGGTATACTCCAGTTGAGAAGTTTGGATTGGCCCTCGTCATGGTCAGCAGAATGTTAAGGCCCTATTTCTCAGCGCATAGCATACTCTTCTACACTGACCAACCTCTGAAGCAAGTTCTGCAAAAAATGGAAGCTGCCGGACGGATGCTAAAATGGGCTGTTGAGCTAAACATGTTCGATATATCATTTGAACCAAGGAAAGCCATTAAGGGGCAAGCCTTGGCAGATTTTATAGTTGAGCTTACTCGGCCAACTATAGAGCCAATAGCTGATCCAACTGAAGGAAGGAAGCATTGGACGCTCATGGTTGATGGGTCGTCCACTATCAATGGATGTGGGGTAGGAATCATTTGTCAATCCCCAGAAGGAGACAAGTTTGAATATGCGCTAAGATTCCAATTCCAAGCGTCCAATAACGAAGCTGAATATGAAGCACTTCTAGCTGGAATCAAAATGTGTAAAGCGGCAGGAGCTTTGGAAATTGAGGCCAAATCAGACTCGCTCTTGTATATTTGGCTGTGTCCACTCAGGCTGTTTGTGCCGTTCTGCTGGCTGAAAGAGAGTCCGTGCAAGTCCCAATATACTTTGTGAGTCATGTGCTCAAGGATGTGGAAAATAGGTATACTCCAGTTGAGAAGTTTGGATTGGCCCTCGTCATGGCCAGCAGAATGTTAAGGCCCTATTTCTAGGCGCATAGCATACTCGTCTACACTGACCAACCTCTGAAGCAAGTCAACGGGGATTTTGAATGTAAAGAAACATCGATCAGCAAATATATGCGTCTGATCAAAGATGAGATTGAGCCTTTGAAACGATTTGTTCTCGTCCAAGTGCCAAGGTCAGAAAATCATCAAGCAGACGATCTCTCAAAATTGGCCAGCTCGGCTGAAGGTGATGCGCCAAGAACAGTTTTTTGGGAAGTTAAACCCAAAAAGAGTATTGACCAAGAGCAAATCATGTTTCTTAGCCGAGGAGCAGTGTGGATGGAGCCCATAATAGAATACAAGAAAACAGGACGACTGCCATCAGATCATGTGGAGGCCAAATATGTGAAGGCTCGAGACAAGTGGTTTGAACTATGGGATGAGACCCTTTACAAGAAGTCATTCAACTGCCCTCTCCTTAAGTGCATCACCAGAGAAGATGGTCTAGAGGTTCTGAAGGAACTCCATGAAGGAGCTTGTGCATCTCACATTGGGGGAAGAGCATTGGGAGAAAAGGCTTTAAGGACGGGGTACTACTGGCCTACCTTAAAGGAGGACGCCCTCGTCTATGCAAAGAAGTGCGATAGTTGTCAGAAGCATGGAAACCTGCATCAGAAACCGTCCAACTACTTAAGTCCCATCTTGTTCCCTCTGTCTTTTGCCAAATGGGGCATGGGTATCCTAGGACCTTTCCCGGTGGCCGCTGGGCAAAAGAAGTTTGTGATAGTAGCTGTGGACTATTTCACTAAATGGATAGAGGCTGAAGCCATGCGAGGTATAACAACAAACGACGTCAAGGCTTTATTTGGAAAAACATTATAACTCGTTTTGGCATGCTCCAGTCCATCGTCTTTGATAATGGCCCACAGTTCGAAACGCCTAAACTGGAAGATTGGTTGGCAGAAAGAGAAATCAAGGCTCACTTCGCTGCAATCGCCCACCCACAATCCAATGGGAAAGTAGAGTCCTTCAATAAAATTCTATCCAATGGAATCAAAAGGAAGTTGGATAATGCCAAGGGACAATGGGTTGAAGAACTGCAGCTAGTGTTATGGTTCATCTGAACAACCGCCAAAAATTCTACAGGGGAGACACCCTTCATGTTAGTTTATAGCACTGAAGCCGTCTTGCCCATTGAGATTGAAGAACCCACCCTGCGAGTCATGTTGTACACAGAAGATGCCAAATGGGCTGCATTGCGCACGGCTTTGGATCAAGTACCAGAAGTCAGGGGCAATGCCTTGCTAAGAATGTAATTGTACAAACTGCGAATGGCTCGGGAGTTAAACAAGAGAGTCGCTAGATGACCACTCAATGTGGGGGATCTTGTTCTAAGGAAGATGGAGGCGGTTGGATGAGCTAAAGAGATGGGAAAGCTAACACCAAATTGGGAAGGACCTTATCTGATTACCAAGAGCTGCGCAGTGGAACCTTTCGTCTCCAAGATCTGGATGGACGAGTTATACAGCGCACTTGGAACTCAGATAATATGAAGAAGTACCACGTCTAACTCAATTCATCGTCAGGATTCTAGCTGGTAGGTTGTAGTAAGTCCAAAGTGCCCAGCACATGCTAGAAAAAAGAATTGTATACATGTATCTTGGCATTTAGTCAAGCAAAATTCATATAATACAATTCATACTTTCTTAGCACCTTTGTTTATTTTCACCAAGTTAGTTTACTTTGGGGCATTAAATCAGTTACTAGTCTAAAAGTGACAATAACTTGGGACAAAAATACAAAGACCCCTCGAAGAGACCGGCCAAAAGTTTAACAACCTAAAGGTTGACAATACATAAATGGCAATCAAATTGACAAAATCTCTAGTAAGAGAAACATCAAAGTCTCTAAGAGAAAGCTGACCAGAAATAAGCCCTTATTAAAGGATACTTTTCAAATACACTGCCAGCTAAGTAGCAAAGACCCTAGTAAGGGATCACTACTTCCGGACTAGTGTTGCTCCCTCAAGGAAGGCGGCTAAGACATGGTTAGACCATGTATCTAAAGCTCGTCCTTAGCAATTTCAGCAGGCTTGGCCAATGTTGGCCTCTCTCCTTCTTGGACTATGGCTCGTCCATCATATATGGTTGAGCTTAGCCCAAGAAGGGGGGGATGGGACAAGCCTATAGGACGAGCTAAAGAGAAAAGGTCGTCCAAAAAACCAGGACGAACAAGGCAATAGATGCCCTTGTGATGGATCAATACTGCAGGACGGGTGTTACCAACTCGAGAAAAACGGCTAAAACGTGGCTAGTCCACAAAACCTTATGTATTGGCCGCTTTCCCCCTTAGGGCAAGACTCGTCTGAATGAGAAGACCATCTGGAGTTCCAGGACGAATCTCACAAAGTACTTGGATACTTTTTGGAAAGATTCACGATCGTCCAAGGACAAGGATGGCAATCTTCCCCTATATTTATTTTGCAAAGCGTCCAAAGTTCCAGGACGAATGTCACTAAGTACATGGATACTTTTTGGAAAGATTCACAATCGTCCAAGGACAAGGATGACATTCTTCTCTTATATGTGTTTTGCAAATCGTCCAAATACCCGGACGAGTCTCTATTTGTACTTGGCTACATTTTGTAAAGACTCTCGACCGTCCAAGGGCAAGGATCAGGGTTGGCAAGCTTGCTCTATTTAAATTTTGTACACCGTCCAAAAGTTCAGGACGAGTCTCTTCTTGTACTTGATGCATTTTGAAAAGATTGATGATCGTCTAAAGGCAAGGACGTTGCTCTTTCCTTAAACATCTGTGCGGATTGTCCAACATTCAAGACGATGCTCATTTTATACTTAGTCAAAATTGAAATTCAAGAGAACAAAAGACAAGCAATTGGCAAAAAGTCTTTCATATATACTTCGCAAAAAATTTACAACTTAAGACGAGAAGAGATAAAGCTACAACGGCAAACAAGCCAAGAAACTTAAGAAAATAAACCTAAAACTAGGCATCATCTTCAGCGCGAGTTTCTTGGTCGTCTTCAGGGTTCTCCTCCTCAACCACAACTTCGTCGTCCGAGTCCAAAAATTCCAGAGGTTCCTCGGCACATACCATAGCACGATGAACACTCTGCTGATATTCCAGACGACGAATGAAGCTGGGGACCCCAGTAGGCTCAGCCAGCATCTCAAAGGCCTTGACAACCCAGTCCTTGGACTTTTCGACGACTTGAGCCAAGCCTTCTTTGGCGTCGTCAAAGGCCCGGGCCGCTTCCTCTTACAGACGGGCAGTCTTCGCCCTTAAGAGGATGTTCTCTTTTCTCAGTTGGACGGCAGCTAGAAGAGCAGCATCTCTTTGACCCTTCAACTCAGCAGAGACAACATCTACGACCATCTTTCAAACGGTCCTGCTCCTTGTATAGCTGGTTGATAGTAACAAGATAATTTTTGTTTTCGGATTCCAGGAGAGCTGATCTCTTCTCCAAAGCCTCCAGGGATTGACGATGCAGGGTATTAGCCATCTCAATGTCATGAATGGCCTTGTCGCCTACCGTTGAAGCAAGATGGACGAGCTGTTTGTTCTCCTTTATAAGCTCCTTTGCCCATTCTTCAGTAAGCATGCTGCGAGCAAAAAGCTGGAACATTGAAAACAAAACAAGTCATTAGACGAGTTACAAAAAGGAAAAATTTACACAAGTATTAAACAAAAGCGGCAGCAAGTTATACCTCAGCAGTAAGTTGAGACATGTAGCCCACATGCCCGGCTGATGCTCCCCTTAATCCTTTGATATAGGATTCAGGGTAACACTTGAAGAGCTCCTGCTTAAGCCGATCTTTTTATACCTTTGACATTTTGGCAAAAGCAGGAGAAGACTCCTCGTCCGAGTCTATGGTGGGAGGAGCTGAGAGTAAAGCAGGGCCTTTGCCCTATTTGAAAGAGGGGGAGAGTCAGTTATCTTGATGGGAAAGACGATGGCTTGTCTATTGGACGAACTCATGGACCGTCCGCCGACCTGCACCGTTCTAACTATATTTGGATAATACGACTCACCAGACGAGATGGATGTCGTCCTAACAGCTAGCGGCATCTGCGACACCAGCTTGGCTACCGAGCCACTGAAGCCCGGGTAGTTCTCAACAGCCGTCTCCGACTCCGGAATAACCAAAGCCAAGGCCGACTCTTTTCCCCCTGGCAGGGGCAGCAGCTGACCAGTAGGATCCGCACTCTTTTCCCCCTGGCAGGGGCAGCAGCTGAAGGCTCCTTTTTCAGGGCCTTCTCCTTTGGTGGAGGCATGGCTTTCTCCCCAACTTTACCAGCAGGAGTCGTCTTCTCTGCCCTCTTCCTTGTAAAGACCTTAGGCTTTTTCGCTAGAGGCCGGTCCGCGGCCGCTGTAGGCCTCTTTTTGGAAGAGGATGACTTCCCAGGTGGAAGTTTGTATGTAGGAGCATTTTTCTGCAAGAAATGATCAAATTACAATAATGGTCGTCCAAAGAGCAAAAGCTAAAAACAAATTACAAGGCTTTAGACGAAAATCACCCAAAGAAGGAAGGCGTCCTATAATGGACACCTCCTTTCCTAAGTGAATCTCGTCCAAAGGAAAACTTGTCCGAAGAAATTTCCGAATACAGACTAAAATGACTCCCGTCCAAAGACAAGAAATCAACTCTTCGTCCAATTCCAGAACTTAAAGTCTCTCAGACGAGAATGGCCCAAAGAAGGTGGCCGTCCAAGCATGGACGCTTTCCTTCTTCAGGTTATCCTCGTCCAGAGAAAGAGACAACGACTTGGACGAGTCCAAATGGTACTCGTCCAAAGACGTTTAGCATCTCAGACGAGAAGGGCCCAAAGAAGGTGGACGTCCATGCTTTGACGCTTTCCTTCTTTGGGTGATTCTCGTCCAAGGGTTGTGGCGGGCGCGGATGTGTCGTTGTGCACCGCACCCGACCAAAGATAAAATTTCTCCTACTCTCCTTTTACACTAAACTAGTATAATGGAAGTAGGGGTCGTATCCACAGGGAAACAGGGACGAGTTTTATATTCAGCGTGATTCAATACCTAGATTAAGCTAAGGGCCGATAAACCTAATTACAAAAGGGGGGTTTCAAGTAGATTTACGAACAAACTAAAACTAACTAGCATATAAACAAAATGAGAAATCAATATAGGAAGATCTTGAATCCGATTAACATCCACTTCAATTCATTATCGATCATTTAACCTCGACTCTAATTATTTCCATAATTATCTATTGTTGAAAATTAATCTCGCATTCTCCTTATTCTTAGTTGAATAGCACGATCAGCGTGACTATAAAACCATACTAAAGGATAACCTAGTCCGATAGCGTCTAAGTTCAATCCAATAGCAAAGCAATAAACACAAGAGGAACCAATAGACCTCGCTAACGTCATACAAGCGATAAACATTCAACAGTTGATTCAATTTCCCCAAGAAATAACCAAGACGATCTGCATCTAAGTTACTCCCTAGTTTGCTACCAATTGATAAAAGAATAAAACAATCCGATTCTATTCCTAAATCTAGCATTAGATTAATTACACAATCAAACTAGTAACGTTCCTAGCATAATTATGCAAAAACCATAGAAAGCAATCATATAAATTAAACCATAATCAAAGAAACTAAATAGAGAGGAAAGATCTCACAATAATGCTTGAAGCTCCTTATTAATCTCGTTCAAGAACGGTTCAAGCTACAATCGGCATAGCATAAGCCAATCCCATAATTGAAATCTACAAAAACTAAACTAGAAAATAAAAACTAAAAAGAGAAGACAACAAGAGAGGAGTGGAGTTTTGGAGACTCCCTCTCCTTGTGGCTGCTGCCCCACTTAGGTCCAAAAACAAGTTTGGTATTTATAGTAAAGCTCAAAAATCAGCCGACAATTACACCGACCTAGGGGTCGCGAGGTGCGAGTCTGGTCGCACCGTGCGATGAGCTACTGCCTCCGCAACGAGCTGAAGAGCTGGGCAAGCCAAGGAAGTCGCGAGGTGCGGCACAGGTCGCGAGTCGCGAGCAAGCAGGTCACGAGGTGCGACCTAGCTCGCGAGGTGCGACCTGCCTTGGTCCTGCTTGCTGCGAGCATGCGCGAGAGCTGGGCAGGCTTGGCTGCTGGGCGATGAGCGCGCACGAGAGCTGGGCGACGAGCTGTTGGGCGTTGAGCTGCTGGCCGTGCTTGCGGTGCTGCCGAGCTTGCTTAGGCTTGCGGTGGAAGTTGGTTATTGTTGGTGAGATGCAATGGTACAATGTTGTTGAGCCTCTCGAACACTTCCAAATATATCGCTCAAACCCATTTTACCATAAAAGCTTGGAACATAAGACGTTAACACCAATTATCTCGCAAAACTCCGAACTTCCGCTAAGGGTTAAATAAAACACGAACGTTAACAATGACAATCAAACCCTTAGCAAAGTGCACCCAAAATAACGTAAATACAACGGATAACTTGGGCATATCAAATACCTCCACACTTGAACTTTACTCGACCTCGAGTAAACTCAAATATGAGAAATACCAATTAAATCTTTACCCAAATTATCAACATCAAACTACACCCTCCATCAACTACATCATCATCATCACATCTTAACAACCTCCGCTCAAAACCTAAACGTAAGGGAGAATGATTCCCCCACACTTAGCTTCAAGCTACTATCGAAAATACGTACGCGACAACAATAATCACCAAACGACAACCAAAATGTGAGCTCAAATCCTGAAGGATATCAAAGGAGTTGAACTCACTCCAACGCCACAATCAAAATGACAGCTCGCCTAAAACCTCAAAAGATAAACTAAAACTACTACTACTACAATTAATTTAGAATAACTAGCCATGGAACAAAGACAAAAAGGTATAAATTCCATGCTTACTCCCAAAAACAAACAATCAACCAAAAGAATGTGAAAGCCAACTTTAAATAGATCTTCACAAAACAAAGGATGAATTCACTAACCCAACCCGAAGACACCTTCCGCCTTATGACACCAACTTCGGTAAATGAGTTTTCAAAGTATAGAATTCTCTCTTAATCTCTCATTTTGCCAAGGAGCCCTTTCGGGTTTTCATCCTAGCTTCTCACATTTTTTTCTTTCATCTCTCTTCTTTTTCCGGCTCACAAAACTCACCCGCTCAACTAGCTCTTTTTTGCATAGGCCGCCCTTTCGGGTTTTCGACTTATCCGAGCCCCCAATTTTGCCCGAGTCGCCCGCCCTTGCGGGTTTTCAACTCAGCGGGATTCACTTCATCAATTTTTTTTTCATTTCATTTTTTTTTTATTTAATTTTTTTTTCAAATTGAAAGTAATAAATACAACATAGATACATGAGAATATACAACATAGATACATGAGAATGAGAATACCCTTCCCCCCTACTTAAACTACACATTGTCCTCAATGTGTCGAAAAAAAGGAGGGGGGGGACCGACAATCGGGTAAATCGAAGATCGAATGCTCAAAACTCATGAAAAGCAATCCGTCAAACTCAAATTTCTTAACAACACCAACTCAAATCTCATAACTCAACTCACAACCCTCTCCCTCGAATCACTCAAACAAATGACAAATTCAAATTTTGTTTAAATTTTTAAGATTTGCACCTAGCTTAAGAGATCGAAAAGATACATTAACAATCTCAACGTTCCAATTTCACCAACTCCTAGCTGTTGAACTCCTCCCAACGGGTTTTCTTTTGTGGACTTTGGCTCAAAGTGGATTAAGATTTGTTGTGGTTCTTTTAAATGGGTGGTGAGTGGGTGGAAGAAAATTTATTGTGGTGGTGGAAATTTGATAAAAATTAAAGGAAAAGAAAGAAAGTAAAGAGGGGTCTCGGGTTGCCTCTCGAGAAGCGCTGTTGTTTAAAGTCGTTAGCTCGACTTAGTACCTTAAGCTTAATCATTGGGTTGTGCTCCATGTGTGACAATGGTGGTTCCATGTCAATCTCCACTTCAAGTACCTGCAAAATTGATTGAGAAGAACTCTTGCAATGCATCGTTAATACCTAGCTTACTACAACATGGTTGAGCATATAACATCAGATTATATCCAAAACCTAGCATTAAGTCAACAACAAACATCAACTAGTAGTACTCCTAGCTAATCCAAGTCATGACCATTAATATAAATAATTAAAGCTAGACAATAACCAAGATATAGAGTAAATCTTACAATAAACCGTCAAAAGCTTCAATCAACCATTCCCAAGAGAGTTTAAGCAACAAGTTCCATGCTTCTTGTCCAAAATACAAAAGTGAAATACATAGAGTTTAATGGAAGATGAAAACTAGAAACTAAAACAAAAAGGGAATTCTTTATATGAGTGGCCAACCAAAATCAAAGAGCACAAGCAATACCATTCAAAAATCACGCTAAATACAAACAAGTAACACCGTTTACCCGGCCAAAATTTGGGCGGGCGCGGATGTGTCGTTGTGTACCGCACCCGGCCAAAGATAAAATTTCTCCTACTCTCTTTTACACAAAACTAGTATAATGGAAGTAGGGGTCGTATCCACAGGGAAACAGGGACGAGTTTTATATTCAGCGTGATTCAATACCTAGATTAAGCTAAGGGCCGAGAAACCTAATTACAAAAGGGGGGTTTCAAGTAGATTTATGAACAAACTAAAACTAACTAGCATATAAACAAAATGAGAAATCAATATAGGAAGATCTTGAATCCGATTAACATCCACTTCAATTCATTATCGATCATTTAACCTCGACTCTAATTATTTCCATAATTATCTATTGTTGAAAATTAATCTCGCATTCTCCTTATTCTTAGTTGAATAGCATGATCAGCGTGACTATAAAACCCTAACTAAAGGATAACCTAGTCCGATAGCGTCTAAGTTCAATCCAATAGCAGCAATAAACACAGAGAACCAATAGACCTGCTAACGTCATACAAGCGATAAACATTCAACAGTTGATTCAATTTCCCCAAGAAATAACCAAGACGATCTGCATCTAAGTTACTCCCTAGTTTGCTACCAATTGATTAAAGAATAAAACAATCCGATTCTATTCTTAAATCTAGCATTAGAATAATTACACAATCAAACTAGTAACGTTCCTAGCATAATTATGCAAAAACCATAGAAAGCAATCATAGAAATTAAACCATAATCAAAGAAACTAAATAGAGAGGAAAGATCTCACAATAATGCTTGAAGCTCCATATTAATCTCGTTCAAGAGCGGTTCAAGCTACAATCGGCATAGCATAAGCCAATCCCATAATTGAAATCTACAAAAACTAAACTAGAAAATAAAAACTAAAAAGAGAAGACAACAAGAGAGGAGTGGAGTTTTGGAGACCCCCTCTCCTTGTGGCTGCTGACCCACTTAGGTCCAAAAACAAGTTTGGTATTTATAGTAAAGCTCAAAAATCAGCCGACAATTACACCGACCTAGGGGTCGCGAGGTGCGAGTCTGGTCGCACCGTGCGATGAGCTACTGCCTCCTCAACGAGCTGAAGAGCTGGGCAAGCCAAGGAAGTCGCGAGGTGCGGCACAGGTCGCGAGTCGCGAGCAAGCAGGTCGCGAGGTGCGACCTGCCTTGGTCCTGCTTGCTGCGAGCATGCGCGAGAGCTGGGCAGGCTTGGCTGCTGGGCGATGAGCGCGCACGAGAGCTGGGCGACGAGCTGCTGGGCGTTGAGCTGCTGGCCGTGCTTGCGGTGCTGCCGAGCTTGCTTAGGCTTGCGGTGGAAGTTGGTTATTATTGGTGAGATGCAATGGTACAATGTTGTTGAGCCTCTCGAACACTTCCAAATTTATCGCTCAAACCCATTTTACCATAAAAGCTTGGAACATAAGATGTTAACACCAATTATCTCGCAAAACTCCGAACTTCCGCTAAGGGTTAAATAAAACACGAACGTTAACAATTACAATCAAACCCTTAGCAAAGTGCACCCAAAATAACGTAAATACAACGGATAACTTGGGCATATCAGGTTGGATGCAAATTCTTGACGAGTGAAAATGATCCTCGCCCAAAAAAAATTAATATATATATATATATATATATATATATATATATATATATATATATATATATATATATATATATTTTACCAGTGTTTTCGCCCTTTTCTCGGCGCCGCTCTTGGCGTATTCCTTCCATAAGTTGTCTGTGAATTTAGACATGCTTATATCTCCCATCCAAGAAGCCTTGAGACGTGTTCTGGCCGAGTCTGCAAAAAAGAAATGAAAAATGGTTAGTCCGATATACTATGGACGAGGAGTTTTACTTGGGAATTTGAATGTATACCTCTATTTTCGGCCAACCGCAAGCCGACGGCGACCAAGAAGTCGTCACTGTAAAACATTTCCTTAAAGGTATCCAGTTAGCTGGTCCCTTAAAGGGATGGCTGGTCGGGCCTGGAGTACTCCTTTATTTTAAAGTACTCCACTACCTCCTCGTCATACTGAACTTCAGCTCTAGCCAGGACTGCTTTCGTCCGGTATTAGTGACGGCTCGGTTATAGAAGCGGTAGCCCTCCGTGGCAGAGTCGTTGGCCGCCCTTACGTGGATGAAGTCGGCCTTCCATTCATGCATCTTTGACGGCTTGCCCCAGGCAGTTAGAAAGCCAGGGCGGTTGCAGATGCTGAGCCATGTCCCATCCACGGCACCCGGAACCTTAGCCGCATAGTGAATATGGGTGAAGGCCTGTATGGAGAGGGCTAGGCCGCGCAACTCGCAGACGGCTATAAAGTTCAGGACGTTGTGCCAAGCATTTCGAGCGAGTTGGTTGTGGCCGATGTTGTAATAGCGAAGCACTTGTTCTATGAAGTCATGGAGGGGGAATTTTAACCCCGCGTCCAAGGCCAGCTTGTAGACGGCGAAGCGATTCTTAGGAGTGCTCAAAATGGTGGCCTCCTTATTAGGGATGACAAAAGAAAAGCCCGGCATGGGCATGTAATTAGACAAATAGCTAGGGTCGGGTCCTATTTTCTCTAACCATTTACGGTTGGCCAAAATGAACGCCTGGTCAGAAAGGGGACCTAAGAGTCTCCTAATCTCAGACGAGGTAGTGGAGGCCTCGTCCGACTCATTGGCAGCATCAGAGTCACCGCCGTTATTGTCCTCGTTAGTTTCCTCCACATCGGCGTCCTGACCAGAAGGACTGGCCTCAGGGTTTATTTGCGAGTCCTCAAGACTGCGGTCAGGGGAAAGGGAGCCGCCCAAGGGTCCAGCACTTTGGACCTCTCTTGCCTCATCTGGAACTCGTCCAGTAGATTCCTCCATATCTGAACTATCTGACGGGATTATTACCTTTCGTCTTAGACGAGCCATTTGCTTGACGCGCGCCAGATTACCCTACTTGACTTTCTCGGCCAAAACCACAAAAAAATATATACTCGGCCACAAGAGGCCCAACTCTAGAATGTGCCGAAGAAGAAGCACTCTCGGTTCTAGGGTCAAGACAAGCTCTTGGTCGGCTAGGATTATTTGACGAAGAAGATTCCATTTTATTGATTTTCGAGGAAAAAATAAAGAATAAGAAAAAAGAGAAGCAAAGAACAAAGGAAAGATACCTCATGAAACGCCTGGACGATTCGGAGAAGAAGGTTGAGACTGGACGATCTCTCTCTCTAGAAAAATTTGTAGAGCTTCTCTCTCTAGAAAAGTTCTCTCAGGGTGTGAAATGATTTAATGAATTCATACCCAAGATATATTGGGGGTAAGAAACCCGTTGAGCCGGTCAAGGATGACTGAAAAAAGTTTAAAACGGTAAGTTATAACCGGTAAAACCCAGGAAAAGGCGCGTCGTTGCCTCCATTTTGAATTTCAATAAACTACCTTGGGTAAAAAGGTATTAACCGTCAGATGGGCCAACAGTGAAAAACTTTTTAGGAGAAAATGTTGTTGCCTAAAAATCTACGGCTCCTTTAGAGACACTTCGGCTCATCATAGCCGTACACGTGTCCTCTCCTAATAAATAGAGGAAAAAGGTTTAACTTTTGGGTTATATTCAGTTGGGAGAAAAGGTTACTTTTCTGGCCCAAGAGATAGCCAGAGCCCAGCCCTAGGAGGTGGCTGCAAGTGAGAGGTTGATAAACCTTCACAAATCATGGCCTGCCACGTGTCATGATATGATTCCTTAGCCAATCAGATGCCACTATTCTAGGGCAGATTTTAAGGATAGCTGTCACCTGCTATCACTATAAATACCCATGAAATCAGGAAAAAGATCATTCAATGCAAACAGTGCAAAGTTACTATGTAAAAATACTCTCTCACTTTCTCTCTCTAGACTACTTTTCTCTCTACCACTCCTGATATCTGACTTAAGCTTCGGAGGGGGAACCACCACCCAAACCTCCAGGGTGGGTCCCTTTTTGCAGGTTCGGGAACGAAGCTCAGGCTTGGACTAAGTTGATTTAGACATTGTTGCACAAGTCTCTAAGGAAGAACATCTAAGGGATACAAGTTTACTTGCTAGACAAGAAAGCTCAGCCTACAGCATACTTGTTGGACAAGTAGAGGACAAAACAATATCCATACTAACCCATCCCTCTGTCGCCAAGGATGCATCAGCGTTTATCTTAACTACTCCTGATGGTGGGGTTGTCCATCGGCTAACACTGCACCGGGTGTTGTTTTTCCCTCGAAAACCTTCGCATTCCTTTCCATCCATATACTCCACACGAGAATGGCAGCTCTTTGTCTCAGCTTTGCATCTCCTTTTTTCCATTCAACAATCATATCACAACAGCTCATCCCAATATTATAATTCACCAACTCATGATAGCCACTTCTTCCCAGAATTCACGAACCCGAGGACACAGATTATAGCGTGCAAGCTCGTCACTTCTTCATTACCACACCAAGGGCACCCAACATCGTCCATCAAGTGCCGGTTAATTATTATGTAGGTCGAGTAATTAATTATGTTATGCCTGCATTCATATTTGGAAATACCTTTTACAAAATAGATTGAAGGAAAAAAGGCTCGAATTATTATTCACCCAAAGGGGATATTTATAGTACATCATATAAAACCTAATTTAGGTAGAACTAGGAAAACATATCCAACTAGGAAAACATATCCTAAATTAAATATAATACTAAGAAATATTATCTCTAAACAAACACTTCTAGATAGATAGATAGATTTAGGAAATACTCCTAAATCTATCCTAGCTAACACCCTCCCGCAATCGTAACGACAATAACACGAACGTTACGATTGGAGAAACAGAAAAAAGTAAAATTAAGTTAAACAAATAATATTGTTGGGAACACCATTCTTTTCGAACCCGCCAATTTTTTTCTTCTTCTTTATGAGAACGTCAATCTTTTCAAACTCACCAAATATTTTAACAAAACGGGAAAGTCATTCTTTTCGTACTCGTAGTGTTTATGTTTTTCTTGACCAAATTACGCTCATACAGATATTGACTTTTCTTGAGCAAAGTCGAGCTCTCTTCATATACTTGACTTTCTGAGCAAAAACGCGCTCACAACACATTAAACCCTGTCTCATAGCACAAGGAGAACCAAATCATGTCTTACAGTACAAGGAGAATCAATATACCTTGTCTCATAGTACAAGGAGAACCAATAATCGTTGTCCCACGACACAGGGAGAGCCGGACAAAAATTACCTTTTAGCCGAGGACACTATTATTGTCGAACCTGGTACTAAATATTTTAATTGATCCGACCAAATACTTATTCGATCAATTGACGAGATTTATGATCAACAATAATAAAACACATCCAGCACTCCAAGGAATGGAGAACACAAAAGGCAAGAAGCCACGTAACAAGATTTAGCCACCAAATATAGAACTTGGCAAACATACTGCAAGAGAGAACTGCAGCGGAAACACAAACAATATTTTCGAGTTTTTACCCAAAATCTTAACTTGCTCTTGATACCATGACAAAATAGATTGAAGGAAAAAAAGTTCGAATTATTATTCACTCAAAGGAGATATTTATAGTACATAATATAAAACCTAACTTAGGTAGAACTAAGAAAATATATCCTAAATGAAATATAACGCAAGCTATTCGGGAGAAGCTTATGGAGGAAATTACGGAGAAAGTCACGGAGAAAATCACGGAAAGTTTCAACGCGGTCCTCTCATAGTTTGGTTTACCGACGACATCAACCTAAACTGGATCGTCCTTTGGAGGACAAAGCTAGCCATCCTAAGACACAAAAATCGGCACCATCTAAACTTGAGTTAGTGGTAAATAATATCCTTCTTATAATTTTTAAAACTAAGTAATATGTTATATTCTTTAATTGCATGTTCGTAACCTTAATTTCATTTACTTTTTATAGGAAGAAACGCCTTGCTAGCTATTACTATATGTCAAAGATGAGAGTTTGATTGTGGTGCCTGAAGGAAATGCACAACCATGAAGTGAATGAGCAACCGTCCATCACGAGTTTGTGGACAATGAGCACTTCGGGGTTAGTGTAGTCACCATCACTCTTGGTTACGAAGACTTTCCTCTTTCGGTGCCTAAACCTTCAAATGATATACATGTCTTGACCTACGCTCGTGGTGGTTATGTGTTGTGGCCATCGGCATGGGTGAGGTTTTCAGATGAGGTAAATTGAAGCAAATAGAACCCATATTAATATTGATTTATTTCATACCTATTAACTAACTAAGTTGAATGTTTTTACCTTTGAATTATTAGGTTTTGGAGAGAATAAATAAGCCCAAGGAAAGCAAAGCGGACTCACCTCCTCTAGAAAAGGCGAAGAAGAAGGAGGGTTCAAGGAGGCCAAAGAAGACCATTTCGGGTAAGGAATGCAAGATTCCAAAGGTTCAAGTCGCCAAGCAAACCCCTCTAAAGATACTTGGATTGAGAAACCAAAGCTCGGGTGTCTCACTAAGGCATGCTTATGGCTGCATGCAAATGCGGGTGATATGTCAGATGATACGCCTGTGGAGGTGAAATTGGGTAGCACGCAATTCAACTACTTTTAGGATACATCGACATGGGTGTCTAAGGTTGATGTGAAGGAGTTCCGTTGTGGAGAGATGTTGAATGTTTCCTTGATTCAAGTCTTCATGAGGTAAAACATTTGTACTTATGAAATATATAAAATTACTTTGTAATATATAATAATATATTTATATTACAAACTTGGTTGTGCTTTGAAGATTACTCCAAGATGATCCTTGTGGACGCGATTGCATACCAGAGCAGTTTGGGTGGTTATGTCCAAATTTCATTCGAGCTGACAATTGTTTGCAAAACATAACTGAGGTTAAGGAGAATATTTGGCTATGTATCAAAACATCTAAACGTGCACAATAGAAGTTCATACTTGCCGCTTGTTTTGAAGAGTATAGTTCTTAACCTCGTATATATTTTCACCACTTAATCATTATACAATAGAAGTACTCACATGATTGCTTCCTAACTTTTTTGGGATTTTAGTCTCCGTTGGTCGCTCCTTATGATTTGTCCTTCAAACAACACAGTATATCAGTTTGATTCTGCAGCTCAAGATCCACCACGACCCTTACTTCACAAATCATGTATTATTAGGTATATTTGCTATTTAAAATGCTTATTAGCATAACACTTTTTACTAATTTCATCCTTTGACCACTTCTCACATGAAATTAACTTAACTACAGTTCTTTGAAGAAATTTTAGAAAATGGGAAAACTTCCTCAATGGAAAGCAATGAAGGTAATACATAATACTTAAGCTACTTCTTTCTTTTAGCAAAAAAAACAAACATGTATGTTTCTTACATGATTTTTTTAATATAATTCTATAATTAGTGTGCTCAACAACCAGGGGAACCGAGTGTGGCTACTATGTTTTGAGGTTCATGTTCGATATAACCTCAAGTTGCAAGGAATTCGGAGATCTTGAGAAGGTATATACATAACTAATAAGTAGCTCAATTTATGGCCGATTTTGGCCTCTTAAGCTCAATTTCTTTAGTTTCCCGCATTTAGCCATATGTTAGGTCATATATACTTCTAACAAGTACATATATAAGTGTTAGAGTTAACTAAAGTCCACTCACATGCTTTGAACCTCATTTTAGGTAGATGTATTTGGCCTTTCAAGTTCATGTTCCTTCATTTCTCGCATTTAGTCTCATTTTAGGTCATGTATGGTGCTAATAACAACATATAGAACCATTAGAGTCAAGTAAACCCCATTCACATGATTTCAGACCCATTTTGGGTAAATAAAGGCCATTTCGGGCCGATTTTGGCTTTTGAAGTTCATTTTCCTTAATTTCTCGCATTTAGTCACATGTTAGGATATATATATTTCCAATAGGTACATATATAACTGTTAGAGTAAATTAAAGTCCACTCATATGCTTTCAAACACATTTTGGGTAATTTACTTTGTTTCCCGCATTTAGTCTTATGTTAGGTCATGTATAGTTCTAATAACAATATATATAACCATTAGAGTCAAGTAAACTCCATTCACATAATTTCAAACCCATTTTGGGTAAATAAAGGCCATTTCGGGCCGATTTTGGCTTTTCAAGCTCAATTTATTTAGTTTCCCGCATTTATCCACATGTTAGGTCATATATAGTTCCAATAGGTACATATATAACTATTAGGGTCAACTAAATTCCACTTATATTCTTTGAAACCCATTTTGGGTATATGTATGTCATTTAGGGTCGATTTTGGCTTTTAAAGTTCATTCTCCTTAATTTCTCGTATTTAATCACATGTTAGGTCATATATAGTTCCATTAGGTACATATATAACTATTAGGGTCAATCAAAGCCCATTTTGGGTAATAAAGGCCATTTCGGGTCGATTTTGGCTTATCAAGCTCAATTTATTTTGTTTCCCGTATTTAGTCTTATGTTAGGTCATGTATAGTTCTAATAATAACATATATAACCATTAGAGTCAAGAAAACTCCATTCACATGATTTCAAAACCATTTTAGGTAAATCAAGGCCATTTCAGGCCGATTTTGGCTTTTTAAGCTCAATTTACTTAGTTTCATGCATTTAGCCACATGTTAGGTCATATATAGTTCCAATTGGTACATATATAACTATTACAGTCAAATAAAGTCCACTCATATGTTTTGAAACCCATTTTGGGTAAATGTTTGTCATTTAGGGCCGATTTTGGCTTTTCAAGTTCATTTTCTTTAATTTTCTCATTTAGTATCATGTTAGTTTATGTATAGTTCTAATAACAACATATATAACCATTAAAGTCATGTAAAATCCATTCACATGCTTTGAAATCCATTTTGGGGTTAATGAAAGGCCATTTCGGCTCGATTTTGGCCTTCCAAGATCATTTTAAATGGTTTCCTGCATTTAGCCACATGTTAGGTCATGTATAGTTCTAATAACAACATATATAACCATTGGATTCAAGTAAAGTCCACTCATATGCTTTGAAACCCATTTTGGGTAAATGATGGCCTTTTTCGGTCGAATTTGGCTTTTCAAGTTCAATTTACTTATTTTCCCGCATTTAGTCTTATGTTAGGCCATGTATAGCTTTCATTAGTGCATATATGACCATTAGAGTCAATTAAAGTCCACTCATATGCTTTGAAACCCATTTTGGGTAAATAAAGGCCATTTCAGTCCGAATTTAGCTTTTAAAGTTCAATTTATTTAGTTTCCCGCATTTAGTCTCATGTTAAGGTCATGTATAGTTCTAATAAGTACATATGTAAGTATTAAAGTCAACTATAAAGTCCAGTCACATGATATGAAACCCATTTTGGGTAAATGATTGTCATTTTGAGTCGATTTTTGCTTTTTAATCTTGATTTCTTTAATTTCTTACATTATATTATTTGCTGAATCTCTTTATAGTCAACTAAAGTCTTACTCAAACTCAAAATGATCTTATATGTGTTTCCATATGTTTGTTTTATAAGGCATTCCTCAATGGCAAACCAATGGAGAGTTCTTTCACCACAACCAAGATAAACAAGGTTCGGGATTTGCTAGCACGCTATCTTACCGACGTTTGCATGTGAAGATGATGCCGCGGCTTTGATTTCATATTTATTTATTTTGAATTTTAGCACTTATTACAACTTCATTTGTAGTACATTCTCAATATATATATATATATATATATATATATATATATATATATATATAGGTTTTTTCACCTGATACCCCCGAGTTTTCAAAAAATTAACGTGGTACCCTCCATGTTTTCAAAATTCACCAGGTACCCCTAAGTTTAAAACTAATTCACGTGGTACCCTCAAATACCCTTAATGACTAACGGCGTTAACCGTCGTTTGTCATTAACCCTAATTTTATGCTTTAAACCCTAATTAACCTATAATTCTAACCCTAATCCTAACCCTTACCCTAATCCTAACCCTAAACCCTAAACCTAACCACCCTCCCCCACCCTCCCACCATCCCCGCAGCCTCCTCCACCCCCCCACCCCACCCCCTCCCCCACCCCCCGCAGCCCCCCCTCCCCACCCCCGCGCCGCCGCACCAATTTCGAAACAACCCCCTCCCCCCACTCCCGTGCCGCCACATCACCACCCCTCTCCCCCACCCTTCGTAGCCCTCCACCCTCCACCCTCCACCCTCCACCCACCACCCCATCGAAACCTCCCTCCCCTCCCCCTAACACCGTCGAATCCCGCCCCCTCCCCGGCCCCGTTGAACCCCAAAGGTCGTCGAACCCCCCCCCGCGAATCCCCCTCTCCCGGCCCCGTCGAACCCTAGAGGCCCTTCTAATTCCTCTGCCGTAATAACTCCTCGCTGGAACAGCTTCAAGACTAACGGATGTCGGGGAAGGGGCGCGGAACTCGACGAAAATTAGGGGAAGGGGGGGGGGTTTTGACGGGGGTTAAGGGAGGAGGGAGGTTTCGACTGGGGTATGCCACAAACGGGATAGGCAAGTGGTAGGAGAGACGGAGGTGTTGCGGGGGGGTGAGGGAGGGGCTGCGTGGGGTGGGGGGGAAGGGGGCCTTGCTGCGTGAGGGGGAGGGCGGGGGTGGGGAAGGAAGGGGGGGCCACGGGTGGTGGGAGGGTGGGGGAGTGGGTGGTGGGGTGGTGGGAGGGTGGGGGAGTGGGTGGTGGTAGGATGGGTTAGGGTTAGGGATAGAGGTAGGGGTTAAGATTAGGGTTAGCATTAGGAGTTAATTAGGATTTAAAATAGAAAATTAGGGTTAATGACTAAAGGTGGTTAACGCCGTTAGTCATTAAGGGTATTTGAGGGTACCACGTGAATTAGTTTTAAACTTAGGGGTACCTGGTGAATTTTGAAAACATGGTGGGTACCACGTGAATTTTTTGAAAACTCGGGGGTATCAGGTGAAAAACCGAAAATTTTATTTTGGCCTCATGAGTGAATTTGTTAATAATTAAACTAAAAAAATTTGCATACAATTACCTAAGCTAGTAAGTTTGGAAATAATTAATTCTTTTTCTTGTAACTGAATGAGAGGCATCTTCTGTTTTTTCTTTCTTAAGGATTTTTCTTTAATTACTTGATTGAAAGAATGATTACCGATCATAGTTGGATGAATCATAGTGGAATAAAGGATAGGCAAAAACCGGAGTATAAAGCAGGGGTCGATGAGTTTATAGAGTTTGCTTTCAAACAAAAAATTGAAGAAACATCGTTGAAATGTCCCTGTGTGAAATGTGATTGCTTTTTGCCCAAAATCGAAAAGTAATTGCAAATTCACTTACTAGTGCATGGTATCGATAATAGTTACAATCCATGGGTGAGTCATGGAGAATTAGTTGAGCTTGAAGGCGAAACAGAGGTGGTTTTAGATACCGAGGAAAATGAAATAGAAATGCCCTTTGACGACATGGCTCCATTAATTTTTGAAGCGACAAGTGCATGGAATTCAACTACTTCTTCCGTGCCCGATGATAATGGAAACAATAGAGAGTCAAACAATCATGAATATCCTAAGGAGTTAATGACATTAGTGGAAGACATGGAAGCTGAGTTGTATCTGGGGTGTACCACATTGTAAAGATTAGAGTTTATTATCTCATTGCTACACAATAAAGTTAGCAATAAATGGAGTGATAAATCTTTTGCAATGTTATTGAAGACCTTGTATAGGGCTTTTAACTATGACAAGAATTTTCCTGCAAATGCTAGCTTATGAAGCAAAAAAATACACAAAAGCGTTGGGGTTAGATTATGTAAAGATTGATGCTTGTGTTAACCATTGTATTTTGTTTTGAAAGGAATATGCGAATGAAGAAATATGTCCTACATGTCTGGCTCCTAAATGGAAGGAGAAAGTCGTGCAAGGTGGTGATGAGTATTCAAATGACGAGGATATCCAAAAGACAACTCGACACGAGTTCCTCAACTGATCTTGCGTCATTTCCCTTAATTACACGACTACAATGGATGTTTATAGATTCCAAGTTAGCAAGGCATATGCGATGGCATAAAGATGATAATAAAGATGATGGGATAATGAGACACCCCGCAGATTTAGAAGGCATGGAAGTCTTTGGACACAACATTTCTAGACTTTGCTAAAAATGCACGTAATGTACGATTGGGTAGCTAGTGATGGACTTAATCCTGGGGCTAACATGAGTAGTAGATATAGTATTTGGCTAGTGATGTTGGTGCCATACAATCTACCCCCTTGGATGTGCATGAAGAGTGATAATATGATATTATCTTTATTAATCCCTGGCCATAAATCTCCGGGATATGATATAGATGTATTTTTTGCAACCTCTAGTAGATGAACTTAATGAACTGTGGGAGTTGGGGGTAAAAACATTTGATTCCAATGCGAAAGAGACTTTTAATATGCGAGCGGTGTTGTTATGGACCATTAATGACCTTCCAGCTTATGCTAATTTGTCTGTTTGGAGTACCAAATGGGCCCTTGCATGCCTTAATTGTCATTTAGGCATAAAATCTCATTATTGGAAGCATGGGCACAAATATTGCTATATAGAACATCAAAGGTGGCTACCAATTGATCACAAATGGAGGCTTAATAGGAGCTCCTTTGGTGGTAAGGTACAAAGGGTCCTCCTCCAGTTCCCGTAACGAAATTTGATGTTTTGGAGCAATTAAGTGGATACTCAAATGTGGAGTTTCGAAAAGCTTCTAAGGGAAAAAGCAAGACAGGTGAAAGATATATCGTGCATCTGGAAAAAAACATAGTGTCTTCTTCCAATTACCTTATTGGAGACATCTCTTGGTTCGACACAACTTGGATGTGATGCATGTGGAAAAGAATGTTTGTGAAAGTATATTAGGCACAATGCTTGATTTATCGGGAAAGAATAAGGACTCCTTAAATGCCCGACTAGACTTAAAAGACATGCAAATGCATGATAAGCTACGTCCAAAGTCGCTTGGGAATGATAAATGGCAAGTCCCACCAGAACCTTACAACTTGACTTAGAATGAAAGGAGAAAAATAGTCACATTTCTATCCAAATTAGCTTTTCTAGACGCTTATTCATCAAACATTTCAAGGTGTGCGTTCTTGTAAGACGAAAAGGTAATGGGAATGAAAACCTCGTGATTTTCACGTTTTCATGCAAGACATACTGACACCGTTGTTATCAAACAAATTAAGGATAAAGTGTGTGTGAGAGTTAGAAGTAAAGTAAGAAGCAAGTGGAGTGCTACTGATAAGGATTGGTTTGATAATCTATGTATGGTAGCTTAAAGATTCTAGTTTGTTTTGTGTTGTATTATGGTTGTTCTGGTGTTTTGTATTTTAGTAGTATGTTGTGTTTGGTTGCGTAGTGTTGCTGCTCTCTATCCTTTGAGAGTTAGTGTAGGTTGTATTTTATGGCGCTTGAATGCTTTTGGTAATATATCTCTTCCATTTTACCAAAAAAAAAACATACTGGCACCTGCCTTCCAAGGTGATTTAGATGAGAATGTTGTAAAGCCTTTACAACAGCTCAGTCTTATTTTCAAGCAATTCTGCTCTAAAACCTTAAAGGTAGAAGAATTAGAGAAAATGGAAATGAATATATCATTCACCTTATGTAAGCTGGAGCGCGTATTCATTCCTGCCTTCTTTGATGTGATGATACGCCTCCCGATTCACTTGGCTATGAACAAGGGAAAAACTAGGTCGTTACTAATTCCCCTATTGTCAAATAAAATTCCTAACTATCCACCTAAACTAGTCAGTAAGTAAGGGTTGAACCACAAGGATCGGAGGTTTCACTAAGGTAGAGTAACTAAGAGTAAACTAAGTCGAAGAAATCGTCAAGTTTTGGTTAAACTAAGGGATATAAACTGTTGAAATCAAATTAGGAAAAACACTAGGAATAGGAAAACACCACAATCATAGTTCACATCTAAAAACCAAGTAGAGATATAGGGATTGACATGTATTGGGGATATGCAAAGGGAATAAACAAACCTAAACACCTCTAAAATCGTTGTTAGGGAGTTTAAAGTCCTAATTATGGCAACAAAACCTATATATTGTGGCGTTATCACCTAACTAGGCCAAGTTAGGAATTGAAATCAAACCCAAGTTAATACCAATAAACAAGTGATGTGTAGCAACTAATCAATCAATCATGAAGGTCAACCACATAAAAGTAAACCATTAAATGGGCAACAAAAGGATCAAAAGGTGATGGAGCTCACATTAATTAAGTCACCAATTAACATCAAAGATTGAAATTACACAAATCCCAAGTATAACCAACCAAATAAACTCTACTCATGAAAATAGGATGAAAACATTGATTGGGCTACTCCCAATCCTAGTTAATGAACTACTCACTACCCATTATACTACCAAATTAAATATCCTAAACATGGAAAAACTAGCAATAAATCACCAATCCAAAAGTAGCAAAACCCATGAATCAAGACTTTAAAGCAAAAACAAAACAAAATCTAAAGAACAAGCAAGAAGAAACTAGGAAAATATGGAAACTTTAATCTAGATTAACTATTAAACATGAAGAGTAAGCAATGAAAGCATGAAACCAAAACATGAAAATAACAAACTGAAATGCATAAAAAACAATGAGAAAGAAAGAAAGGATTGAGAGGATTACTATGGAAACAAGAACTTCAAAGAAATTGTCACTTTTTCATTGATTTTAAATCCCCAAATTACACCTCTTGAGCCTAGTTTTCTCTCTCCTACACTAGTAGCTAAGATTAGGGCCCGGGCGGGCTGTGTGAGATGGCCAGGGCTAGGTGAGAGCCCGGGAGGTGTAGGGTGACCGAGCTAGAGCAGTAGACCCGGGCGTGCGCTAATCTCCAAGAAGTAGGTAGGAACTTTGGCTCCTGATGAGCCCAGGAGGGCGTCCTAGCCTGGACGGTCTGTTTGGAGCACGGGTGGGCCTCTGGGCTCGGGAGAGCTTTGGGCTTCCCGGGCAAGCTTCTTCCTCCTTGCTTCCCTTTTTGCTCCCCTTTAAACTTGTAGGAACTTGAATTCCTACACATCTAAGATCAAATGGAAGAGTAGGGGAGGGGGATGCAAATACATGTATATATGTGCTAAGATAGAGTTAGATAGAAAAAGAGGCGAAATTAAGGGAAAAAGAAACTAAAATAGGAAATAAACCAAGTAAAATAGCCTTAATACTACCCTAGGAGTGAGATAAATCTCACTCATCAACTTCCCCCAAACTTGAGTGTTTGCTTGTGCTCAAGCAAAGTGCAAAAAGAAATAGGAGGGAAGGAAATGACCCAACGAACATTGCAAGGCAAAATCAACCAAAACAAATCACACTTAAAGTAAAACAAAGAAACTATATACACTAACTCATTTTAATATGAATCACAGTCACTTTTAGCATAAGTGACAAGCCATTTGAACCCCAAATTTGCCAATGAGGATAAGTAATGCTCTTGTAAGGGTTTTCTAAGAGTTTGACCCATAACTCTAAATCAAGGCAAATCAAAAAGAAATAAAAAGCAAAGATACTCAAAAGAAAATAAAGGTCCTCTTAAGTGAGATTCTGAAGAGTGAGAAACACAAATGGATGCAAAAATTTCTAGACACTAGAAGTAAGCGTGCTTAAAGATGTTCATTGGTTGATTAAACCATATCATACACTAAGCATAGAGTACTAGATAGAGCACATTTCCTCAAATTCTACAACCAAACATACCGCGTTCTCTCAACTAGTTTCAAATTCACCACTTAAGGTAGCTTCTCTAAACTCCGAAAAATGGAGCCGATACATGTAATAAGAAATAGAATAAGAGAAAGTTATTACTCGACATCTCGACGTGGCACATTCGCTCAATAGGCTTGATTCCAATCTTCCGCCACCGACAATGATTGAACCCTTTAAGGTTAAAAGGACTTTTTAAGGTGGTAACGTAGGCTAGGGGTAAAGGGTGTGAATAAATTTGGATAGTGGTGCTCAATCTTAATAGTGAAGTCTTAGTAGGAGCGAAAGAGTTAGATAACCATAAATCGCAAATCATACTCAACCATTTAGGGAAGAGTTCCTCCCCAAACTTATTCAAAAACATGACAATAATAAACTATTTTTGGATTTTCTCTCTTTTTCTCTTTTTGTTTTTTGTATTTCAAGTGAAATATAAATTTGTTTTTCTCCCTTTTTTTTTTTCATTTTCCCCACCTTCTTTGACTTTGGGTGGCTTTTTCTATGAAGTTACAATTGCATTTATTCAAGTATACACAAAATTTCCACTATACCTTAAGAATCTCATCATTTTCCTCTTTTTCTTTTTAAATATAACTCAAGACAGTCGCTCTAACTTCACTATTCACTACAAGGGTGAAAAATAAAATAAGGAAGCAATTGGATTGTATTGAGGTAACCAAAGAAAAGGATAAGGCTCAAAGGGTTAAGAGGAAGGGAAAATGCAAATAAAAACAAAACTAAGAAAAAGAACAAGAATAAAGGGCCTAAAAATAAAAAAAATAAAAAAATAGTCACCGAAATGAACGCCTTTATCTTTCCCTAGAGTGGCTCGGTCGCGATCTTGGATAGATTATAGTCAAATTCTCGCTAAAAGTATGCAATGTCGAGGATCCATGCCGCTCAAAATAGATGTTGGGGCTTTTTGAAAGTCCTTTCATGGGATTGTCAAGAAAATACTACCTTTTAGGTTTCAAATTCACTAGAGAGAGCAACACCATCATACCATAATACATGAATTAAGGTCTTGTGCTCTCAAAAAGTTCTAACCATTACCTTAGCGTAGAGTATCCTATAATCAACCATAAACATCTCAAAGCGTGCAGACTTCTAACATCTAGGAATAAAAACATTCAAAAGAATGGAGTTCCAGTGATATTTTTCTCAACTCAAGAGCAAAAGAAATAAAGAAAAGAAATGTTTGCCTTGATTCAAACGTATTTTTGTTGTTGTTTTATTATTATTATTATTATTATTATTTTTATAATTAAGGGCTATAAGCAAAAATGGAATTTCAAAAACTCATCAACATATTCACATCATCAAACTCAATCATCAAATATCAACACTACATATCAAGCAATTCTAACCTTCATGAAGTAGGCCCAAAGCTTAAACCTACCCTCAAAACACTTAATCAGTCGATACCCTTTTTTTAAAATATCCCCGCCCTTTCTATAATAAGTGCCAAGCAAACCCCCCAAACTTATCAAAAACACCGTCCTCGGTATGCCAAGCATACACATAGTGGGAAGGACGAGGGAAAGATGATGAGATCCTAATCCTCATACACCGGGTCATCTCCCAGTAGTTGGGACGGGGGAATACCATGGGGGGACCAACCCCCATCAAATGTAGGATCATCAAAAGGGTATGAAGGATCACCCCTTGGATCGGTCCTGCCCGACACCATGTAGTCATATGGTGGTGGTCGAAGGGGCCAAAAGGGGTAGATTGGTTGACCATTGTTCCACCCCGAAACCGGCCAATATTGAGGCAGCACGTTGGGGTAGTTGACGAATGGGTCAACGAGACCTTGCTCCACATGATAATGAAAGATCCTGTTTTGTTGGAGCATCATAGTGTCTATATCTTGACTCATCCTTTGGTATTGGTCATTGAGGTGACCAAACCCTTGGGATTGAGACAATGTAAGGTTGGCTAGGTGAACCTCAATTGAAGACATGTCAAAAGAGGGCTCAACTTGGCCGGAGGGGGAAGAAGGGGCCGGCACGGGAAGAAGAGGGGCCGGCCCGGGAGGGAGGGTGTCGTGGAGGTGGACTATCATCACCACCTCCTTGGGGGTTCTGTGGTCCTCTATCCTGAATGGTTCTATCGATTAAATAGGGATTGGGCGTCTCTCTCATGAGAGAAGTAATAAATGGGTTAGGAAGGCGGCACCATGGGATTTTATCCGACCCTACCAAAACGATGTAGGGACGGTTTTCATTGCCGCCTTCGCGGATGAAAATCATCACCCGCAATTGTCGGATGTTCAGGAAGACATCCGTTGAAACAGGGGAGAGGGTGGCAAGCTCATAACAATGCCGGATCGGCGTGGGGTGTCGTCCTGGTGTTGTATCATCCGAGCTACAAATTGCTCGGCAAAGTTGATGGGGGGTGGGTCTTGGTGCTCTTGGGTGCACAACCAAAGGGTCGGCATTTCATGTTCACTTGCCGCGCCTACTTCAGAGCGGCCATAGACGGCGTATACCATCATGCGATGCACGTAGCACATTGCAAGATGGATGATGGAGGATGATTTCTCATGACTCCGGTTGAAGTAGGCCCTGGAATCTGAATTGCGGGACCAAAATCTCTCGAAGTTATAACCGTCGAGAGTATTTAAAACTTTAAGGGACATATCGTGATCCGCATTGAAGAGACGGAAACGATGGTCTCGCCCGTCTCATCATTCGTATCACGTGATAATGTACTTAAAATTCACATACGAGTGAGGGGTAAGTGGGGGCGGATTTGTCTAAGAATGAAGTCCACCCAATTCGTACACACAACAAACGCACATCTTCATCAATGCTCAATCTAGTGCATGAGCGTTGATAGTAAAATTTTGTTGGTTTGAAATCGCGTTTGATGTGCGTTCGAAAAAGGCTTTTCTCGGCGGCGCTTGTGAGTGTAATGTTGAATTTCCTCCATGGTTAGGATGAATTTCCTCCACGGTTGGGAGGAGTCTTGTTGGTGAGAATTTATGGCCGCATCTTGAGATAAGTTAGTTTTACGGCTTTTAGATAACTTTGACATTGTTATGGAAATCGAAAATCGTAAATTATCGTTTAACTACAATGTCAAGGTTGTTTAATCATGTAAAGCTAACTCTCAAATTGCGATCACAAATTAACTCATCAAGTACAATGTCACACTCACAAAGCTAAACAAAAACACAAACACAAATCCACACTATCAACAAATCTCTAGTAAAAAAAATTCCAGCTAATCCATAAGCAAACCACACAAAATCAACGATTATTTCTAAACTAAATAAAGCTATATAAAAAAAACTAATCAAGAACTAATCCACAACTACATTACAATCAAATCACAACTAATACCACAATCAAATCACAAATAATTATCTAATGTAGCATAATAATTTCAATTAAGCAACTATCCTACACTACAAGCAAGGGGAGCAACAATAATGGGGGGAAATTACACTACTACTAGTAGAATGAGAAAAGAAAAAAAAATATTCAAGAGTTTGAGGAATGTGTTACCCAAAGATAGAGAAATTCTTTAAATCCTTGCAAAATGTTGTTCCTTGAGCCTAAAATTAGATGTTCTTCCACCCTTGAAGCTTCCTTGAGTGTTAATGGAGGAAAGAGAAAGTTTAGGTTTAAGGGTTTGTAAAAGATGGGGATTTTGTGAGTTAAAGAGAGAAATTTGTTGGCTCGTTTTCTAAGTTTCTCGGGGTGCGCATGAGTGAAGAACTTGTGTTGGTTATTGAGGACAGTTGTTGGCCCTGGATGTGCATTGGTTACGATATACTCGACTCCAGAAGAGTCGGGGTGTTACATTAATTCTACCTCCGGAGCTTTAGTATTACTTTTTGAAATTTTTCCCTTTTCCTCATCAATAGCCAAGAACACGTCTTCAAGTGGTTCAAGAGTTGGGGTGGAGTCAAGTAGCTTAACTATTGATTTCACCTCATCACTTCCACAATCATCATCAACCAATGCAAGAGTAAGAAAATCATTATCATAAGCATGCATGGGTTGGGCTACATCATAATCAATTGTTTCAACTCTAAAACAATCATCCATAAATGGTGAACATTTCATGATTTGTGAGAGGTTGAATTCAATCTTATCATCTCCTATTCTCAAGGTTAGCTTGCCATTTTTAACATCAATAATTGTCCCCACCGTAGCTAAGAATGGTCTACCGAGGATGATTGGAACATTTGGATCTTCATCCATTTCAAGCACCACAAAGTCCACGGCAATATAGAACTTTCCCACCCTATGGGGGACATCTTCTAACTTTCCTATGGGCATCTTAACCGATCTATCGGCCAATTGAAGTGAAATGTGAGTGGGCTTTAACTCTCTTTGGTTCAATCTTTTGCAAACGGAGTGTGGCATCAAGCTAACATGTAGCTCCTAAGTCACATAAAGCTCGGTCAATGGTCATGTCACCAATAGCACATGGTATATTGAAACTACCGGGGTCCTTCAACTTAGTGGGCAACTTGTTTTGAATTATAGCATTACAACTCTCGGTCAAGTTAATGGTGTCCACACTATCTAGGTCCCTCTTCTTAGATAGGATTTCTTTTAAGAACTTAGCATAAGTTGACATTTGTTTTCGTGCTTCGATGAATGGGATATTAACATGGAGCTTTTTCAAGACTTTAAGGAACTTAGCAAATTGGTCATCGAGCTTAGAAGAAGCAAACCTAATTCGGTAGGGAAGCTTTGCTACGTAAGGAGGTGGGGTGCATGTGACTAGCCCATCATCTTTGGCTTTTGGTGGTGGGGTAGGAGGGTCATCATCTTTCTCATCTCCATCATCAATCAAGTCATTGGTCGATTGTTTGTCATCCTTCTTTGCCTTACCCCCATTTACACACACATCCCCAAATTTCTACCACTCCTAGTGATTATAGCTTGAGCTTGTTCATTGAGATTTACACCTTGACTAGGGAATTGAGTAGTGGAAACACTTTTCATAGAACCCACCATTTGAATCAATTGAGTTTCAAGCATTTTATTATGAACTTGCATTTGTTTTAAGCTCACTAGTAGAATAATTGCTTATTGCTACGGTCATTAAGTGGCCTATTGCGGCGGTTTTGGCCGCGCAACAATTAAAGGCACATCAATAGGTAATTAACCTATTGCTGCGGTTTTTGACCGCAACAATATGCCAAGGTATTGCTGCGGTTCCTAGCCAAAACCGCAGCAATACGTTTATTTTTTAGTGAAAAAATTAAAGCATATTGCTGCGGTTTTTGGTAAGGAGAGACGAGAAGCTCAACTTTATGTCATGTTTAATTGTGATTAAGCACAACCTCTCTTGACGTAAGTGTGATTCTATTTGTCATGCATAATTTTTTTTATATTAATAGAACTAATTAGTTGCTTACATTCCAATGTCTAGTGAGTATGAGCATGCACCAATTTCTCAAAGGATTGACCTTTGCAAGTGGTTTGAAGATAGAGTAAGTGAACACATTATTTTTTATTTTGTGTATCTTTTTTTTGGTTTCCGTGGTTAACTAAGACTGATATGTAGATTACAAAGCTATGGAAAGAAGGGGATCCAAGGGTTACCGATGAATTGTTGTGTTTAGCATAAGGACCAATGAAAAGTGTTGTCACTTTTGATATATACGTCATTAACGGGTTTAGATTTGACACCAAAAAGCGGCATAGAAATTAAAAAACTCAAAATAGTGGCGTAGTTGCTTGTGAAAGGGGAGGAGGAAAGTGGGCAAAAGGATTTCTATGGGGTTTTAGAGAAGGTTATTGTGCTAGAGTATGATGCTCTTAAGAATCGAACTAGTCCTAATATCGTGTTGTTTAACTTTTTTTCATCCAAAGTCAACTAACTCTTCTCTATCTTTTCATCTAAAGTCAACCAACTTTTTTAGCAAAATGCCAATTGTCCCAACATCATCCGAACAAAATCAACCTAATGATGATCCACCAAAGCTTATTTATCGTAAGCAACGAAGACTTGATCAAGATGAGCTTCGACAAAAATTTACCGATCGTAAGAGGCGTGGGCCTACTAGGGGCATGAAATATTACACTAAAAGGCCAAAAAATTCTGAAGAAAAAGTCACAATCAGTTTCATGGATGAGGTCCGACGTATGATCAGTGAAAAGGCAGATGAATTTCTATGTGATTGTAGCAAGTGGGTAAAGGAGTTTTGTCCCCTAAATACTAAGTATGTCTACGTTTACCCTAATAGAAAGGGCTGCGAACCGCAGCTCCTAGTAGGCCTAGTTCACTTGGGCTTCAATCTCCCGCAAAAACGCATCTCTATTATATAAGGCAACTCTTGACCTTTTGGTGTCCACCCAAAATTACTAAAACACCCCCAACTACCATCACATATTACAAAATCAACCAGTAAGTAAATTTAGCCAAAATCAAATAAAAAATAACTAAGAAAACAAAACCAGTTACGCGGACACAAACTGCTCTGAATCAGTTACTTCAGTGTAACAATAAGGTACCAAAAAAAAAAAAGGAAAAAAACATAAAACACTACACGACACTGCGACAGTTTCCTGACTTTCCTCTCCATCTTCTTCCTCTTCCAAACCTTCAACTACACTGCAAATTCTCAGTTCATCCTCTTCCAAGCACCTACACGATTTTAAAACTGAAAATCAACCTTAGGTAATTATAAAGCATAATTAATTTCTATTTCTCCATAATCCCTGTACAAATTTCAAGCCTAACATTTTTTTTTATTTGTGATTTTGGTTATCGACGCAAAAATAACTGAAGCACCATAGACATTCAAAACAGCAAGCAAAGCATTGCAAGTTCAACTGGGAAAACGAAAAAAGGTACGTTTTTTACACAACTTGAAATATATATATAATTTAGTTCCACATTGAAAAACAGAAGAAATAACCAAAATCACAAGAGTTATTTTTACTTGGAAATTAATCCTCATTATGTCATGCTTGCAAAACAAGAACATTCGAAATTAGTGATATTTTGTTGATTGATTGGTTTCATGGGATGGTTATTTCGATTAACATGCAAGTTGGACTGCAATAGAATGATCTTTTACTCCTCTGTCATATTACAATGATCTTTTACTCCTCTGTCATATTACAATTAACTGATTGAACAATGAGGAGAAAAAAGATTCAAAATACAATTTTTTTAAGGGAATCAAAACACATTTGTTTTAAGGGAATCAAAATTCAATTTTAGAAAGGAATCAAAATCAAATTTTCAAAGAAATAAAATTCATTTGTTTCAAGGAATCAAAATTCAATTTTTGGAGCAGATACAAAATTAAATTGTGATAAATGATATAAAAAATGAAAAGATTAACTTACCTTTAATAGAGATTTTGATATTGTTGTTTCACTATGGATCTACCAATCAGGGGGGAGAATTGAACCGACATAGGGTTCGTAAACAAAGGTTATTTTCGTTTTGTTAGGGCTGTTGGCGGTGATTGTGAAGTCGAGTTTCGACGGGAGGTAGGTGATCTCAGTCGGGTAGGGTGACGGGAGGTTAACCGAAAAATCCGAATTGAAGAAATAAAAGTGGATGTGTTTTGGATGGATGGATGGAAAATTTGGGGAGGAGAGAGATTTGATGCTGTGGCCTGTGAGTGTGGGTGGGTTTAAGGATTTCGTTGGGTGGTGATGTTGGATGATGTTGGCTTTTGGTTGGTATTTTTTTGTGTGTGTCGAGCGTTGGTGTAAGGTTGGGTTTAGTTTTGGACTTTTGATGTTGATTGTTAATGGACTAATGGAGTCATGGAGATCAGGTGATTGGGTTATCGAATTAATAGTGTGTTTGTATTTGCCAATTCCTAAAATGCTTGAAGGGTGTTGGTGGGTATAGGTTGCATCAAAAGAAGCATCTCATCCCTTAAATTTATTCTACTTTATCAGTTTATGTTCATGTTTGTGCTTCACCCAACGATTTTGTTATTCTTTGTTCATTAAGCTTGAATATTTTAATTACTTATACATTGATATGCAATTATAATAGAGAATGTAATGTAGTGTTTCTGATTTAATAACTTTTTGGATTGTACATTAATACTTAAAACTTATATTGAAAGAGCTATATATGTACATATACGTGTTAGTATTTCTGTACAAAGATGTGATATGTAAAAGTATTATTACTATATATGCATTGATAAATGTATAATTAACTAGAGGAATTATAATTCAAGAGGTAACGGTATTAAAAAATTGCAATATTTAAACTATATAATAGAGATGTGGTGAAATAGTATCATACCAATTATCTTAGCTTTGTTAAAATAGGTAGCTAACTGAAAAAAGTAAAATCAAACAGATATAATTAGATAGGTGTAGTTAGAATTGGATAGTGCATTAATGTTAAAGTTGGGTTAATGTGACAGTTAAATTAACAAAAATGGTTAATCATCTCTATTGCAACAATTATTTTAACTTTGTTAAACTAGGTAGCTAACTGATAAAAGTAAAATCAAACAAATAGAATTAGATAGGTGTAGTTAGAATCGGATAGAGATTAATGTTAAAGTTGGGTTAATGTCACAGTTAAATTAACAAAAATGGTTAATCATCTCTATTGCAACAATTATTTTAACTTTGTTAAAATAGGTAGCTAACTGATAAAAGTAAAATCAAACAAATAAAATTAGATAGGTATAGTTAGAATCGGATACAGATTAATGTTAAAGTTGGGTTAATCGGAAAGTTAAATTAATAAAAAGGGTTAATCATAATAAAACAAAAGCAAATACAACACTGCATAATAAGGTGAAATTATATCATCAATTTATAATAAACGCGTTAAATTGATATGTGTAGTTTTATAATGGATGAAAACGAAATTCAAAATACTACAAAACGGAGGAAATGGAGTAACGATAAAAGACGTCAAAGGCAATCACTCACTCCAGAAGAAAGAGAGCGTCATAATGCAATAAGACGATCCAGATACGCCCATGGACATGGAGAAAATGCGGCTGCTTCTAACGGTCATTGCATGATTGAAGATTTGCAATGATCATTCAAACTCTTCAGAAGTAAGAAGGCCCATGACAAACATTACTAACTCTAATAGTCGTGTCATTGGCGGACATGAAAGACAAAATGGTGCGTATTATAAAGTTAATTAACTTAGTGTAAATACGTACAAAAGATCATTAATTAGACTTACATGAAAAAACCTTTTTCGATTATGCAGTTTAGGCCCTGTTCTTTTGAACTTATTTTGGCTGAACTGAACTGAACTTATTTTATTTTTGCTGAACCGAACTTATTTTTTGCTGAACCGAACTTATTTTTACTTATTTTTGCCGAACCGAACTTATTTTTACTTATTTTTGCCGAACCGAACTTATTTTTTGCCGAACCGAACTTATTTTGGCCGAACCGAACTTATTTTTGCCGAACTAAACCGTATTAACATAATATTATCAATACTCATTATTATAATAGTCAATAAATATTAACATAATATTATCAATACTTATTATTATTATTTTTTTATTATTTTATAATAATAAATAATAAATAATAATAATAAATAATAATAAATAATAAATAATAAATAATAAATAATAATAAATATAATAAATAATAAATAATAAATAATAAATAATAAATAATAAATAATAAATAATAAATAATAAATAATAAATAATAAATAATAAATAATAAATAATAAATAATAAATAATAATAATAAATAATAATAATAATAATAATAATAATAATAATAATAAATAATAGTAATAATAATAAATAATAAATAATAAATAATAAATAATAAATAATAAATAATAAATAATAAATAATAAATAATAAATAATAAATAATAAATAATAAATAATAAATAATAAATAATAAATAATAAATAATAAATAATAAATAATAAATAATAAATAATAAATAATAAATAATAAATAATAAATAATAAATAATAATAAATAATAAATAATAATAAATAATAAATAATAAATAATAAATAATAAATAATAAATAATAAATAATAAATAATAAATAATAAATAATAAATAATAAATAATAAATAATAAATAATAAATAATAAATAATAAATAATAAATAATAAATAATAAATAATAAATAATAAATAATAAATAATAAATAATAAATAATAAATAATAAATAATAAATAATAAATAATAAATAATAAATAATAAATAATAAATAATAAATAATAAATAATAAATAATAAATAATAAATAATAAATAATAAATAATAAATAATAAATAATAAATAATAAATAATAAATAATAAATAATAAATAATAAATAATAAATAATAAATAATAAATAATAAATAATAAATAATAAATAATAAATAATAATAAATAATAATAATAATAAATAATAGTAATAATAATAAATAATAAATAATAAATTATAAATAATAAATAATAAATAATAATAATAATAATAAATAATAAATAATAATAATAAATAAAAAATAAAAAAATAAAAAAATAAAAAAAAATAAAAGAATAAAAGAATTAAAAAATTAAAAAATTAAAAAATTAAAAAATTAAAAAATTAAAAAAAATAAAAAAATAAAAGAAATTAAAAAACAAAAAAAATAAAAAAATAAAAAAATAAAAAAAAATAAAAAAATAAAGAAAGTAAAAAAAATAAAAAATAAAAAATAGAAATTCATCATTATTATAATTATAATATTAATAATAATAACAATATTAATAGTAATATTGAAAATAAAAATAATAATTACAACATTAGATAAGACTCGTACTTATTTTTGCCGAACCGAACTTATTTTTGCTGAACCGAACTTATTTATACTTATTTTTGCTTGAACCGAACTTATTTTTACTTATTTTTTTGAACCGAACTTATTTTTTGCCGAACCGAACTTATTTTTACTTATTTTTGCTGAACTGAACTTATTTTTGCTGAACTGAACTTATTTTTACTTATTTTTGCTGAAAATAAGTCCAAAAGAACAGGGCCTTACCCCATTGGTGAACTCCGTTCACTCGACACACGAGCACACATTGAAAATCAAAACCAAATATATGGGGACTTTGCAAATGGCAACAACTTGCACAATCGATTCTTTTGTGTGGGAGAAAGTAGTAGAACCAATGCAGATCTATTGGAACCCACATCAGATGCAAGAGACATTCCGCACTTAGCCGAGACCAAAAGTGAAAGTTGTTTGCCCCATCAAACATTTGAAGCCGGTAACAACATTAGATCCCATTCGAACAACTTATCAAGTCTCATCTCTGATAATGTACGGGTTTGGAAAGTGGGAAGACGCGTATCGAAATTGTGCAACAAACTACACTGAGTCACAAGGGGTGCCCATATTCAATTTGCCTACAATGCCAACGTGTCCACATTGTCAAGCACGCCTTTTTCGGTCTGAATCTCCTAAACTTTGTTGCTTAAACGGGAGGGTCGATCTACCTGTATTACCTTTGTCATCTGATTTACTTGACCTGTTCTCTGATCAGTCGGATGAGGGGATTCACTTCAGACAGAACATCCGTAATTATAACCATGTCTTCGCGTTCACTTCAATGGGAGTAGAAATAGATGACGAATTGGCCAATGCACGTCAAGGTGTGTACACATATCGTGCTCAAATTCAATTTATCACCGCATCGGTGGTCTATTGCCTTTGAACTCAAATGATCGTCCTCGGTTCCTTCAGCTCTACATCTATGACACTGATCATGAAAATGAAAATCGTGTAGCTGAAAATTCTTCATTACGGATCAACATCATTGACAGAATTAAGCATATTCAAAATGCTCATAATCCTTTTGTCCATAATCTTCGGCATCTTGCACAACGTACTGACATACACGACTGCAAGTTTGTCATCAAAGAGCAACCCGCCAATAATCGTCAATACTCAATGCCTTCAGAATCCCAGGTGGCAGCCGTCGTTGTTGGAGGGGATGATATGGCTAACATCATATAGAGAGATATTATGATAGAGTCTGTCAATGGACAATTGATGTATATCAAAGATACTGCGGGTTATTACGACCCACTACAATATCCTCTATTATTTCCTTATGGCTCTTATGGATGGGATATAAACAGTTGTACAACGACGGGCAGGAAGCTGACATGCCAGGAATTCTATGCATATATGTTTCAGGGGAAAATTATTTTAAAACTCTTATGTGTATGTCTCATTTTCCTACAGCTTAATACTTATCTCATTCTAACAACAACCAAAAAATTTGTTCCTTAGATGCGACAACATCTAGATTCTCTATTCCTAAGAGGTGGTCGTCTCCTCCAACAATATGTTGTTGATAACTGTGTAAAAACGCAAGCATCCAAGCTGAGATGGATTGCACTTAATCAAGACAAGATACGTGCTGATTTGTACAAGGGGTTAGAGGATTCTCTTAATGCTGGAGAGCATAACACAGGTTCAAATTCATTTAGCTATACCAATACTCTTCGTACTGAAACGAATCCCTTCAATTAACATTACTTATTTTTTCAAAAAAAATTCAACTGTAGAGAATGTTGGTCGAAGGACGATACTACCGTCTTCATTGATAAGAAGCCCACGAGATATGCACCAGAGGTACCAAGATGCCATGGCCTTGGTACAGAAGTTTGGCAAGCCGGATATATTCCTAACAATGACATGCAATCCATCTTGGTCAGAAATACAATCGGGACTATTGCCCGGACAAGTTCCAAATGATCGCCCAGATCTAATAACAAGGGTCTTTCATGCTAAATTTGAAGAGTTGAAAAAAGATGTTCTGGAAAGGGGAATCCTTGGAAAGGTGGTTGCTTATGTATATGTAGTTGAATTCCTAAAGAGAGGTCTTCCGCATGTTCATATGTTGCTGATCCTCGACCAAACCGACAAGCTAACCACTCCGGATGACTACGATATAATTGTCAGAGCAGAAATACCAGATGAACAACAAGAACCGAAATTGTACAAGAGAGTTCTTAAACACATGGTTCATGGTCCATGTGGTGTTCACAATAGGGATTCTCCATGCATGAAAGAAGGGAGTTGTATGAAAGGATTCCCAAAGTCATTTACTGATGCAACAATGCAAGGAAATGACTCATATCCTCTATATCGTCGCCGACAAGATCGTCCACCTGTACCATTGCGTCACAATTCTCGGATAAAAGTTGACAACCGATGGGTAATTCCCTATAATTCATTTTTGCTCTTAAAGTACGACTGCCACATCAATATAGAGATATGCAGCAGCATTAAGTTTGTCAAATATCTCTACAAATATATACATAAGGGTTCAGATAGAGTATCCATGGAAGTTAAGAATGGTGATGAGATTAAACAATACGTGGATGCGAGATGGATATGTGCACCCGAAGCTTTTTGGAAACTTTTCAAATTCCCTTTAACTCGGATGTGCCCAGCTGTAGACCGTTTGCAGGTCCATTTGCCAAACATGCATCAAGTGAGATTCGAAGGCAACAGCCTAATCTCAGACGTATTAAATGACCCGAGAAACTCCAGGACGATGCTGACTCAGTTCTTCAAGATGAATGAAATTGATGCAGGTGCAAGAAGATATCTTTACAGAGAATTCCTAGAGCATTACAGGTGGCTTAAGTCCACGTGTGAGTGGCAACAAAGGAGAAGTAATCAGCGAGTTATGGGTCAATTGTACGTAGCTTCTCCACTTGAAGGAGAGAGATTTTACATGATATTATTGCTCAACCACGTGCGAGGTCCCCAATCATTTGAACATCTGAGAACGGTCAACGGTGTCACACAACCGACATTCAGAGCTGCTGCAAAATCCCTCGGTCTAATTGAGAGTGATGAAAGCATCCGTCAGTGTCTTTTAGAAGCATCTTTTATAAGAATGCCATCATCATTGCGAAGATTATTCGCAACCATCTTGGTATACTGCCAACCAACTGGATTACGTGCTCTATGGGACGAGTTCTTCACTTTCATGATTGAGGATTATCCATCTTCAAGCACGACAATTAACAATGATGTTCTCACTAACAAGCTTCTGCAGGACTTAGATCGTTTATTACGGCCATTGAGGAAAAGAATTTCTGACTTCACAGAGTTGCCAAGTTTACCAGAAAGCACCGAGGACATCGACGATCTTCCTGCAATCATGGAGGAATACTTTTCTGTGCCGGTTCCAGAAGAGGACTTGGCGTGTGTAAACACTCTTAATAGTGACCAACGACATGCATTCGACACAATTATGGATGCTGTTAATTCAAAAACTGGTGGAGCTTTTTTCGTTGATGGCCCGGGAGATATAAGCAAAACATTCTTATACAGAGCACTCCTAGCTACCGTAAAAAGAAGAGGTGAAATTGCTGTTCCCACGGTGACATCTGGTATTGCAGCAACGTTGTTGCATCAAGGAAGAACATCGCACTCGACTTTTCAGCTTCCATTGCAACCTGATAGCAACTCAACTTGCTCATTTACCAAGCGTTCCAAAACTGCCACTGTTCTAAAACACTCTGCCATAATTATATGGGATGATGCTCCAATGACATACAGATATCAATTTGAAGCCGTTGATCGATCACTGAGAGATTTAATGGGGATCGACTTACCGTTTGGAGGGAAAATTATTGTGTTTGGTGGTGATTTCAGACAAGTGTTACCAGTGGTTCGAAACGGAACAAGGGCTCAAATGATAGATGCTTCATTTGTCAAGTCCCCTATTTGGAGACACGTAAGTATTTTGCATCTGAGAGAAAATATGAGATCAAGAGAAGACAACACATTTGCTACTCGGTTGCTCTCAATTGGCAACGGAGATGAACCTACTGTGTCAGATCAAATGATAAAACTGCCAAACAATATGGTCATACCATCAATAGACGATGTGGGTATTGAAATGTTGATTGACCAGGTTTTTCCAAATCTAAGTCAGCATGTGGGAGAAGGAAATTATATGGTTGAAAGGGCCATCATCACACCCCTCAACGAAGATGCAGACAAGATAAATGATAAGGTTGTTGAGAAGTTTCTCGGAGAAGGAAAAACATACTATTCGATTGATTCTGTTCCTGAAGACAGGAGAAATTTGTATCAGCAAGAGTTTTTGAATTCAATTTTAGCTTCGGGATTGCCTCCTCATGCTCTCACTCTGAAACCTGGGGTACCTTTAATGCTTTTGAGAAACATCGATCCTAAAAATGGGCTTTGCAATGGAACACGATTGCTTTATCGTTCACTAAATAAACATTTTATAGATGCTTTGAGATTTTAACAGGGCATTCTAGGGAAAACGAGTTTTTCTGCCCTGAATTCCGTTGAAGAGTCTTTGAAGATATAAAGTTGCCATTTGAGCTGGTTAGAAAGCGGTTTCCAGTGAAGGTTAGTTTTGCCTTGACAATAAACAAGTCTCAGGGGCAAACTATACCACATGTAGGCATTTACCTACCAGATCATGTATTCAGCCACGGTCAGCTCTATGTGGCATTATCACGGGGAACCTCCGAGAATACAACAAAGATTGTGGTAAAAAAGGGGAAAGTACAAGGACATCAAGGGGTGTTTACAAAGAACATTGTATATAAAGAAGTTTTATTGCCTCATGAATAGTTGTATTTAATGTGTACAATTTTCAAATACCCCTTTGTAACAAGAGCACAATGTAACTGATTGAAAAATAGTCATGATTCTACCTAATTTATGTACTTTACTATTATGACTTAATTCATAATAATCTCATGTTCATATCGTAAGCTTATAGTCTTCAATTAATTGCATCATTACGATAATGATTTATGTGAACCCTAACATATTGTAATGTGATGTGGATGTACAAATAGGGATGTTAGTCATTTTCAACTCATATGTAACTACATTTTATCTCTAACATATTTTTTCAGGATGGAGTTCCATTATCCACCCTTTATGCATTTATATCCTTGCGGGGTACGACGATATAGTGTCAGGGCTCGGTTGGTTCGTAACTACGACATATTCACTTACAATCACCGCGGAACAGCTAAGCAGATATGGAAAATGCTTTTCATTGATGTCGAGGTCAAAGAAAATTTTAAATAATGTTTTATAATTTATTTCACAATGATACAATAAGCTATTATCAACTTCCATTTTGGTTTTAATAACAGGGTGAGTGCATACAATGCACTATATTCTCTCCCCATGTTGAAAACTTCATAGGAAGGTTTCACGACGGATTGGTTTATGTACTCCGTGGGGTGCAAGTAGTGCACGCCGATGAGAGTAATAAAATCGTCCCAAACTGGAAACAAATGACGATAGCAGCAGAAACAATTGTGATACGCGAAGAGCATGATGACAGTGCAATTCCTAGATTCTTCTACAATTTAGTTGCTTTCAACCAGTTCCATGTTCATGCCAATCGTACTGATATATTGTTCGGTACTTTTACTAACCATCTATCTAGATTAAATTCTTAGCTTGAAGGAAGCTAACTTTAGTTATACAATTTTGATTTTGTTAAGATGCAATGGGATTAATTCTATATGCTTCACCAATTGAGTCTGTTGGAGGAAATTCGGTTAAAAGAGATTTGGCGATAATGGATAAAACGTAAGTATATTCTAAGAAATTAATTCTTATTTGTATACCATGTCTATATTCATTTAACACAAAATGTTCCTAACACTAATCCCATTTTCCACTTGCAGTTGGACAATTATTAAGTTAACCCTTTGGAATGAATTTGTGCACATACTTGGAGATGGACATCTTAACACTGAAAATAATTTTTGTCCAATAATTCTTTTTGCATGTGGTCTACATGTAAAGAGCTTTCGTGGTACAATATCGAACTACATGAATTAGCAGTATTTGCATTTTCATTTTCATATTTAAAATTGTCATATTAATATGTGATAGTGGTTTTCTATATTTCTTAAACATAGGTCGGACATATCTTACAACAGGATTTCACTCCAGGATTCATGTTAACAACGTAGATGACTTAGCTACTTCCTTATCTACATGGTATGTGCAAGCTAATTAAATCAATGGGTATCTTAAATTACTATTTTTATTAACCGATTTTTTCTTCTAAATTTATAGGTATGAATCCGATAAATTAGCGAAAAAAAGGGTTGTGGGGTTCCGCTCAACTCCTTTCTCCTTACAATCATCTATTGATATTTCAAATGCTCATCAGATCCGATTAGCTACCTTTCATGCCATGAGAAATGTAATTAAACCCTTAATGTTTATTTTTTTTAAACTAAAATAAACCTATACATGAATAAATAACTTTCAATCATCTTGCAGGTACAATATTGTCGAGTTATTGCCAATGTGTGTCATCTTGAGCAGGCTGACAATATCATATATGAAGCATGTCATCGTTGTCTTAGAAAGGTGGTTATTTTCCAAGGGGTTCCTAAATGTGAGTCTTGCTATCTTACTAATGTTGTAACCATTCCAAGGTATAGTTCTCGAACATATTTGATCTTTATCATTAAACAACCAAACTTTATTTAATCTGATTAACTTATATATTTTTTTTATTAACAGATTATTAATTCGGCTTGCAATATGTGATAGAAGTGGTTCTTTAAAGGTCACAATGCTTCATGATCTTGCACAACTCATTTTGAGATGCTCAGCTATGGACATAAAATTAATACTTCAACAGGTTATCATCTATTACAAACTAGCTTGCATTGCTTTTAAATACACTGCATAATTTCAAAGCCTATATATACCTCTACAAAATAATTGTACAATTGTTTGCGTTAATGCAGCCAAATGAACGCACCCGAGTCATGCAGATGATATTTTCAAAACATGGAAATAAAGCCTTCTCTTGGATTATACCTCCACCTATGCAAGAGTTCAATCCACATCATTCTTATACTGTTAGCTACGTGTTGCAAGTCGACTGGGCTGAAGAGTGCATGTGGTTAACCAAGCACCATCAAGATAAATTACGTAGTTGAAACACTAGAGATTTCATTTACTGTCTTTGTTATTATATTGTTACATCATGAATATGTTTTTCCTTAGATAAACTTTGTAAATAATTTTTCTAAAATTAATACTAGATGTCATTACGCAAATAATTAAATTCCAACAATAATTTCGCACGCATCGCGTGCATATAAGGCTGGTATACACATACCAAAACAAAACCCTAACTTTTCTATCTCTCTCCCCAGTCCCTGATTTTCCCTCTCTCACCTCATCAAACCCCATCCCCATCTCTCTCTCTCTTCGCATCTCTCCTCACCCTCCGCCGCCGTTCGCTCACCGGAGCTTCTCTCTCAGTTGCTGTCTCACGTTTCCATCGCTGCTTTTGTTCTGATCGCATCTCATTCTACTGACATTTGGCTCCTGTTCGACAATGGTTATTCGTGTTCTTCTTCGTCCTCCGTTGCCGACTCTTCGGGTAATTTTACTTCTTAATTTTTTTTTACTTTTTCGAACTTTTTGTGTCATTTTGATGATTGTTTGAGCATTAATGGAAACGGAGGTAAGAATGGGGAATTTTTTGTTCTTATTGATCTTGTTTGTGCGTTTTATCCAGGGAAATCTAATTTATTGTTGTCTAAATTCTTCTTTATTGTTTCATTTCTTCAGATATAACCTTTAGCAATTTTTAACGAGTTTTTAGTGCGATTGATATCGCTTTGTTATTTCGATTTCTTACTTTTATGTTCAATTGTTGTTTATATGAGATTGGAGTTGTTGCTCTTTGTTTTGTATATTTTGTTAATTTGTCGATTGGTATGAGAAATCTATCTTTTTGTTTCATTAACGATTGTTTGCTCTGTTCTTGTTAGGCTTTGGATAAGATTAGGTTTGACTTTTGAGACCTTGGGAGGGTTTTTGTCAAGGAGGTTTGCGAAGGAGTTGCTAGGGGCCATTGTTGCTCTCCTCTCCCTGCTCTACCTCACCTCTGCTTTGGGTAAGTGAATACTATTTAAGGCCATTTTTCTTTAATTTATCACTTTTTTTTTAATAATTCATTAATTATTATTGTTTATGGCTTGCAAATTGTTGCTGAATTTGAGTTTCAGGACTCAGCGATACACGATAATCGCATATTATGTTTCGTATGCTGTGTTTTTCTAGTTTTATATTATCATTTTTAGTAATTTTAGAAAGAGCCTCCTCACTCCAACTGCCGTGAACATCAATCACATCCGTGACCCGCGACGTAGCAGTGGACTCAATGTTGGGCGTGGGAAATAGAGTAGAAGAGTTGCCAGGTAGCCATGCATCCTCCCAAACTCCTATTTCACTTCCATCTCCGACCCTCCACTTCAACCCTTCCAAAAGAAGAGCCTTAGCTCCCCAAATGCTCCTCCATACAAAACTAGGGTCATACCCTCTTAACGCATCAAGAAAAGTACCATTTTTGTAATACCTAGCACTTATAACCTTGTGAGTCAAAGAGCTTGTATCACACAATAACCTCCACCCTTGTTTTGCTAGGAGCGCTTGATTAAAAAATTTAAGATCACGGAAGCCCATTCCACCAAAACATTTCGGCAAACACAACTTCTCCCAACTAACCCAATGCATCTCACGTTCCGTACGTCGAGCACCCCACCAAAATCGAGCACACATGCTATTTATTTCATCAAGAATACCACTAGGAATCGCAAACAAACTCATCATATACGTTGGTATGGATTGAATCACCGCTTTCAACAACACTTCCTTTCCGGCACGAGATAACATCTTCTCTTTCCATCCCTGGAGCTTTTTCCACACTCTCTCTTTTAGAACAGCAAACACCATTTTTTTTATCTCCCTATCACCGTTGGCAAACCAAAATATTTTTCGTGTTTCTCAACTTCTTTCACCCCAAACATTTCTCTGATAGCAACTCTCCTATCTGCCTCCACATTTTTACTAAACGACACTTCAGATTTATTGAAATTTATTTTCTGACCAGATGCTCTTTCATACGTACTGAGAATATCAGCCACAACAGAGCATTCCTGAAGTGTAGCTCTAGTAAAAAAAATACTATTTAAGCCTATTTGCCATCATCTTAGAAACAATCTTATAAAAGCACAGTACATAGGCTTATAGGCCTTAAATCACCCATTTGTTGGGGATTTGGACATTTAGGAATCAACACAATACAAGTTTTGTTCAGTGAACCCATATCTGCATTACCCTGCCACCACTGAATCACAAAATACACAACATCTCCCCCAACAATATCCCAGAAACGCTGATAAAAAAGAGCATGCATACCATCAATGTCGGGGGCTTTATTTGGGTGCATCTGAAACAAAGTCGTCTTCACCTCCTCTGATGTTGGCTCGGCAATCAAGATAGTATTGGCTTCATTTGTGACTTTTGCCGATATCCCTCCAAGAGCAGCATCCATATCCGATGGCCGAGACGTCGCAAAAATATTAGAGAAATAATCAGAGATTATTTTTCCAATGTCATCCTCTTTGTCTTTCCATACACCCTCTTCATCTTTAAATCGAACAATTGAATTGCGTTTTTTCCTTTGTTGAGCCTTGTGATGAAAGTAACAAGTATTCTTATCTCCATCCTTTAACTCATTAACTCGAGCCCTTGCATGCCAATAAGTTTCCTGCAATCTATGCATATCATCTAATTCATCCACCAATTCACGGCATTTGCCAAGCATCACACCATCCGGAATACGACTTTGCCACCTCTGTAACTCCTCCTCCTCCTTTATTTTTTTCTTCAAATTGCCAAAGTTAGCTGCACCCCACCCACTCAAAGCCCTTGAACAATTCTCAATTTCTTCCTCAACACTCACGCCACCCAACTCCTCCCACGCTCGCTTCACAACCGCATGACACTCCGGGTTGGACAACCAAATAGCCTCGAAATGAAACAGTTTCCTTCGGTCCCTCCTGCTGTTAACATCTTGAGTACACAAAAGAATGGGGGCATGGTCCGAACGATATAAGGGAAAATTGCGGACCCAAGCATGAGGGAAAAGAGCCAAGCACACTTTCAACTTAACTAAAAGATACATCGCTTTCAAAATGAGTTGACTTGTCGTTCAGTTAGACAACAAGTTGCTTTACTTATTATTTTCAGTTTTGCATATGACATACGGTAATTAGCAATGCACTGCCACTTTTCCAAGGGAAAACCAATAATTGGTAAGCGACTAAGCCCACAAACAGCCATATTCGACCGAGTTGACTTCACTACTAGTTGGCGCTGGAGGCTAAGGTCTTAAGCCTACACCGCTACACCTACACTCAGACACTCGGTCACCGAGTCACAAGTCACTACCCACTTTTTTTTTTTTCTTCCTTTCCTTCTTTCCGGTGAAAGACCAAGTTTGGCTTTTCCAAATGATGGAGTAGCAATTATAGATACTCCCCGCCTCAAATATTAATTGCAACACACCATTAAAAATTAGGACATAAGTTTTATTATTTTATTAAAAAAGTTGATTTATAAAGGTATTTTTATATTATAGGTAAATTATGTGAACCTTTAATTGGGGCTATAGCGACAGAGTAAGAAATATTTTTTTTCTAAAAAAAATAGTGCAGTTAGTGTCTAAAATGGAATTGTTGTAATTAATATGGGACAACCGAATATGAAAGATGTTACAATTAATATAAAAGGGAATAAATAATTAAAATGTTCAATACAATCCAAGTTGTAAACATTTATGCAGTACATAAGGGTAGAATATTCCTAGTCATATCCATATCTTCCAAATTTATTTTTACGATATTTAGCAATCCTATCAACTAGTTGTCTTCACTCTTAGAGAAGGTTGTTGCTACTTGCTACCTTGAGGAATATTAGCCAAATCTCAATACAATACACACCTACCGTCTCTTAAAGATTACTCTATTTTCGTTTTGTTACTTTATCAAAAGTTGTAATTAATAGGTTGGTAGTCTGTTTGTTTTTTTAATGGTAGTTTTGTTTTGTACTGTGGGATAGGATAAAAAAGTAGAGAGCGAATGTGGAGACCATGTTATCTAAATAGAAATTAAGGAAATCTTTGAGAACAAATTAAAAAAATTGGTGTAATCTTTTAAAAACAAAGAGGGTGATATAAAACATTAGGATATATACCATACGAATCTCTCTCTCATTAATGAGATCATTTGCATTTTGACAGTTGAACAGATAGAAATATTCTTGGAATGGTAAAATGGTTGGGAAAAGGGTAGTCCTTCATTGATAGTCATCAACTCAGTAAAAAGGTAATATATGGAAATTATGCTTATGTAAAAAAAAAAAGCCACACAAAACGAGATTAGTTGCAAGAAAATTATCCCACACCCATCATGCCATCACCCACCTTGACAAGGTAATATGGGAATTGATTATGGAGGAGTGGACCAAACTAATATAGAGCAAGACTAGTCTAAAAGTTATTTTGGTCATGTGGAATGGTTTGTCTTATTTTCATCGATATAAGTTGTTATTATCTTGTGGCCTCTACAGTCTATTTAGAACGAAATTCCTTGTCAATTGTCAAGTCACAATAAAAAGGGCAATAAACGACTTGTCAATAGTAAGAGCAACTCCAATGGTATTTGTTGTGGCTTTGCTAGGAATTCCTATCTACTAGCTTACCATTAGAGCGTTAGCTTATACTTGGCTTTACTTAGCAAATTGGCCCCGTTAAGAGAATTGCTAAGGAAAGCTAGTGGGTCTCTATGTTATTTTATGAAGCTTTACTTCATTGTTCAGAGAAAATGATTTAGAGAGAGAAAGAACTCGGAGAATTTTGTATTGTATAGAATGAATTCTTACAAGAGAGAAGAGAATAAAAGACAGGTATTTATACAGTAGGTTGTTAAGCATAATAACAACCTCTAACCATCCTAACTAACTAAGCTAATGTGTCAAACTAAGTAGTTACAATATAAATAGAAACTAATCTCCAATACCCCCCTCAAGTTGGGAGGTGGATGAGAGAACATTCCCAACTTGGAAAGAAGCATATTGAATTATGGTGAGAGAAGTATCTTTGTAAACATATCAACTAGCTGTTGTTGGGTAGGGAGGTAGGTTAGTTGAATTAAGCCTTCAAGAACTTTTTCCCTAGTAAAGTGACAATCATTCTCTATATGTTTAGTTCTCTCACGGAAAACTGGATTCTTTGCTATATGTATAGCTGATTAATTATCACAATGTAGAACAATAGGCTTCAAATTGTTGATCCCCATTTCTTCGAGCAATCTAAGAACCCAAGTTATTTCTGAAGCTGCTGCTGCCATGGCTCGATATTCAGCTTCAGATGAGGACATGGAAATTGTAATTTGCTTCTTGGATTTCCATGTAATAGGGGAGCCACCAAGTAATAAGATGTAGCCTATTATGGACCTCCTAGAATTTGGACAAGAGGCCCAGTCAGAATCTGAAAAAGCTTGCAAACATTACTCTTCATTAGCTCTCAATAGGATGCCTTGCCCTACAGTATGAGAAATGTATCTCAAGGTGTGATGTAAGGCATACTGATGAGAGGTTCTGGGAGATTGCATGAACTGACTAAGGCTTTTGACAGCATAAGCCAAGTCAGGTCTGGTGGTAGTCAAGAAATTGAGTTTTCCTACAAGTGATCTGTAGGTCTCTGGATCAAAAAGTAGATCACCATCATCAGCTTATAACTTTATATGGAGAGGAAGAGGAGTTGCAGCTTTCTTTGCCAGATCAGAGTTACAAGCAGAGAGCAATTCTTTTGTAAATTTGCCTTGGCTTAGAAGTATCCCATCAAGAGTATAACCCACCTCCCACCTCTGTGCCAATAAAATAGTTGAGTTTACCAAGATCCTTGATGCTAACTCAGTATGTAAGTGAGCTTTAAGGTCTTCAATATCAGCCACATTAGTACTAGTGACAATGATGTCATCTACATATATTGCAGCAAAGCAAATATCTTCTTTGTGCCTTTTGATGAATAAGCTATGGTCATCTTGAGACTTAACAAAACCATGGTTGTGCAAAGAGTGAACTAATTTCTCATGCCATTGTTTAGAGGCCTGTTTGAGGCCATAAAAGGATTTTCTCAGCCTGCAAACTACTCCCTCCGTCCCAGAATACTCTTAACACTTATCAGGGCACGTAGTTTTAGATGATAAGTTGTTGTTTGGTTATCAATTGTTATTTTATTGAAAAAGTAGATGTGATAGGTGTTAGTAAGTAGTAAAAGTAGTATTATTTTATTTGGTGGAGAGAGAGTGTGGGCCAATAGTTAGAGCTAGTAGGTAGTAGAAGTGATATTATTTTTTTTGGAGGAGAGAAAAAAGTAGAAGGATTAAAATAATAGTGGGTCATATCCAAAAATAGAAGTGTAAAGAGTATTATGGGACAGATGAAAAAGGAAAGTGTAAAGAGTATTATGGGACAGAGGGAGTAGATTAGAAGGGTTGGGCAGTCCCTCTAGCACCTTCATATACACTTCTTCCTTTAAATCTCCATGTAAGAAGGCATTATTCACATCTAATTGGAATAATGGCCACTTATTAGAATTCACTAGTGGAAAAAAACAGCTTTTGCTACTTATCAAATGCTTTGATTGACTAATCAACCCGAGCATTTGTGATAATCTTAGTAAAAAAAAGGTACAAATGCTTGTGTTGATTAGTCAACCGGAGCATTTGATGTCAAATGCTTCGGTTGACTAATCAACACGAGCGTTTGTGCATAAATGCTCCGGTTAGTTAACGGTGCACTTGGATTGTTAAGCGTAGTTTTATTTTTTGGCGAAAAATTCCCCCTACTAATTCAATCAAATATTACTCGATCCTATAGCTCAGTCCCTCCCTCTCTTATCAATTTCCCTCTGCTAAGTCGTCCGCTCTCTCACTCAGCTGTCCTCCATCGTCCCTCCGTCCCAATTCCTTCGCCTCCTCCCCCACTCAGCCATCCTACTTCGTCCACCGAATCTGTTCGGTCGACATATTAGGGCTCAAGTCCTTCTGTTTGGTCGACATATTAGGGCTCTGCCGTCAACTTCAAGTCCTTCGCTCCCTCCGGTGTCCTTCGCTCTCTCAATTGGTTTCAACAACCTCACTCAAGTCAGCCGAAGTTCAATTGGTTGCATCACAAGGCGTTGACCTCGTTGTTTCTTCAATCAACCTGCCAAACTCCTTCAGGTTTGATTTTCTCCTAATTTCTAGGTTTTCTTTGAATTACTGGAATTAATTATAGGGTTTAATCTAATTGACCAATCGAAGAGAGAGGAAAGCATTGACCAATTGAAGCATGAAACCCTAGATCCGAGAAGAAAACCAAGAGCAGGAAGCATAAAACCCTAGATTCGAGAAGAAGAGACTCTGAATTAGTTGAAGTTGTTGTTGATTTGAAGCCTAAATTAATGGATGAGGCGGAGGAAGAAGATGAAGTGAAAAACCGTTTTTCGTTTGTTTCACCTTTGAATTTTCGTTTTTCAAAGCCATTGAAAGATACTTTGAGTTCGAAATGGATTCAGGCTTTGTTTCCAATTAAATCTATGTCCTTTGATATTGTTATTCATGGTTGTAATTTGGTCACTAGTGCGCGAATTGGCCTGGTTTGTTTTCATTGTTGTTCTTCAGATCGATGGTTAATTTCTGGTATAGAGGAGTAAGCTGCGTTTGTGAATCCAAGCTCTGATGTACATTGTATTTAGTTGAGGTAATTTGTTTTAGTCTTAAAATGGAAAAGCTTATTGATGCATGTTTTATACTATGCTCAGAGACTCATTTGGGAGCTTCCAGCCTTCCATTGTGAAATTCATGCTTTATCGTTGTACATTGCTGGTGGTAGAGTCGCTGACCTCTAAAGGTTAGCACTCAAAGCTAATTGTTTTCCCATTACTATTTTGTTTCATAAAATACTATCATATGCTCTGTTGATCCATGAATTATGTTGATTTGAGCTGAACTGATTTCTCTACCATGATCATAGGCTCTTCTAAATTATTGTCTGCTTTTCCATTAAAAGCTAAGAATAACTTGTGATGTTTGTTATCTTTGTATGTACTTTCTTGATTTATAGTTCAGTTTTATAATATAGGTTGCTTAAATAGCTTGACTGATTCATAGCTTGGTTATTATCAAATTTTATAGCCAATTACATCTTTAATTAGCTTCATGCTTGTATATGTAATATTAGTCACTTTCAAATAGAAAACTGTTTGGTTCTTTAGTTCATATTTTCATGCAGTAGTGTGCATATACTGATTCATGCAGTAGTGTGTATATACTGCTCTTTGGTTGTTATATGTGAATTCCAATACAAATCACACCTACTGCCTTTATGCTGCACCAACAGTCCACCAGCATACCGTATGCTACAGCAGCAGCTCTCTGGCAGCACCACTAGCAGCCAAACACATCTATGTTGTAGATGGGTTTCTCCAGCTTGAAAGGCGTGTTACGTGAAATCAGTTATAATTTTTTCTTCATTCTTATTGCAGAATTACCTTGGCAAAGGGGGTCGGACTACCTTGGCTGGCAATGAGTGACCATGTGCAAAACATTTCAGAAGAAAATTTGCTACTGGATGCAGAATTAGCTGGATTGCTACACCTTCTTTATCACCCGAGGTTGCTCAATGGAGGATATTCTCCATATGCTTCTCCAAGTTATGCTGCAAGTCTTTAGTTAGCACTTCTTTAGAAGTTCATGCATCACTTTTCGAGCTTAAACATGTTTACTAGCTGCTTTAGGTTCTCTAGTTGAAATTAGTCATTCATTCTTTGTCTACACATGACTTGCATACTTTATCGTTTCTATCCCGATAATATTAATGGATGAAGCCTGAAAGAGTTGGCTTACCGAACTCCTCATGAACATTCATAACCTTCAGCTTTAAGGAGTTATTACACTTAATGGGGTAAATGACCATAAACTATTCGGGTCTTTTTGTGGTGACTTTGAAGCAAAATTATTAAAGGAATGCCTGTAGGTGCACTTTCTATGGATCATAATTTTCTGTGCGTAGGATCTCCTGCATCATTGTTTAGCGTAGTGCCTAGAACCTAACATTAGCAACTTGATAAAGATTTAAGTCTTTGGTATAATCTTAGTGTCATTTTACCTCAGTTCTAATGTGCTTACATTGTAGCATGTGCTTTTTCCAAGTGTCCTTCGCAAACCACCTAAAGTGCTTGGGTACATGTCGCTTCAAGGATATGACCATTGGATGCATTATGGGCATTAGCTTACGGTGGGTCGATGTCATTGCTTCCTTTAAAAGTTACCACTTACCTGTGTGAAGAATGATAGTTTGGAGCCTAAACCATGGAATTACATTACTTTATCTTTGGCCACTGCTGAAGAAATAAGTCGTGTCGTGCCAGAGGTCCTGAGGTGTTGTCTAAAATATTAAATTATCTTCTACAATCATTGTCTTCAGCTAATGCAAAACATCATGGTGGTGTGGGAGATGAGGAACTTGTTGCAGCTGTTGTTTTATTATGCCAAGCTCAGAAACATAATTATGTACTCAAGGTCAAGCTTTTCAGTATCCTTTTACTGGATCATTCAAATTTTTTTTTTTTGCGCTCTTTTTTTCCTGGTTTAATTTGTGTGTTATAATGATGTTATTTGATAATGTTGTTAATGTGGTTAACATTTATACCGACAATTATTCTTTAGTTTTCATTCAATTAATATCGTCTAGGTTAGCAAAGAAAACCACCGCAGCTTGGTGATGGCGGCACCACCGTGCACCCGCATTTCTCGAAGCAAAGACCGATGACAGGTGTGGCAAGTTTTTAAAATGCAATGTTAAATGAGAAGACTTGAGATTGTTTTTTAAAATTATAATTGGGTAGGTAGTTCTTGCTGGAATGTTTATAGTTTCTTTAACTACTCATGTTATTACTTTTCTGTGCCTCCAACATCCTCCCTGAGAACGTACTGATGTTATTACTTCCTTCTACCCTGAATAGATGACGAGTTATTTTCTATTTGCAGGAAAGAATGCTTCAACATCTGTTGTTGATGTTGAAGCTAAAGCGAAAGACCCAGAATGAACCTAACTTGATCTTGTCTCCTTATGGAGGTAATCTTCGTTATAGCATCTTCATCTCATTATAGACATGCCCAATGATCTAAATACTACATATATAAAAAACAATTATGCCATTTTATTTCCCATAATATTAGGCCACTTCCTCTTTCTCTATCCTCTTTCTCCTTCACGTCTCATTTTTGCTCAAGTGAAAATTATATAGTGTGGGTGCACCAGCAGCTCGTTGGCAGCATAACTATTAACATGATTGAAAACCCATTTGTCCTTAAAGATTTTGGCTTAGCGGTAGACATATGATGTCCTTCTTTACATCGATTCTCACATGGTTGCATAATTGTTGTTGGCCACAACATCGATTTGAGCACTTGCTTCTGGGTCTTCATTGTGAGGTTGAAGGTGTGACTGCTCGTGTTTTGGAGAACTTGGGGGCTGATCCTAGTAACATTCGCATGCGGTGACGAGTAGAATACTTTTTTTTTTATGACGTTAGTAGTTAGTATCATATCTACCATTGTAAAAGGACATTGAATTTGGGTATTTGAAAGGAGTACAATTCTTTTTTTATGTAATTATGATCTGTGTAAGAGATGACATGTACATTGCATTCAAGAAGAGTGGAACGACAAACTTGTAATAATTGTGTGTGTGTGTGTGTGTGTGTGTATATATATATATATATTAATGTAATTAGGGATGCTTGAAGAGATACAATTTTCACTCATCAATCTTCCATTTATATTCGGTCCGCCGATGTTTGGCATAGAATGTTCCCCAATTCTCGGACTAGTGGTTGCTATGCGTGCTGGCCGGGCAAGTAGCTAGCCGGTAAATGTTTTTTTATTATTTAAAAAACACAAATGCTTCGGTTTTTAAGGAAAACCGGAGCATTTATGAGCACAAATGCTCCGATTTTCCTTAAAAACCGAAGCATTTATGGAATTTTACTCATGCAAAACAGCTTCAAATGCTTCGTTTTTTTTTTTACGTAACCGGAGCATTTGGAAAGATAGTTAATTGCTTGTATGACTTCTGCTACGAGTCAAATACAGAGCATTTATACCCTTTTTACCCGGAGCATTTGAGGATTTTTCTAATACTTGTAGAAGCTGCAACAACAATAAGGCTCCTCACAGTACCCATTTTCACCACTGGACTAAAAGCTTCTTCATAGTCCACCCCATATTTCTGATTAAATCCTTTAGCTACTAGTCTAGCTTTGTATCTTTCTAACTCACCATTAGCCTTGAGCTTCACTTTGTAAACCCATTAAGAACCAATAGCCTTTTTGCCCTTACGAAGAGGAACTAACTCCCAAGTGTTATTGGCTTGAAGAGCTGTAATTTCAGTAGACATAGCATCAAGCCAAAGAGGATCATTGGCAGCTTCAGAGTAAGTATGTGGTTCTGTAATGGCACAAGTCTGAGAAAGCAAGGCTTTATATTGAGAAGGAAATGAGTGTATGAAATGAGATTACACCAATGAGAAGAGTGTAGAAGTGTAGTAATATAATTACATTTATATAATCTTTGAGATAGGAAGGTTGTTTAGGTTGTCTAGTTGACCTTCTCACATTAGGTACTGAAGATATTTCGAGATAGATCAATCAATGAGGAAGGGGTATCCGAAATGATAGGAGAAGTAGTATGTTCAAGAGAAGAAGAAGAAGAAGAAGAGGATGGTGAGGGAGTAGTATTTTTAGTAGAAGGAGAGGAAAGTGAGGGTGAACAGCTAGGAGATGTAGGAAAGGAATTATTTGAAGGGAAAATGGTGGAAGGAGAAGAGAAATCAAGCTTAGGATCATCATTATATGTGGTAGGAGCACAATAAGTTGGCAAAAAAAATGGCATTAGTATAGATAGAAGAGGGAGAAGAGTGTTTAAGAAACAAATGATAGGGAAATTTTTTCCCATGAAAGTAAACATCCCTAATAACAACCACTTTGTTACTGTCAATATCTAGGATTTTATAACCCTTTTGACTTTCTAAATATCCAAGGAAAACACATGGTTTGGCTCTTTCTTGCATCTTAGATCTTCTGAGCTTAGGAGTAGACACATAGCACAAACAACCAAAAGTCTATAAATGGGAAATATTGGCTGATTTTCCATAGAGTCTGAAATAGGGAGTATGATAATTGATAGCCTTCAGAGGCATTCCGTTAATGAGGTAAGTGGCACAGAGAACAGAATAACCCCAAAACCTATCAGGGACCCTTGATTGAATATAGAGAGCACTAGCTGTCTCTAAGAGGTGTTTATGCTTCCTCTCAACCACCCCATTTTGCTGAGGTGTGTTGTTGCAACTGGTTTGAATGAGAATGCCTAGCTGAGTGTACAACAGTTTCATGTCACCTTCACAACGTTCACCAAATTATCTAATCTAACACATTTCACAGTCACATTGAATTCTCGTTTGGACCATTTGTAAAAAACTCTTCATAACGTAGATAAAATCAGACTTGTTTTTCAAGAAATGGACTATATCTGCTAAAATCATCTACTATAGTGAGAAACTTATTACAGCTAGTAGTAGTACTTACTGAATGTGGACCCCATACATCAGTGTGGATCAATTCAAAAGGTGTTGTGGTTTTTATTGAACTTCTAGGAAATGACATTCTAGTTTGTTTGGCCTCAGGACATACTCGACAGATAGTATAATGTAAACAAGACTTAACATCACAGGAGACATTAAGCAATTTTAGTGGACTAAAAGGAAGGTGACATAGCCTAAGATGCCACAACTTAGCATCTTCCACAGCAGCAAGACATACCTTATCACAAGTACGAGAAACATACATCTGGATGAGAAATCTTCTTATCTTGGACATTATACAGGCCAGCTTTGAGTTTACCAAGAGGAATCAACTTCCCTTTCTGAGAACAAACAAAACATTCATCATGAGTGAAATGCAACTCACATTGCATATCTATACACAATTTGTGCACAGAAATGAGATTGAAACTTGAAATGAGGAACATGAAGAACATTATGGTGTATAATGTCTTCATTCATTTTCACAGTACCAATATGTTGTACAGGGACTTTACTACCATTAGGTATCGTAATGAAGTTGATAGAATCATGTAATTTTTTAAATTCAGAGAAATAATTCAAGTCAGAGCAAAATGTGGTCTGTAGCATCACAGTCAAGAAGCCATTTAGAATCCGAATAAGAGAGAAAACAAAGGTTGTTACCTGCCATCATAGCATGACTAACAGCACTGTTGGAGTTATTCCTGTATGGACTTCAACATATTCATGAGTTGGTTGTATTGCTCCATGGACAAGGAAGGACCAGGCTCATTATCTATGTCCATAGTGGCAACTTCAGAAGAAGACACAATTGCCACCCTTTTATCTTTGAATCCCTTAAAATTTGCGGGGTATCCATGGACTTTAAAACACCTATCAATGTTGTGTCCAGGGGATCTTACAAAGGTGTATAATAGTATTTTGACCCTGGTTTTTCATTCTTAGATCCTCCTCCCGAATTCTTGGAATAGGTTATGGATCTCTTGAAGCTATTGTTGTTGAATTTCACGAGTGTTACCGTAAGACTTGTCATTAAACCTCTTTTTATCGCCCATTAGAGCCATGGATTCAGTATGTGAAGTTGTAGATATCTCTTTGTGTTTCTCTTCCTGTGCAAACATCCTATATGCTTCTATAACTTTAGGAAGTGTCCGCATCATTAACATATTTCCTCTAATAGTGGCATACTTATCGATAGTTTCATCATGAATTGTAACACCATTTTGTCTTGGTGTCTTTCATACAACTTTTAAGTCAAATTACAGAAGCATTTGTTGCATGTGCAGTAAGGTAGAGGATGGGCCTCATCAATAGCATCCCAAACTGACTTAATGCTAGTGAAAAATTCAGAAATAGATTGATCACTTTCTTGATGAACTTCAGCTAATTTCTGTTCCAAAGCATAAATCTGAGCTAAGGAAGTATAACCATAGCATTCTTCAAGATCTAACTAGATCTCTCTAGTTGATCTTTTGAACATAACACTGCCAGCTATATTCTCATCAAGATTACATAACACCAAGAGCAAACTAGGTCATTACATCTAGACCAAGCCTTATACTCATCAGGAAGTTCATCAATAGGAGGTGTACAAACTCCATTAACAAATCCAGCCTTATTTTTGGCAGGATAAAGTCGAAGCATTGCTTTCTTCTAGTGGGTATATCCTTCACCATGGAATTTAAATGAATCTAATTGTGCCGATTTTGCATCGAGATGGATGCATGTAGTATATACTACTAGGATTTTGATTCAAAGGTAATGGATGGTGTGTTATTGTTATTAATTGTGTCATTGGAATCACTAGGCATGATTGAAGATTTTGATTGATAAGTTTGAAATTAGATGAGAAAATGTAAGAATTGCGAAAATTTCTAAGTAGAGGATCAAACTTACAACCTCAGATTTACAATTTCAAGACTTTTCAGAATCAAGAAAAGAACTCAACAATTTTTCTGAGATACAGAATGATCTTAATAAGAATTAGTAATTTCAGCTGGAATCAGAAATTTTAGGAGTTTTCAGCAAGAAATGATAAGATTCAAGTGATTTAAGTGAATTAAGTAAGAATTAATCAATCAAGAATGAAGAATGAAGAATCGAGTTGTAAAATCTAGTTAAATCACACCTGAATTGAAGAATTTCAGCTAAGATAAGTTGCGCGATCTTTTAGGAGCTCCAAGGATTTCAGAATCAATGCGGAATTTCAGCAAGATATTGTCCTAAAATGCGAGCATTTGCTCTGATACCATGTTATTTTATGAAGCTTTTACTTCATTGTTCAGAGAAAGTGATTTAGAGAGAGAAAGAACTCATAGAATATTGTATTGTATAGAATGAATTCTTACAAGAGAGAAGAGAATAAAAGAGAGCTATTTATACAGTAGGTTGTTAAGCATAATAACCACCTCTAACCATCCTAACTAACTAAGCTAATGTGTCAAACTAAGTAGTTACAATATAAATGTAAACTAATCTCCAATACTCTTCTCACTTTTTCTTCTCGATCTCCAAGGGCTAGTCTGAGAAACACCCAGCTTAACTTTGTAGAAATTGCATTACACGCATGAATTATGTTGTTGTGGAATCTTGAAAAACACATGCTGGTGGGGACAACATTTATTACACGCATGAATTTAAATGCAATTTATGATTGGAGGAAATTGTATAAAAATTAAATAAAATAGATGATTGACCAATGTGGGGTTTGTAGCTTAAAGTGAAGTTAGCTAAGGAATCTAGGTGGCATCCTTAGCTAGTTGTCGTTTTGCTTAACAATTGGAGTTGCTCTAAGTATCATAGAGTAGAAAGATCACCTGTGGACCTAGGCTATTGAATATTTGAATTAGCTTTGTCTTCATATATTATGACTTGTGAGTATAATGTCTTCTAATTTTTTTTGGGTAACAAGACAAAAAGACCTTTGTTGGTAGTAGGACCAATTTGCTCCGTTCTGTCTAAGAAAATGATATTTTTTTTGGTGATAATATTTAATTTAAAATTTCAAACATTAACAACATATTTATTTCCTCCCCTTTTAAATACATTTTTTGGAATGTTGCGCTATTCATATACCTTTTTCTAATCATTTTTTTATTTTTCATTTTAATGTAAAGAAAAATATAATCATGTGAGGTGTAGTTCGATTTGTCTCGATACGTACATTCAGTATATCAACTTTTAATAATTTTTAGTGTCTGTTTTCTTCACCTTATTTGTTCATCACTTTTCTTAACTTTTCTTATTCTTTGTGAACTTTTTAGATTTTTTTTTCTGAACTTTATAGACTTTTCTTATTTTCCTAAACTTTTTTTAATGCTTTTTTTCTAATTTTATGTCTAAGATTTCCTCGTTTTACGTGTGAGGAAATACTAATTGTTCTTTACGTTGTGCAAACCGAGGGATTTTCGATTTTTTTCAATTTCAGTCTCAAAATTAGCCCTTGAGAGCAAAAATTCCCCCCCAACTTTAATTGATTGATTTCCCTGATGTGCAAACCAAAGCATGTAAAACGAGGCAAACTCCTAACTAACCTTTTATTTAACAGAATGTTACGATAGATGATTAGTCCAAACTACAGTGGTACCATGTAGAATCCAAAATAATTTTGGGTACCAAATGGAAAAGGTAAAAGTACAATGGTACCATATAAAATTTCTCTACTTTTTATAATCTAGTGGAATTAATCTAATTTGTAAATATTCCCTCTAAGGATTAAACTATATATAAGTTAAATTAGTTTCACTAAATTAAAAAAAATAAACAAAATTAAAGACATATATATAGAAGTAGGGGCATTGTGCATTAAAAAATGTAAGTTTAAGGGTATTGTATAGAAGAAACTGAAAAAAATACAAGGGTATAAGGTAGAAAACTCAAAACAATAAAAACGATGATCTTGATTTTCGGTGGAATGACAAAGTAACACTTTTGTTTACAATCAATATATATAAATAAAGGAGGAACTTTACGGGAGCATAGGGAGCTCCTCAAGATTTCGTGGACATTTAGCGCGCCACGTAGGATTGCCATGTCATCAAATTTTATTTTTATCTTTTAAAAAAATAGAGTTGTACATAGATTTAAATACACATAAGGGGTTCTAGATAAGCTAAAATTAGAGTTTGGTTTTGAATGAACAGTCTAAATTATTATGTTATGTAAATTGTGTATAATTTTTGCTACGTAATTCGGAATATTATAATTTTTGTTCCGTTGGATAGTGCTCGAAATATGCTCCGAAATAAGATCCATTTACAATATAGTTCTACAACTTATGAAATAGAGAACGCCACGTAGGATTGCTATGTCATTAAATTTTTATTCTAAATATTTTAAAAAATAGAGTTCTACACATATTTAAATACATAAAAGGAGTTTTGTATAACGAGAAATTAGAGTTTCGTTTTGAATAAACAACCTAAATTATTGTATTATGTAAATTGAATATAACTTTTGCTACCTAATTCAAAAGGAGGAACTTTTCCGGAGCATAGGGAGGTCCTAAATATTTCGAGGCCATAGAGCGCGCCACGTAGGATTTCCACGTCATCAACTTTTATTTTTATCTTTCACAAAAATAGAGTTCTACATAGATTTAAATACATATAAAGAGTTTTGGATAAGCGAAAATTAGAGTTTGATTTTGAATGAACAACCTAAATTATTATATTATCTAAATTGTGTATAATTTTTGCTACGTAATTCGGAATATTATAATTTTGGAAAAATTGACAACATAGGTCTCAACTTTGGGTGATAATTTTTAAAAAGTTTGAACTATTGATTAACTTTGTGTAGGTCCCAACTTTAGGGGGTCTTAACTTTTAGCGGGCCTCGGTGACTTAAAACCGAAGATTTTTTAAAAAATCTCACCTAGTTCCTACATCCCTCCCTCAATTAACCCTTCTGGTGTGACCCAAGTTTTACAAGTGATGACCTATTAAGTCAGTTTCAAGTCACTAAGGCCCGCTAAAAGTTAATACCCCCTAAAGTTGGGACCTACACAGGTTAATCAATAGTTCAAACCTTTTAAAAATTATCACCCAAAGTTGAGACCTCTGTTGTTAATTTTTCCTATAATTTTTGCACCATTGGATAGTGCTCGAAATATGCTTCGAAATAAGATCCATTTACAATATAATTCTACAACTTATGAAATATAGAGCGCCACGTAGATTGCCATGTCATTAATTTTTTTTAAAAAAATGAGTTCTACATAGATTTAAATACATATAAGGAGTCTTGGCTAAGCGAAAATTAGAGTTTTGTTTTGAATAAACAACCTAAATTATTATATATGTAAACTGTGTATAACTTTTGCTACCTAATTCATAATATTATGATATTTGTACCATTGGATAGTGCTCGAAATATGCTTCGAAATAAGATCTATTTACAATATAGCTCTACAATTTGTGAAATAGAGAGCGCCACTTAGGATTGTCATGTCAAATAGTTTTTATTTTAAATATTTGAAAAAAATTATAATTCTACTTATATTAAAATACATAAAAGAGTTTTGGATGGGGGAAATTAGACTTTCGTTTTGCATAAACAACCTAAATTATTATATTATGTAAATTGAATTTAACTTTTGCTACCTAATTCAAAACATTATAGTTTTTTTACCATTGTAGAGTGCTTGAAATATGCTTCAAAATAAGATCCATTTGCTATATAGTTTTACAACTCATGAAAATATATTAAATTAGATGAATTGTAAGACATTATTTAGCCTTTCTTTTAGATAAATATTAGGAAAAATTGACAACAGAGGTCTCAACTTTGGGTGATAATTTTTAAAAGGTTTGAACTATTGATTAACCTGTGTAGGTCCCAACTTTAGGGGGTCTTAACTTTTAGCGGGCCTTCGTGACTTGAAACTGGCTTAATAGGTCATCACTTGTAAAACTTGGGTCACACCAAAAGGGTTAATTGATGGAGGGATGTAGGAACTAGGTGAGATTTTTAAAAAAATCGTCAGTTTTAAGTCACCGAGGCCCGTTAAAAGTTAAGACCCCCTAAAGTTGGGACCTACACAGGTTAATCAATAGTTTATACCTTTTAAAAATTATCAGCCAAAGTTGAGACCTTTGTTGTCAATTTTTCCTAAATATTATAATAGCTATAAGTATTAAATATAGTCCATTATATGTGATTATAACATTTGATTATAGGTCCAATTTACAAGATTAAACATATTATCTTTCAAAACTTTAACCTTGCTCAACTAAACCAAAACAATATAGTATTGCAACAAAATTTATTAAAGAAACTTTGTTGTTACAACAAAAATTAAAATCTATATTATAAAGTTACACATATATATGAGAGTTTTGGATTATGTAAAAATTAGAGTTTGATTTAAGTAAAACAACCTTAGAATATTATAAAGAGCTCCTAAGCATGCCATGTCATTCTTTTTAATTTTTTTTTTTATAAAATAGTGTTCAACATAGATAAAAGTGTTGTGGATAAGTAAAGATTACAGTCCTATTTTAAATCAATAACCTAAATTATTATACTATGTAAATTGAATATAAATTTTGCTACATAATTCGCAATAGTGTAATTCTTTTTACCATCGGAGAGTGCTCGAAATATGCTTCAAAATAAGATCCATATACAATATAGTTTTACAACTTATGAAAATATATTTATTTAGATGAACAATAATGTATTATTTATTCTTTATTTTAAATACATATAAAAATAACTATAAAAATAGCGTATCATACGTGACAATAGTAATTATGTCTTTCAAAATCATATTTTAAACATTGAGTTATATAAAGATAAAAAATTCATATGTTCGCGTTTATAGAATATTTGATGTCACGGATCATAAAAACGGGGGAAGTTTGATAAGTCTTTATATGGTCATGATTGATGAAGATGTATTTTTTTTTCTCTTAAATAGTATCTTTTTATTACTAGTAGAGGTTAGTTTTATATTTAATTTATTATATTCATGATACTATCATTATGATATTCTTTTTGGCTTTCCCATCTTCCATTCAATATACGTTAGTATTTATGTGCTATATTAAAAGTTGAAGTTGTGGCTGGTACTCATGTTTTTCTCTATTCTTTCTGTCTTGCATCTATTAAACTATTACACTCTACTTTCTTAAAGTATCATTCGGGTATTATTCATGTTAAAATTGCGTTAGCTATTGTTAGTCATACCTATTATTAGGATACCATTTAATAATAGACTTAGCTACAATATTCAATTGAATATTAAAAATTATAAAATTTATATATCGCAATAACAACTCTAGAAATTACACTATAATGATAAATAGTTTATCCGTTCTTTTTCTACTGCAACAATTGATTTTGGGCATGGTTTTTAAGGAAATAAAAAATGGGTAGTTTAGTATAGAGGTATCCCTTTAGTTAACTAGGATAGGGGATAAATAAATGCTTAATAAACTAAACGCAACTTTATGAGATAATTTGGGTAATTAAGGATGGTTTTATTAACATAAAGTAAAGGCAATATTGTCAACTGTACTTACTTTTTTTACCAAAAGTGAAATGGTTCCAAAAGATGAAACTACCCAAAGCGGTAATTGTTGTAATAGAAAAAGAACAGAGAAAGTATGAAAATACAATGGCAGGGCCGTCTCATACAATATAGGGGCCCTGTGCTAAATTAAATTATGAGGCCCCAAAGACTAAAGAAAGATGTCAAAAGTAAATTCCATACAATAAATAAAAGTTGTTTTATTTCCAAACAAAATTTAACATATACTACAAATTCATAATTAAAATATACTACTACATAGTACATTTCAACTAACATGACTCACTAATCTCACTACAAGATAATAGCAACCCACAAAGTATAATCTCTACAAGTGAACTAAAAACAAAACATCACTGAATGTGATTACATAATTTAGTGATATAAATGTCAGAATCGAAATTCCAAATATTTCAAAAATGATAATTACAATTAACATAGATGTGAAATTACCTCTTCTCCGGCGGTTGCATAAGCTCTAGCGGCATAATGTAACTTAAGACACCAAAATCTATTATTTAGGTGATAAATTAGGTAACTTAAGAATGGAGCCAACATACGCCATATTGTTGTGGACCTAAGAGCTGTGACATTGCTTATTGGTTGGCATTGGTGGAATCCCTTGCGGATAATTGAAAAAATTGCATGGATCAACAATGGTCTTTGCCTTGACTAATCGTTCATAGTTGTTTAGAAAATACTTCTCACCCCAAAGTCTAAGGTCAAGATCTATGTAATTAACATAGGCTTCCCTAGGATTAGACGAAACAAAGGGCGTCATGAACTCATAACAAGCTATATACAGATTTCTATTCATATCATCCTCTTTTCCCCAGGATACCAAATATTGGATGCTGAATAGGTTTCCTTTCCGATGAGGGAAAGCGATCGAATCGTCAGCTATTCGAGCCATCTCCCCTCCGTAAGGGTCCATTATGATGTTGCCCTTAGGCTCCTGGGCAAGTATAGCCATCGCACCTTGTATGCCATATAGGAATTGGTTTAGTAACGTAATCTGACTTTGCCTTGAAATAATTTTTACTTCTTAGATATCGATTCTTTAGATCGTTAATTGTGCTTCCATTACCTACAATGGTGTTGAATAATTTCATTTCACAGCAACACAAAATCAACAATAATTTTAACGAAAAATTTGCTAAAAAATAAAATAAACAACGCACCCGTACAACGCACGGGATTCAAAACTAGTTTAGGAATACAATCAACCACAAAAGATCTATTTAGACTTTATGATAATATTACACTCGAATGGATGTCTCTGCATAATTTCATTTGAACTTGATTGAAACAAAGAAAAGATGTGTCGAGATAAACCTCAATTTTTTTTTTGTTAAAGGGAGCAAGACATTAAAATACTAAAAATACTAAACGTTCTTACAGATTGCTAAAGTTCGCTACGGGGCCATCAGCCCCCCAGCCCCGTTTCTGACATTTTATGGGCCCTAGGCGAAGTGTGAAAAATGAGCCCCCTTACCGTTTCTATGATTTGAATAAAATTCAATAATGAACCAAAAAAAAAAATATTCAACATAACAAGTCTTAATACATAAAAGAACTTTAAAAAGTATAAAAAAAGTTATCTCTTTCTTGAAAATCATACAAAATGGCTTCTTCGAGCATTTTGAGATGCAAAGTCATTTATAATTACATCAAGTTCAATGTTTTCCAACATATCCTTCTCAATTGATAATATTGCCAAACCGTTCACCCTCTCTTGCGCCATCGATGATCTCAAATAGATCTTTATTAACTTCAGTTTTGAAAAGCTTTTTTCCGCCGATGCTACGGTCACAGGCACTGTTAATAAAACTCTGTAAGCAATTGCTACATTCGGATAACAATCTGCTGATTTGACATATTTAAGAATTTCAATAGCAGACATTGATTCATTCGGCAAAGTGAATTGTAAGACTTTTAATTCAGATAATAAACCATCTAGATCAACATCCGATAAATTGCCATGAGAAAAGGTAGAGTAAAACTTCTGACAACATTCTTTCAACTCATTTTCATCAAGTGATTTTAACTTTTGTGAATTATATAAAAATCCAAATATACTTTCAAATGTCTTCAACTCCTCAAATCTGTTTTTCAAAGACGTTATTGCCATATCAACAAAAATAAGAAAATAGTTGACTCTAAATGATTCTTCCGATGACTGACTTTCTTGATCCTCATTGTTCTCTCCAAAGTGTTTTTTTCTAATGACACGACGCTTTGTTGGAAAGACAGGCTCAACATTCATTTCAAATGCAATACTTTTTTCAATATTCATACTATTTGTAAAGCCTTCATCTCGATACTTTTCAAAATATGAAAACACATCTTCCAATTGCTTTATGGTAGAGTCAATGCACATAGACTTAGACTGCAACTTCTTGCTAACCATATTATTAATAGCAAACAAAATCTCATACCAAATAACGATACCAAGTAAAAATTCAAAACTTTCTAGTGCATTAATCAAACTTTTTGCTTCACTCTTTGTCTTTGCATCATTGTCACAAGATTCATACAATTCTGACAAAGCTAATCTTATTTGGGGACATTGAAATCTTATAGCTTTGACACTCTTAATTCGACTCTCCCAACGAGTATTAGACAAATATTTCATAGTTAGACCAGGAACATTATCCAACAAATTTTTCCATCTTTTTGTCGATCCCGAGAACAATGAATATAGACGCTGAATGACACCAAAAAAGGAAATAGCTTTAACACAAGAATGTGCCATATCACCAAGAGTAAGATTAAGACTATGACAAGCACAAGGCATGTATAAAGCCCTCGGATTTATTTCAAGCAATCTTTTTTGAACCCCTTGATTCTTTCCTTTCATATTGGAACCGTTGTCATAACCTTGTCCCCTAACATCATTAATATCTAGATCAAGAGACTTACATAAATTTAGCAATTCATTAAAAAGTCCCAATCCAGACGTATCATCAACTTTTAAGAACTCCAAAAAGAATTCCTCTATTTTTATTGGAACACTAGACATATTTACACATCGCACTATCAAAGTCATTTGTTCTTGATGACTCACATCCGGGGGTACAATCAAGAATTACAGAGAAATATTTCGCCTCTTTAATAATCCTTATTATAGAAGATTTAACACTATATGCTAACAAAGAAATAAGTTCATTTTGTATTCTAGGACCAAGATAATGATAGTGAATTTCTTGACTTTTGATACGCCGAACATGATCTTGCATAACTAAATCAAATTCAGCAATCATTTCAATTAATCCCAAAAAATTTCCATTACTATCCTTATAAAGTTTTGCACTAGATCCTCTAAAAGCTAAGTTAATTATTTTTTGCAAGGCATTTCACAACAGAAACTATCCTCAACAAAACTTGTCTCCAACGCTCCTTCTCTTTTGAAATTCCTTGTTGTAAATCTTTATCAATCCCTTGATTATTACTTAATCTAGTGCGTACTTCAATCCAAGTACTCATGTTGGTCATATGCTCAACACTATTCTCATGTGTTTTGAGTCTTTCACTAAGGTGTTTCCAATCATTCAAACCATCATTCACTAAAAAGCTTTTGTTATTTTGCGATGTGAATAACTTACAACAAAAACAATAAACTTTATCCACATGTTTAGAGTAAACCAACCACTTTCTATCACTAGTCTCTCCATTATTCATCTTTCTTAGATAATAAGCATATGAAAAATGTCTAGAAAGATTATCGAGAGGAAATGTAAGATTTATTTCTCTTATAGGCCCCTTCTCAATTAAAATATCTCTCATTTTATTATCGAGAATACCCCAATTACTAGGATCATAACTATCCAAAGGAGGGACCAAGTTTTCATCATTTCCCACATTATCCATTGACGTATTCGGAACAATATCATGGTCATTCAAATTGTCGTCATTCAAGTACTCATTAGATTGTTCAAGATTATCACCATTCACACATTCATTAGGTTGCTCAAAATTATCACCATTCAAATGTTCATTAGATTGCCCAAGATTATCGTCATTCATATTTTCATTGGGTTGCCCAAGATTATCATCATTCACACCTAAATCATTAGAAGACCCTTCAACTGTTTTAGAGAAAAATTTGTCTAGAGCTCCCTTTTGTGATTATAGTAACTCTTGTGTTCGTTTTCTTTTTTTCCTTTTTTCATAACCAGATAGATGCTTTTTCGGTAACATTATATGAATAGAGAGTAGAGAATATAGAACAATGTCACCTGGTTTATGATGTAGAAAAATGAAAGAGGCTCGAATTTAGTTTTTAGCATCAACGGTAGAGATGAAAATCTGGACAAAAAATTACATAAACAAGTTTCATTAATTTTAGATTAAATTCATCTAAAAAAAATTAAAATTAGCAAGAACACATAAAAAACATACCCTGATTATAAAGAACCCAGAATTCCAGATTTCCCCCTTTGATTCTTTGTCTGCCAAAAGTAGAACTTCGAATCGCCAGGGGACAGAGGAGTGAAATTCGAATAGAGAAATACCCAAATTTTGCCATAATTATCGAAATTTCGAACCCAACAATTGTGAGAAAAACCAGAAGATATAATGGAAATTGGTGAGATGTAGAGTTCATGGAAGGAGCTTTATTTATATGCAATATTAAATCCGTTAGAAATTTCAATACAAAATTGCCGTTTATGGGGGAAATCATCTTCAATTGTGAAGATCTATTAGAGATTGAGTGATTGATTGAGGATGGAAATTAATTAGGAAAGAAAATATTAAAGAGTTTGAGATTTTCAGAATATGGAAAACTGAAAAAAAGGGGATTAAGTTCAAGAATTTATTATAATCTTGGAAATTTTCCAAAATTTAGTTTAGAAATTGGAGAAGATGGAAACTTTGAGAGTTTTGAGGAGTATGAAGGAAGGTTGAAGAAGGAATGAGTCGCAGTACTCGCACGCGTCTTTCCTTTCAACTGCAAAATTTTGACTTTTTTTTTTAATTTATAGCTTTTAATCAATTTGGACTCCCTTTCCTTGGGCCCTGGGCAAGCGCCCCTCCTGCCCAGCCCCAAGGACGGGCCTGCAGCCCCCATATTACTGTTAATGATAAGAGTTGACCTCGTCAATCTCTATCATATTGTTATCCATAGCTAACTGCTACCTTGTAGCTATCTTAGTTAGTTTACTTTAATTATCTCTAAGTTAATTAATTATAGTAGATATACTTTACATGTTTCATAGTTATCTTCTGTAACAACTTCTAGCTATTAGCTGTACTTGTGTATTATAAATACATCTCAATGATAAACGTAAAGATTATCATTAACAATAACAGCACTTATGCAAGAGTTCAAAAGTCATTTCTTCTAGATTTATAGGTTGAAACCTTATTTATTGATGTCATATAAACTGCCTTTATACACTCTCGGATGGGACTAATGGGCTCACTATCATCGAGCTTGGAGTTTAGTCACTGAAACCTCATTCATGGACCCTGATCTGCTATTGGATTGATCTGAAGAATCGCATTGAGAAGACACATTCAATGTGAAGAACGCGGGTTGTGAAGGCACTTTGAGAGTTGTAGAGAAGCTACTTAGCATAAGCGAAACTGAAGACATAGTAGGTCTGTCAGCCATGTTATTCTGGACACACAGCAAGCCAATGTGTATGCATCTCAATATCTCAGCACTAGAAGCAGGGGATAGTGCAGGGTCTACAAGACTCCACGCTTTGCCTTGTTGCCAAGCTTTCCATGCCTAATTAACAAGTCAAAATTGCATTGTTAAAATGGTTTAAACCATGTTGATAAAATGCTTGTATCAAGTAAGTGCAAGAAAGTACAAGAAGATATAATCAAGCTTACAAGAGCAAGTAGATTTCCTGGATGTTCATTAATGTGGAAAGAGTTAACACTTTGACCGCTAACAATCTCCAATACAAGTACATCGAAGCTGAAAACATCTGATTTTAATGACACCTGACCTTGGATCAAATATTCAGGTGGCATATATCCGCTGCAGAAAACCATACGTCATGATTTCTCGAAATTAAGCTGAAGAGTTAAAAGACAATATATGATACTCACTGGGTGCCAACTATTTTGCTTGTAAGTGCTCGAGTTTGATCCATCTTAAATAACTTTGCCATGCCAAAATCTGCAATCTTGGGAATGAAATCCGCATCTAGTAAAACATTAGGAGCTTTGAGGTCCCGGTGGATAATTTGCAGTCTAGAATCTTCGTGGAGGTAGAGGAGTCCCTTTGCAACACCATAGATAATATTGTAACGTGTTTGCCATTGCATAGGCGCATGTTGCTTTGGATCTGTCTTAATTAACTTGGCTTAGATGTTTTCGGAAAATTAGACTTCAATTTGCAGAAAAAGTTGTGTGCAAAAGGACTATTACTAACCAAAAAGGAAATTGTCAAGGCTTTTATTTATGATAAATTCGTACATAAGAAGCATTTCTTCTTCTTCCAAGCAGAATCCTAGAAGTCTCACAAGGTTCTTATGATGAAGCTTGGCAAGGGTCAGTATTTCATTATTAAACTGTAATTCTCCAAGAACTGCACTCCTTTCAAACCTCTTTACTGCTATTTCTTGCCCATCAGGAAGCTTCCCCTGATCATAAATTCAACAAGGATATGTTCATCCAAGTTTTTGATTAGATATATATTAACCATACAATTGGAGAACAAAAGATAAACAAAAAACCAATTAATATTGATAAAGTATGTAGCACGTCATAGGGTCCAAGCCCACTAGAGACTCTTCAGGAGTGGGGAATTCCTTATCCTGTTCCTATCCCTCGCTTCCAAAGAAGTCGAGATGTAAACCTAGACTTGTTGACGACTTGCAAGAGGTGTTGGTTCAGTATGATTTCTCTTCTTAGATTTGTCCTATTCATACCGTAAACAGAATTAATTCAAGAGCAAAATTACCTTGTAAACGGTACCGGATCCACCCCCTCCAAGTTTATTCTCATCAGAAAAATTCTCTGTTGCAACCTTAATTGCCCAAGTTTATAGTAACTCTTGTGTTCGTTTTCTTTTTTTCCTTTTTTCATAACCAGATAGATGCTTTTTCGGTAACATTATATGAATAGAGAGTAGAGAATATAGAACAATGTCACCTGGTTTATGATGTAGAAAAATGAAAGAGGCTCGAATTTAGTTTTTAGCATCAACGGTAGAGATGAAAATCTGGACAAAAAATTACATAAACAAGTTTCATTAATTTTAGATTAAATTCATCTAAAAAAAATTAAAACTAGCAAGAACACATAAAAAACATACCCTGATTATAAAGAACCCAGAATTCCAGATTTCCCCCTTAGATTCTTTGTCTGCCAAAAGTAGAACTTCGAATCGCCAGGGGACAGAGGAGTGAAATTCGAATAGAGAAATACCCAAATTTTGCCACAATTATCGAAATTTCGAACCCAACAATTGTGAGAAAAACCAGAAGATATAATGGAAATTGGTGAGATGTAGAGTTCATGGAAGGAGCTTTATTTATATGCAATATTAAATCCGTTAGAAATTTCAATACAAAATTGCCGTTTATGGGGGAAATCATCTTCAATTGTGAAGATCTATTAGAGATTGAGTGATTGATTGAGGATGGAAATTAATTAGGAAAGAAAATATTAAAGAGTTTGAGATTTTCAGAATATGGAAAACTGAAAAAAAGGGGATTAAGTTCAAGAATTTATTATAATCTTGGAAATTTTCCAAAATTTAGTTTAGAAATTGGAGAAGATGGAAACTTTGAGAGTTTTGAGGAGTATGAAGGAAGGTTGAAGAAGGAATGAGTCGCAGTACTCGCACGCGTCTTTCCTTTCAACTGCAAAATTTTGACTTTTTTTTTTTAATTTATAGCTTTTAATCAATTTGGACTCCCTTTCCTTGGGCCCTGGGCAAGCGCCCCTCCTGCCCAACCCCAAGGACGGGCCTGCTCACAGCTGCCTCTCCGCATTCTGCCCGTGCTGCACTGCAGCCTCCTAATGCTGCATCACATCAGCCTTCCCCTACTGCTGCATCACAACAACTTTCCCCTAATGCTGCATCACAGCAGCCTTCCCCTACTGCTGCATTACAGTAGCCTGCTGTCCAGCCCTCTTCTGTCTCTTTGGGCCCTGCTTCAGCGCCTCCGTCACACTCTCTACATCACCTGAGTTGGGTCGTGGTCTGCGTACTAAGACTCTGTCGGTTAAGCTCCGTGATTTTGTTACTCATACTGTCGTTAAAAGTCCATCTCCCGTTCCACCCGCTTCCGACCCTATTCCTCCCTCAAGTACGCCTTTTCCTATAGCACACTACGTTAGTTGTGATAAATTTACTGTGAAACACCGCATGTTTTTAGCTGCTCTCACTGCAGGTGCGGAGCCTACGTCCTTTAAAGAGGCCGTAAAAAATCCTGATTGGTGCCATGCTATGCAAAATGAGATTAGTGCTTTAGAGGCAAACCATACCTGGACCATGGAAAAACTTCCTCCTGGGAAGAAGGCTCTAGGTAGCAAATGGGTATATTAGCATCAAATATAAATTTGACGGCACTATTGAAAGCTTGAAAGCTCGCTTAGTAGCCTTTGGTAATCATCAAGTTGAAGGAATTGATTACAACGAGACTTTTGCTCCAGTGGCCAAGATGGTAACTGTTCGTGCTTTTCTTGCTATTGCTGCTTCTAAAAATTGGGAGCTCCATTAGATGGATGTACATAATGCTTTTTTGCACGGTGATCTAGACGAAGAGGTTTATATGAAACTTCCTCCTGGTTTTCGCTCTAACACTTAGATGGTTTACCGTTTGCGCAAATCTTTATATGGGCTCAAGCAGGCTCCTAGGTGTTGGTTTGCTAAACTTGTCACTGCTTTGAAGGACTATGGTTTCTTACAGTCCTACTCGGATTACTCCATTTTCACTTTCTCTCAGGGCAATGTGCAACTTAATGTCTTAGTATACGTCGATGACTTAATTATTTCTGGCACTGATCATGCTACGTTAGTAGCTTTCAAAGCCTATTTGAGCTCTTGTTTTCATATGAAGGACCTCGGTGTCCTCAAATATTTTCTTGGCATTGAAGTTGCCCGAAGCTCCTCTGGCTTATTCTTATGTTAGCGTAAATACGCTCTCGACATCATATCCGAGGTCCGCCTCCTTGGTGCGAAACCTGCTTCCTTTCCTATCGAGCAGAATCATACTCTTGCTCGTGCTAGTGGGGCGCTTCTCTCTGATCCAGAGGCTTATCGTCGACTCGTTGGCCGTTTGGTCTATTTGGCCGTGACTCGGCCCGACCTTGCTTACTCAGTGCATGTTCTCTCTCAATTTCTTCATGAGCCTCGTCAGGAGCATTGGGATGCTGCTCTTCGTGTTGTTCGATATTTGAAGGGTACTCCTGGTCAAGGTATTCTCCTTCGCTCTGATAGTGATCTTACTTTACAGGGATGGTGTGATTCTGACTAGGCTGCTTGCCCCCTTACTCGTCGTTCTCTTATTGGTTGGCTTGTTTTTCTGGATCAATCTCCCATCTCCGGGAAAACTAAAAAGCAACATACTGTTGCTCGTTCCTCTGCCGAAGCCGAGTATAGGTCTATGGCTGCAATCACATGTGAACTCAAATGGGTAAAGGGCATGTTACTAAGTTTGGGCGTTCATCATCCCAAAGCTATTCCCCTCTTCTGTGATAGTCAGTTTGCGCTTCACATTGCTCAGAATCCCGTCTTCCATGAGCGTACAAAGCATATTGAGGTGGACTGTCATTTTATCCGTGATGCTATTCAGGAGGGTCTTCTTGCCCCCTCTTATGTTCCTACGACATTCCAACTAGCTGATATCTTCACCAAAGCCTTAGGGAAGAAGCAGTTTGATTTCCTTCTCTCCAAGTTGGGCATCTGTGATTTGCACGCTCCAACTTGAGGGAGGGTGTTAGGAATATGATATCTTTGCATATCCTTTACTTTCTAATTGTATTATATTTAGGTATATCTCTTAAAGGAATTTGTATTACTTTAGAATTGTTTCCTAAAGCTAGCTGCCAGTAGGTTGTATATATCTCTTCCTACGTTTAATGAATGAGTCAACCCTTTTCATTCTCTTGACAATTAGTCTATGCATATACCAATTAGCAATGTATAATGCCACTTTTCATGGGCATGCGCCAACTCGGCAATTAGCAATGTAGTGCCACTTTTCCAAGGGAAAACAACAATAGCTAAGCGGCTAAGCCCACAAACAGCCATATTCGAGGGAGCTAACTTGACTAGTCGTTGCCACTGGAGGATAAGGCTACACGCCTACACCGCTACACTCAGTCACCATTCACCACCCACTTTTATTTTTTCCTTCGTTCCTTTGTTTTCTTTCCAGTGAAAGACCAATTTTTTTTCCTAACGATGTAATAGCACTTATACTGTTATACATACACCCTGCCCTCAGAATATTAATCACACCACACCAATATGCACATATTTCTAAAAATTAGGACATGAGTTTTATTATTTTATTATAAAAATTGATTTATAAAGGTACTTTTATGTTATAGGTAAATTATGTGGACCTTTAATTGGGCTATAGCGATAGAGTGAGAAATGATAAACAAAATAACGGAGTTCGTGTCTAAAATGGATTAATACTATGAATGAAAGAGGTTACACTTTATATAGAGAATAATTATAAAAAATGTTCAACACAATCTAAGTGGTAAATGTTTATGGAATACGTAAGGGGAGAAAGATTCCTAGTTACAATCATATATTCCACATGTATTTTTACAATATTTAATTTAGCAATTCCGTCAACTACTTGTCTTCACTCCTAGAGAAGGTTGTTACCTTGGGGAATATTTGCCAAATCTCAATATATTATGCACCTATCGTCTGTTAGAGATTGCTTATTTTCAGTGTTACTTTATCAAGAGTTGCAAAGAGTAGGTTGTTAGTTCTGTTAATGTTTTTAGTGGGAGTTTTGTTTTGTACTGTGGAATAGGAGAAAAAGTAGAGAGAATGTGGAGACCATATGATCTAAATAGAAAATAGAGGCAATCTTTTGATAACGTACTAAAAAAATTGGAGTAATCTTTTAAAACGAAGGGGTTAGTATAGAACATTAGGATACCATACGAATCTCTCTTTCATCGATGAGGTAGTTTGCATTTTGACCGTCCGAACAGATAACAATGTTCTTAGAATGGTAAAATGGTTGATTTTGGCGAGGAATAGTCTTAGTAATCAACTATGCAAAAAGGTAGTTCGATGTTTTAATTTATGCAAATTTCGCTTATCTCAATCAAAAAAATAGCTCTCCAAAAAGAGATTAATTTTAAGAAAATTATCCCACACCCAGCCGGCCACCACCCCCTTGACAACATAATATGAGTCTGGAATATGGAGGAGTGGGCCACACTAATATAGAGCAAGACTAGTCTAAAAGTTATCTTGGTCATGTGAAACGAGTTGTCTTATTATCATGGATATAAGTTGTCATTATCTTGTGGGCTTTAGAACGAAACTCCATGTCAATTGTTAAATCACAATAAAAGTGTGCCATAAACTAGCCAATAGTGACTGTCATATAGTAGAAAATTCACCCGTGGAGCTATATAGGCTATTGAATTAGCTTTGATCTTCATATATTATGACTTATGACTTATGAGTAATGGTGTTCTAATTTTTTTTTGGATAACAAGACAAAAGTTGGTAGTAGGACAATTTGCTCCCTTCTGTCTAAGAAAATGATACTTTTTTGGTGAGCATATTAAATGTTAAATTTCAAACATTTATATAATCAACATATTTTCTCCCCTTTTTAAATACATTTTTTTTTTTTGGAATTTTACACTACTCACATACCTTCTTCTAACCATTTTTAAAAAATTCATTTAAATGTAAAGAAAAATATAATCTTATGAGGTCTATTTAGATTTCTCTCAATACAATGTATCAACTTTTTATAAATTGTACTAATACATGAAGAGTTTGTTCTCTTCACCTTATATATTCTTCGCTTTTCTTCGCTTTTCTTATTTTTTGTGAACTTTTCTGATTTTTTTTCTGAACTTTCCAGACTTTTCTTATTTTTCTGAACTTTTAATTTCGTTATTAATTTTTTTTCTTCTGAAATTTTCTTATTTAATATGAGCTTTCTAAACTTTAAGAACTTTTTTTTATTATGAAAGTAAGAAAAAATATGGTGAAGAAACCGGCCCTAATAAAGATTAATATGGTTGTGCACTGAATCATGAAACATCACATATTCACACGTGTCATGATGCAACAGAAAAATAAAACACAAAAAGAGCAAATAATCCAATACTAAAGTACTTCAATTTTTTTTAAATATATTCAAACTCCAAACTATTTACATTAGAAACCTCGAAAGTATATTAAAGTCCCTATACAACAGGAACAACTAGAGAAACAGTCCAATTGCATTGCTAGCTTGCAAAACAACCTTGTCTTTGTTTTCCAATGCTATACACATAATGCATCTAGTTCTTTTCATTTGTTTACCAGTAAGAAAAATATTACTTGTATTTGAACAATATGCAAAGATAACAAAATCTCCTAATTAACCTTCGATGTCCTACTCAAGTACCATTATCTAGGGTGCATATCTGTTATTGTAACACCATTCATTGAACCTCCTACTGATCTAATACTTGACTCATCAGTTGTGGTACTGTTCCAGTTCGAAAGCATATTAGATAGACAACTGTTATCTGTGAAAAAAGCAGGCTCCGCTGGTATTTGAAGGCTGACAGAGTTACTACTCAGCATAAGATCAATTGAAGACATAGATGGCCTGTCTACTGGGTTGTCTTGGACACACAACAACCCGATCTGGATGCATCTCAATATCTCGGTGATACGACCACACGATATTAATACAGGATCTACCAGATTCTCAGCTGTGCCTTCTCTCCAATTTCTCCAAGCCTATACATCAATTCAACTCATGAAACTCTTTGACATTATTTAGAATTTGATATTGTTTGTTTTTGTTAGCTGCATTTAGAATTTATCAATCAAATAACGAGACTTACAAAGCTAAGGAGGTTTTCTTGATTCTCCTCGTAATGAAATGAAGTAATCTTTTGTCCGCTTACTATCTCTAAGATTAGCACACCAAAGCTGTAGACATCCGACTTTACTGAAACTTGACTCTGTACCGCATATTCAGGTGCCATATATCCTCTGAATAACAAGTATTACTCCTCAAATCAGGATGAAAATGAACAAATTACAAAACCAAAATTCAGATAGAAATTTCAGATGCTTACAATGTACCGACTATTTTGCTAGCGAATGTTTGAGTTTGGTCAATGTTAAATAGCCTTGCCATACCAAAATCAGCAATCTTGGGATCAAAATCCGCATCTAGGAGAACATTCCCTGCTTTGAGGTCACGATGTATGATTTTAAGTCTAGAATTTTCATGGAGGTATAGGATTCCCCTAGCTATGCCGTTGATAATCTTATAACGAGTTTCCCACAACATTGATTGTCGCTTCAATGGATCTATATTTAGTTACCCAAAAAACACAAGTGTTACACAACGTAGTATACAAATTATGGGTCAGAAGATCTTGAAACCAACATATCACTTGAAATTGAGGTCTTATTACCCACCAAACATAAAGTTATCAAGGCTTGTATTGGCAACAAACTCATAGATAAGAATCATTTCTTTTCCACGCAAGCAAAATCCCAGAAGTCTCACCAAATTCCTGTGTTCGAGTTTCGCCAAAATTAGAATTTCATTTTTGAATTCTGTATCACCCTGTCCTGAGTTCCTCACTAGCCTCTTCACTGCTACCTCTTGCCCATCAGGAAGCACACCCTGAAAAGAAATTAGGAAACGAAGAAAAAGAACAGGCACATATGAAATTATTTGTAGTCTTTAACTAATTTCAAGAAATAAAAAGGGTGAATTAAGTTTTACCTTATAAACAGTACCAAACCCGCCTTGTCCGAGTACTTGATCATCGGAGAAGTTCTGTGTAGCACGTTTGATTGTTCCGAAACTAAATTGTAAGGACTTGAGGGCCTCAATTTCTTCTTCTACATTTCCCATGAACAATGTTGTTAACGATAGACATCAATAAAATACAAGAAAGTGATTCTTACTCGGTTACTCCTATCGTCCCAATTTATTTGCTACTACCTTCTTGAGTAGTTGCAATTAATTAGTCATGTATCCTTTTTATTAATAAATTTTCTCTATATTTGTTAATTTTTCCAAAGTTACGTCTCATGCAATACGTTCTTAATTTCGTGAAAGATTGTTTTTTTTTTTTTTTTTTTTGAAAATTTTTTGAAATTCGTGAAAGATTGTTTAAAGACGATGTTTGTAGCAAATAAATGGACAGAGGAAGTACTCGTTAAAAAAATATGTTGTTGGACCAAAATTCTTACTGTTGAATTTCACCATCCAGGAATTCCTCAACTTCTTGTTCTTCCTGGATATGATACCGACGATGATGATTAGAACAAGAATTGTTGATGCACCAATAGGAATGGAAAAGGCAGTCACATGACGAAATTTCTTACTTTTCCCAACTACAAAAACAGAATTCTGTAAATTAAAAAAAAAAATCTATATGTTTGAAAAGAACAAGACCATAACTTAAATCCGTATAAGCCCTTATTCAATGGCAATATTTTGAATAGCATTTAGAAGTTTAACCAAATTAAAATTCCACTACAGGTATAAAATTTTGATGGACTTGAGCTGGAAATTGATACTATGGGTTTTAAGAAATTAAGTATAACCAAATTAACATAGTTTTTAGACTATCTTATAAAATATAGGCAATATATTGTTTTGCTTTTTGGTTGTTATTATTACTAATTCAAAATATGGTGTTACGAAGCTCAAATTGTTCCAAAAACTATTTTGACAAATGAATTGCAGAATCTACTACAAGAGAACATATATGGTAATAATTAATTTTACCGAACAGACGTTTACAGAAAAGAAAAATTTTAACATAAAAGAAAGTAATGGTGGTTTGATTCTCTACCTGCTGTCGAATTCGATGTGATATTGTTTGGTGGGGGTGACAGCAGTATTGGTGGTGGTGGCGGCAATCGATAGTCAGGCACATTATCATAGATAGGGGTAATGTCATAGCGAACAGAGCAACTCGGTTTAATAATGTTTACCCCTGAAGCCGTAAAATTAATATCAATGCAACATGTAGGTAAAAGAGAAATAGAGTCATCAACACACTCCAAACATCTTTGCCTAGACAAATCAGGAGTACACTGCACAAGCCCATATATATTTTGACCTCACGTCAAATTAGCCTGTCCGATGGCGAACTTCAGCGAAGAGTTACCTATAGGAGATATTAAGAAATTATAATGTTTCTCAAACATTATAGATATCTAGCACATTCATGTTTCTTAGATATAACAGTATTCTCATATGCATGTTACAATAATATGCTATTACCTGAAGCAGCTTTATGCTGCAGTGAACTCATCAGAGAAGTCAATGATTTATCGAAGCCATCTGCATTCGAGATATTGTTACTCGATTTCAGCAACCAGGGATCGACTAAGTCTTGTATTTTGCCATATATAGACTGATTTGATATGAATATTGAGCAATATCCACTGTTACCATAGGCCTGTGTATTGTCAGGACAAACTTGTTGGAGCAAAGTAACCGCGCTTTGCTTACAAAAGCGGCATGTGTTAACCGGGACATCGCCCCTGCAGAGAACAAAGGAGCTCACTAGGTTGGGTTCGTGTCCCACGGTAGAGTTGTAGAAGCCGTTGGTGGTTCGTGTGTCACTGGAAATAGAATTTAGGACTGCTTGAACGTTGGATTGGTAAGTACTATTGGGTGTGTAAGTGGTGTTACCGCACCACTGTCTGCTGAATGTAGTGCTCCCCTGACCTGTAACTAATTTTGGGATGAAAACAGTTAGGATAACAGTAAAACATAAGAAGGGAGAATTTGATAACTCCATTTCCCCTTTTTTTTGTTTTTTGAGTTGGAAAACAGAGGAAAGAAAATGGTAGTACAAGATAAGAGAAGGTGCTAATTGAAATTATTTCAATTTTCAAAAGGGGTCAACTTTGGCTTGCAACCAATCAGAGCACAGGTAGAAAAGTAAGAGTACTTTATAAAAGGATTTCCCTGTTTTGGTGTTAAGAGTAATAGAGTGGGAGTTAGAGTTAGGTGCCAAGGGCCCAAGATAGATACCTCCTTTTCTCCTTTTCAACAAACTTTTGTATAAGGCAGGTCATACCTTGAATAAATGGTGTGACTAGCTAATAAAAAAGCCTAAGTTAGGCCTTATATTGAAGCCCGAGCCCTGAATTCGTTTTTAGAGGGGTTACTTTTGTCGAATTAATTTTTTTTCTAATACTAAGGTGTTACTTTTAGTGAAACTATGGGTTACTTTACTGAAACTAGGGATTATTTTTTGTAATGCTAAGGGATTACTTATACTGAAAGTATGGATTACGTTTTGTAATTATAAGGGGTTGCTTCTACTGTAACTAGGGGTTACTTTTTGTAATTATAAGGGGTTACTTTTGTAATTATAAGGGGTTAATTTTTCTGCAATCAGAAGTTACCTTAGATTTATGTTAAGGGATTAAATGTATTCAAGGGGTTACTTTTACATTTATTATAGGATTACTTTACACTTATGTAGGGTTTACTATTTGTAACAGGGGTTACTTTTATTGAAACTAGGAGTTACTTTTTCAAATGGTAAGGTTTACTTTCTTTGCAATGTTGAGGGGTTACTTTTTAATGAAAGTATGGGATACTTTTTGTAATTATAAGGGGTTACTTTATACAAGCATCAAACCAATTCTCAATTCTCCCTCCCTCTCTTTGATCAAACCATGGAACCACCACCTCCTCCTCCTTCCCATCACCTCCACACCACCACCACAACCACCAACTCAAACAACCAGCCACCATCACTCCTCTCAACTCCTCCATCAAACTGCTGCAAATGCGGTGCCCCCACTTCCATAACCCCACCACCATCATTAATTAGATCGCGAACGAGGTTCCTATGGCCTCAAAGAATCAGTCCTCGTATTCTCTCTCCTCGACGTTCTCGCAATTTCTCGCGATTCCGAAGACGCCAAAAAACTCATCAATTGGCGAAAAGGCGGCACCAAAATCGCCGCAAATCTCGCCGAAAACTTCTCCTCAATCGCAGCCGAAGTTCCCCAACGCCGGCAATCTTCAGTCTCGGCGAAATCACGATTGGCGAACTCAATGAACATCTCGATTGTCTCGCGAACGTCGAGAATCGAAATTCGAAAACTGAAACTCTTGGCGAAATGATTAGAAATAAAGACGAATTCGCAAGAGATGAAGTGGATATTCATGATAATTTTGAAGTTAGGGATTAGTGAGAAGAGCATTTTTGTTGGGAGGAGGAGAGAGAAAATGACAAATGTGAGGAGAAGAGGAATTGGGGCGGGGAAGGAGGAAGAGCTACAATAAAGTGGCCGCACGGTTTGGATTCCGTGTGGCGTGTTGCAAAAAAAACGGACTGCTCATTTTTCCGCTTAGATTTCCATTTCGCTTTTTTTTTTTTTTAATTCAAAATCACCCATCATAAGTAGAGGCTTTGATCTCAAAACAACCCCTAAATACAAACCTTTAAAGAATACCACCATATATTTCCATTGGATTTTAATATCTTTTTTTTTGTGATTAGTAATCCCTCCTAAATAATATGAAATTCATTTGAGCTAAAACGTAACAAAAAGATTTCCTTATGCAACCAATCTTTTCAAAATATTGCGGCTTCAGAAAAAAATGGTTACCATGTAATATCTTAATAAAGATTACAGAGTTATTATAATTGATTACAATTCCAGTTATTTGACATTATCATATACGAAGTGTTTCTAATGTAACTAGTTTTTATACTGGTGCAATATAAACGGGATACTTTTGGTTTATTAGTTAGGTTCTTTTTCTCCAAAACTATTGAATACATGATTATTAAAAAGCTTGTATTTGAAGTTGAAAGAATATAAGATAGGAAATTATATTTCATAATATATTACGTTGTTACAATATCTTCGATCGGTTCATTATCATATTTATTTTCAATTTTACCTTTTTTTGAAACCTAAAAGAAAAAATAGCAGTTTCTAGTTTTATGTTGTCATTTTTCAACATTGACATAATTAGTAAAAGTCTGACTAATGTTTAATTAGTTCGTCATACCACTTATATCATATGACTTTTACAATCATAAAACCAAAAATTAAAAACTGACAATGATGCCAAACGGGGCCTTAATGATCAAAGAGATATGATAAATAAATTTTAAATAGTTGTTGAAACAAAACACTCATTCTCGAGTTGATTCAATAATTTATTTTATTTATAATAATTGTAACCTAATATAATGGAAACATAAACTTGTGTCAAAGGTCCTGTCAAATTGACTCAAAATTATATTGCCTTATGTTATAAGTGAGTCTCAAAGTGCATTTGTACCGGGGCATCTCATTACAGATAATGTCCTTGTTGCTCATGAAATGTTTCATTATCTCAGAAAGAAAAAAAAGGTGTAAAAGGATGTATGGCGCTGAAATTAGACATGAGCAAAACTTATGATAGGGTGGAATTGAACTTTGTAAAAGCAATGATGCTTAAAATGGGATGTGCGAGAGTTTTGTTGAGCTTGTAATGAGGTGTATCTCGTCGAGATCCTACTCTATCTTGTATAATGGTTTCCTTTCGCTGATTTCCATCCCACTAGGGGCCTTAGGCAAGGGGATCCTATTTCCCTTTTCCTTTTTCTTATCTCGTGGTAGAAAGTCTCTTCTCCCTTCTTCAAGATGCTTCGAGACAAAGAAGATAATTCATGGGGTGAAAATTGCAAGGAATGTTCCTCCTATATCCCACTTGTTCTTTGCGGATGACAGCTTGATGTTCACTAAAGCTTGTGAAGCTAAGGTAGATGTTATTTTTGATATCCTTACGTCATATGAGATAGCCTCGGTTCAGAGAATTAACATGGAAAAATCGAAAGTCTCGTTTAGTCGAAATGTTAGTAACAATTATCAGAACATACTTCAATCAAAGTTAAACTTCAAGGCGGTAAATGAACACGAGAAATATCTTGGTCTTCCAACTTACATTGGAAGATCCAAGAAAGTTGTTTTTCACGTTATTCGAGACCGATTCTGGAAAAAGATAAAAGGATGGAAGGAAAGGTGCCTATGAAGAGCAGGAAGGAAGGTACTTCTAAAATCTGTTTCTCAAGCTATTCCTACTTATGCTATGCAATGCTTTAAAATTCCATAATGTGTTATGAACTCCATGAACTCTATATGCCGAAATTTCTAGTGGGGACAGAAAGAGAATGAGAAGAAGTTGGTGATGATAAGTTGGGAGAAGATGTGCAAAACAAAGAATGAAGGGGGACTTGGCATTAGTGATTTGAGCTCCTTTAATATGGCTCTCTTAGCCAAATAGTTTTGGAGATTAACTACAAACCCGAGCTCTTTTGCTGCAAAGGTTTTGAAAGGAAAATACTTCCCAAGATAATTTGTTTGGGAGGCAAAGGTTCCCCTTCAAGCTAGCTTCACGCTAAAATCCATTTTGTCTGCGAGAGGCTTTGTTAAAGTAGGCTCCTTCTGGGCAGTTGGTAATGGGAGGGATGTACAGTTTTGGGAGTTGCATGGCTATCTGAACTTCCTAGAGGAAAGTTGTACTCTCTTCCACCGAGTGTGGAACTTACGAAGGGGGTTGTAGCGGAGTGGAGAAATGAATCGGGAGATGGGTGTAATTTAGAGAACTTGGAGGTCCACTTAAGGGAGGAGGAATTGGAGGCTATAATGAATATTCATACCAAAGGGACATGCTGTTCTGGAACCATACGAAGAATGGAATGTTTTCCATGCGGAGAGCATATCATAGGGAAGTTCAGCATAGAAGGGGAGATGTTGGAGCCACGTCGAGATCTAAAATTGTTGGGCTGTTGAACAAGGGGAAAACTAGGTCGTTGCTAATTCCCCTAAGATCAAATAAAAGTCCTAACTATCTACCTAAACTAGTCAAGTGGAAAGCAAGGGTCGAACCACAAGGATCGGAGGTCTCACCAAGGTAGAGTCGCTACAAGTAAGCTAAGTCGAAGAAATCGTCAAGCTTTGGTTAAACTAAGAGGTATAAAGTATTGAAATTAAATTAAGAAAAGCACTAAGAATGGGAAAACACCACAATCATAGTTCACATCCAACAACCAAGTAGAGATATGGGGGTTGACATGTATTGGGGATATGCAAAGGGAATAAACAAACCTAAACACCTCTAAAATCGTTCTTATGGAGTTTAGAGTCCTAATTATGGCAACAAAACCTATATTTCGAGGTGTTATCACCTAAATAGACCAAGTTAGGAATTAAAATCAAACCCAAGTCCATATAAATCAACAAGTGATGCATAACAATCAATCAATCATTCATGAAGGTCAACCACATAAAAGAAAACCATTAAATGGGCAACAAAAGGGTCGAAAGATGATGGAGCTCACATCAACCAGGTCACCAATCAACATCAATGATTGAAAATGCACAAATCCCAAACATAACCAACCCAATAAACTCTACTCATGAAAATAGGAAGGAAACAATGATTTGGCTACTCCCAATCCTAGTTAATGAACTACTCACTACCCATTATACTACCAAACATCCTAAACATGAAAATCTAGCCATTAATCATTAATCCAAAAGTAGCAAAAACCAAAAATCAAGACTTTTAAAGCAAAAACATAACAAAATCTAGAGAGCAAACAAGAAGAAACTAGTAAAAGATGGAAACTTTAATCTACATTAACTATTAAACACTAAAATAAAGCAATAAAAGAGGATAGAGAGTAAGAAATGCTCATTGATAAATTGTTGAATCTTTAAATCCAAGTTTTCACCCTTGAATCTCCAAACTTCAATCTCTCTTTGAGTTTTCTCACTTTTTCCCCTAAACTAAGCTATGGAGGCTAATCCTACCTAAAACCCTAACTATTTCTAAAACTAAAAGAGGTGAATAAAATAAAACTTGGTTCCTCTTAAAATGGGCAAAGGGGGTATTTATACTCCCCCCAATTACAATGTTTCAAAACAAAAACGAGCCAACAAAACCCCAAACAACAGCAGCCCGAGCGGGCTGGACAAGGAAGCCCGGGCGGGCTGGACAAGGAAGCCTGGGCGAGTTGGGCTAAGGCTCGGGGGGCAGTGTCGTCGGGCCCATGATGTATCGTATTTTTATATAGGTTTTAGGTGCATTTAGGTTGCATTATAGGAGCATTTAGATGCATTGTAGTTCATAATTGCATACTATTACTTAATCTGCGAAATATTACTCCTTTTGTGTGTTTTTGGTATTCTTTGATGAATTTCAGGTATTGAAAACATAATTGGAGTTTTATTGGACAAGCTTGAGTATTTAAGAGCAATTGGAAGCAAGCTACATTGATAAGGATCATTTTGGATGTATTTGAGTGCAAATTGGAGCTAAATTGGAGTTGGAATTCATTGAAAGAATTACGGAATTCGAGTCATGTTCACTCTTTTGTCTATAACTTTTGACTCGATTCTGATATTGGGTTGATTCCGGCGGTATTGGAAAGTAGGCTTGAAGATCTTTCCAACGATAGGATGCATGGCCCAAGGCGAGTTGTATTCTGAGAGATATGGGCTTCAAAAGGTGGCCGAGTCTGCCAGGAACTTCTTACGTTCACGCGGTTTTGATATTTTCGGCCATTTAATGATTTATTTGGTTTCCTTATTTTGTAATTTGGTTTCCTACTAGTATTAGGAGTTATGACTATATATTAGAGGATTTCTAATTAGGTTAGAACATCTAACATCTATTACTCACTTTTCAATATCACGTTATTTTTTTCCTCTCTAGTTTTCTCTATAGTTTTATGCCCTAGTTTGTTTTCTATTGCTACTTTGGAGATTCAAGATTCAAGCTTTCATATTCATCTTCAATCCAATAAGTCTTATTCTCTTCTATTCTCTTTATTATATTTTAATTATGTTTTTAATTATGTTTATTGCTCTATTTACCATGATTAGTGAGTAGTCTTTTTATCTAGGATTGAGTTGAGCCCTAGTATGGATTGATCATGTAAAATATTATCTAATTCCCATGTTATTGATTTATATGTTTAGGGTTTGATAAGATTGTTTTTATTGTCAATTTTGCATCTTAATTTTGCCCTAGTTTTATATTATCAACGAAAGTTGGAGTTGAGATTAGGAATATTTATTTGATGTTAAATTGTTATTTTATTAATTGAGTTCATCAACGAAAGTTGGGTCTTAATTTGGATAATCTCGTCATTGATTTGAATTCTCCCATGACATTGGTTCTTAATGCTTCTAATTATGTGTGTAAGACATGAAAATAGGAGACATGCATGTTAGTTAGGCCTTTTTGCTATTGATAAGTGCATATTATAATATATTTTTATCCCTTATTTTAATATTATAAGTATGTTTATATTATTATTTTGATGCATTTTATATACTTTTAATACTATTAAATATAATATGTTATGTTTTTATTTTTATTACTAATGTTACTAAACTATACTATTTTTGTTTAATGAGGTCAATTGGTCCAAAGAAAGAATTACAAGGCAAGCCCATTCATTTTCAACATTAGCCCAAAAAGAAAAGAAGACCAAACAAGAAAACAAAAGAAAAAAAAATAAAGAAACACGTGAAAGAAAAAAAAAAGAAGGAAAGTAGAAGAAGGAAAAGGAAGAAGACAGAACAGAGGAACCGTCCTCGTTCTTCCTTCTTCTCTTCGGCGCATCATCATCACTCTTCACCATTCATCATCTCCTCCACAACAACTTGCAACCAATCATGAAACAGCCACACCGCCATTCATCATCTCCACCAATCACGAAGCACAGCCGAATTGCGGCGCCGCAACCAACGACCATTCAAAGGCGGTTCAAGGCCGAAATCGTGCTGCCCAATCCTCCTCTCTAATTGGTCCGAAAACATCATCCTTGGCGGCAGAAATTGGGTATAAATACCCAATTAAGGGTTCCGAAAAGAGGATGCAACAATTCCACATAAATTTGAGAGAAAAAAAAATCAGAGAATTTCGTGGGTGTGTCGAGCCATTTGGGGTGCTCGAGTCCGACGTGAAGACAGCCATCGGGTGGAGTCTTAGCACACAACCGAGGTGTGTGAAGTTCAACCTTGAACGTAGGTGCGAAATCCGACATTCAAAGGCGAATTTCCGGGCAAATACATAAGTTCTTCTCTTCTTTCTCCTGTACTTTCAAATTGGTTTGATATCTCCAGATTATATTTTTGAATTTCATACTTGGTTTGTATTGATATTGTGTAGTTTGGATTGAATTGGTTGAATGTTAGTTGAAATTCAAGATTGTTTGATCTTAGATACATTAGTTATATTTGTATGTATGTTTTAGATTTCAATATTATGCCTAGTTTGTTATCTTATTAGGTATAAAGTTGAAATCCTTGCTATTTATATGATTAAGCTTAGTCTAAATTGTATAAAAACAAGTAGCAACTAGTTTAATTTAGGCCTGCAAAGATGGTTTTAAGTTCAAACTAGAATATAACTTGGACTAGTTATTTAAACATAAAGATATGATATGTTTGGATTAACTAGGGATTAATGAGGTACTTCTAATTCTATAATGCTTCTAGTTTAATCATTATAAGTTGCGAAATACTTGTAGTGATTAGATTAGTTTAGAATCAATGTTAGGCTTAGTTCAACGTTGATTGAAAGTAAGGAAGTATAGGGGAGTTTGGTTACTTGAATTCCTACAATTAATCTATCTAATTAAATCTTGGATTTATGAAATTGGAAATATAATCAAGGTTAGAAATTTATAAATCTCTGAAAGTATTATGAGCCTAAAAATGGGATTGTTTGTCATCACTTGTAAATAATAGGTTAGATTTATCTTTAATAGTATTAGATTTTTAGTATCATCTTGTAAAACCCCCCAAAACAATTTGAATATGTATATATTAGTAAATAACATGTATATACTAGTTAGATTCTCTTAATTAGTTGAACTTGGATTTTAGGAATATATAAACCTCTCCGTGGGATCGACCCTTATTTATCGTTGTACTAAACTTAAATAATACTAATGTGGATGAAATAAGGTTTTTTAATTTGTACGCATAACGACACGTACCAGCTATCACGAAAGTGACCTCAAGGTATTGAGGAATGACTGAGTCATAAGGGAATGTCAATCTCACCTAAACTACAATTGAATAATTGGGATGTGACTTATATTTTGATCAATTCATATTAGTGGTGATGCTTAATCTTAGTGTTTTAATTGTCATATTTGTTGAGTTTGTCATATTGTGTTATTAGTTTAGATATTAGTTTATAGATTCTCCTTGATATTTGGAATGTGTAGCTATTTCATAGTCTAGAGTCAACTAGTGTTTAGTCTTGCACCTCCCTGAGTTTGACCCGTATGTGCTACGACACCGTTCACTTGCGGTATTAAAATAAAACCCTAACAAGTTTTTGGCGCCGTTGCCCGGGAGGTAACGGATTAGAATTAGTCTGATTATAGATTTAATAGACTACATTGTGTATATTTTTATTTTCTTTTGTAAATAACTCTTTTTTTTTTTTACTGTTGTAAATATTTTTTTTTTCCACTGTTCATGGAGTCATATTATCACTATACTGGGGACAATTCTATTGATGGGGCCAATGGTTATAATTATTTGGATTCTCATGTTTCTTGTTTTGATACATCATGTCAATATACTCCCAATTTTTGCATGAGTTCTAATCAATTACCTGATATGTTTTGCGATCCCCATACCCATGCTAGTAATGCCAGAGCAATTTTTTATTTTCCGCAATATGAGAATGAAGCGTTTTGGAAATACTATCATAGACTTGGTGATTCTCTTGAACCTAATCATGGCTATGAACAATGGGATATGTGCCTAGTGGTTTATGAGGGGTTAAATAAATAAACTAGGATAATGGTAGACTTACTGTCTAATGGAGGATTTCTATCTCGATCTCCTGATTATTGTTGGGGTTTAATTACGTGGTTGGCTAGAGATTCTTATGAGTGGGAGATGTTTTCATATGCTAGACCAATTCCTGAAACATTTTCCACTCCTTCACCTCAAAATTACACTACAACACCTCCCGGTTGTTCTAATTGTCACTCTACTTCTCATGATATTTCTTTATGTGACGTGACATTAGTAAATGATTTTGACCCCTCTCCCCAATATGACTGTCAATCTGCTCAGAAGTCTAGTTTCCAACCATATATTTATGATGATGATGATGAGGGTTGGAAAGAACTTGAAAATTATGGGGATGATTATCAAATTACGGAGAAGATCGATGTGAAGGACATTTGGAACAAAGAACAACCATTGGTTAAAAATCCTTCATTGGAGGAGTCTAAAGATGAGAGTGAGGTTATTCAGGAGTTTTTGTCGAGTCCACCAACTGTTTTGAGTCTCATGTTCCGCTCTCTCGAAAACTTGACCTTTTCCTTCTACCCCTATATTATATCCCCCATCGTTCCCTATTTCTCCCAATATGAATGACTCTTGTAATCATGTAACTGATGTCCATTTAGTTTTTATTCCTCCTTTTGAGTCATGTAAAAAGACAAACGATTTTTCTTTTTCTTATTCTTATAAATATAACTTTTCTTTTGATTTTCCTTTTTCTATGTTTAATAGATTTTTAGAACTAGTTTATTTCGTAATTTCCTTTTCACTCCTACATAATAAGCTCTGAGATGTTTGCAGGGACATATGATAAGCTTCTTAGAGCGTTGAACTGTTCCGCATTAGTATACCGATTTTACATGGTAGTGCAGGACCCTTATAAATTTGCTCTTCTCGGGAGGCAACCCGAATCATGTCTTATTTTCTGATTTTTCCCTTTCTCTCTTTTTACCTTTCATTTTCTTTAGGTAGGACTATATAATTTAATTAGTGTGTTTTGTTTTTGTTTTGTGATTGTAGGTGAAAAGTAAAAAAAAAAAAAAAAAGAAAAAGAAAAGAAAAGGGACGAAGCAAGCAGCAGTAGATACCACGGCTTCACGGTGGTCTTCACTTTCACACAACGAGCTGCCTATGGACTTGTACTGTACAGCATAACACGAACTGCCCCTTGGCAGTAAACACCACGGCGTTGCCGTGGGCATCATCACCAAGCCACGCCTGGCCCGTGGCTTACCCCCCATATGCTGAACGCAATTCCTTCTCTCTTCACCTGCGTCGCACAGACCACCTCACAGTTGCAGCGCAGCCTCCCTTTTACTCCTGCTCACAACCTTCTCACCACCTCCCCGTCGAGAGCCCCGTAAACCACGACCTTCTTCTTTGTCCCCTCGTCGCGTCAACCACCAGCGCCACCATCAACTTCACCTCCGTTCCTCACGCCCATCACAATCTGCCGCCATCACCTCCAAATTGCACCGGACTTACCGCCTGCAATTCCACCCAAACTCCCCTTCGTTTTTTTTCCCTCTCGTTACTTCCCCCTTCTCGTTCTTTCCACAGTTTCTTTTCTTTTTTTTTCTTTTCATTCTACTTCTTTATTTCTAATTTTTCCCACTAAACACCTAATTCTTATGAATTTTGTATTCTAATTTTTTTTCCATCAATGGTTGTTCTAGGTTATTTCAAGTCGGCAACAGCAATAGTTCAAGTTGGTCGTCAAGAAGCCGTGCAATAATGTGATTTTTTTAGCTTAATCGACACTTCAATTGGGTTGTAAGCTTTTATATTTAATATTGTTCACTCTCTTGATATGACTTTCAAATTTTTGCTTGGATTTCTATTTGCGATGCCATACTTGTTAATTTCTAATGACAGCTTTGGTTGATGGATCTTTTTTTTTTTTGGAATCATGTGTGTTTTAGTGGTGAATTATGATCTCGGTGGGCCATATTTGGTGTTCGGTCATTGTTCGGGTGCATTCTGGTTCCTTCTCTGATCTCGTTTCTTGCAGTGAGGACACTGCAAATTTTAGCTTGGGGGAGGGATATTCTATCATTTATTGCTTTCTAGTGTAATTTTTATTGCTTTCTTAGGTTGTTTCACGGTTTATACCGCTCATTAGGAGTGGAAGTTTACGTATAACCAAAAAAAAATTGTACTGCTTTCTTAGTTGCATAAGCATATTAGATTTCATCTCATCCTAGTTGCATCTATGGGACTATTGCTAGCACTATTTAAGAACCTTGTTGATATCCTTACTACGGTCTTAAGTGTAATCCATCTCATTCATGATTCTTCATAGCATAATTGTATAGTGATTGATTGCTTATGGTAAGATTGGTTGATCTCTCTCCGGCTTGATTTAACCTTCTTGTTTAGACATCTTAACCCAAGTGAGCTTTTGTGCCTATAAACTGACGTATCTGTGTCAGTTATGTTCTTTCATGTGTGATTAGTTCCTCATTGTTGCATGGATCTTGACTTTGACTTGGTACTCTTTGACACTTGACATTATAAGCATTTGGATATGATTGAGGCGTTCTTTTCATTGTTCTGAGCTTTCAGAGATATTTTCTTTTCATATACATTATCCTTTCTCTAGCCCCACTGAGCCTTTCATGACTTTGTTCTGAATCAATCTACATTACAAGCCTCTAGCCTTTTATGATTTCTCTACCTAAGCCTTGCTAAGTGGAGTAGCATTAAAGTTTATGTTTTGAGCTTGTATTTGTGGTTTTGCGGTGATTATTGGAAGAAAAGATGTGAAGGAAGTTGCTTGAAATAGTGTGGAAGTATAAAATGAAAAGAATGGTGAAAAAGTTGTGAAAAATAATTCTGAAAAAATGAAAAAAAAGATTGAATAAAAGGTCAATGAAATTGGTTGGAGTTGATAAAGATGGGTATTACTATGATGATTTAATGGCAATGTGTTGTGAACTTCTAGTAGAAGTTTTTGTGACATTTGCATCTAATGGCCATAGATGTTAAAGTGTTGTTTTCTCCACTAGTTGGCATTTAGCACCACATTTCCAAATATATTTCCTACCTATAACCTCAGCCCCATTACAACCCTTGAAAGTCCTCATGATCTTTTTGCATTATAATTTCGAGTGGAAAGTGAGTCGATAGTCAAAGTTAAAGAGTAAATGTTTCATCTGAGTCGACATTTAGGTTGAGAGTCATTAATTTACCATAAACACATGAGAGTATGAGTGCACATGACTAAAGTGAGGTCTCTCAGGTTTGGTTAAATTTAGCTTGGGGGAGATGGTTTGTGGTATGATTGGAGAGTTGATTGCATTACATGATGTACTATGCGGCTTTTTTTTAGTTTGTTTCTATGCTTGGTTCGATGTAGTAATTATATTTCTCATTTTTTCAATTGTGTGCTTGGCCCTATCGTAGTCCCATATTGTAGGTTGTCTTTCTTTTTCAATGTCTATGTCTAATTGCTTGAGGACAAGCAATGGTTTAGCTTGGGGGAGTTTGATGTATCGTATTTTTATATAGGTTTTAGGTGTATTTAGGTTGCATTATAGGAGCATTTAGATGCATTGTAGTTCATAATTGCATACTATTACTTAATCTGCGAAATATTACTCCTTTTGTGTGTTTTTGGTATTCTTTGATGAATTTCAGGTATTGAAAACATAATTGGAGTTTTATTAGACAAGCTTGAGTATTTAGGACCAATTGGAAGCAAGCTACATTGATAAGGATCATTTTGGATGTATTTGAGTGCAAATTGGAGCTAAATTGGAGTTGGAATACATTGAAAGAATTACGGAATTCGAGTCATGTTCACTCTTTTGTCTATAACTTTTGAATCGATTCTGATATTGGGTTGATTCCAGCGGTATTGGAAAGTAGGCTTGAAGATCTTTCCAACGATAGGTTGCATGGCCCAAGGCGAGTTGTATTATGAGAGATATGGGCTTCACAAGTTGACCAAGTCTGCCAGGAACTTCTTACGTTCACGCGGTTTTTATATTTTTGGCCATTTAATGATTTATTTGGTTTCCTTATCTTGTAATTTGGTTTCCTACTAGTATTAGGAGTTACGACTATATATTAGAGGATTTTTAATTAGGTTAGAACATCTAACATCTATTACTCATTTTTCAATATGACGTTATTTTTTTCCTCTCTAGTTTTCTTTATAGTTTTATGCCCTAGTTTGTTTTCTATTGCTACTTTGGAGATTCAAGATTCAAGCTTTCATATTCATCTTCAATTCAATAAGTCTTATTCTCTTCTATTCTCTTTATTATATTTTAATTATGTTTTTTATTATGTTTATTGCTCTATTTGCCATGATTAGTGAGTAGTCTTTTTATCTAGGATTGAGTTGAGCCCTAGTATGGATTGATCATGTAAATTATTCTCTAATTCCCATGTTATTGATTTATATGTTTAGGGTTTGATAAGATTGTTTTTACTGTCAATTTTGCATCTTAATTTTAGCCCTAGTTTTATATTATCAACGAAAGTTGGAGTTGAGATTAGGAATATTTATTTGATGTTAAATTGTTATTTTATTAATTGAGTTCATCAACGAAAGTTGGGTCTTAATTTAGATAATCTTGTCATTGATTTGAATTCTCCCATGAAAATAGGTGAGAACTAAAATTGGGAATTATTTGACATTGGTTCTTAATGCTTCTAATAATGTGTGCAAGCCATGAAAATAGGAGACATGCATGTTAGTTAGGCCTTTTTGCTATCATGAAAGTGAGCTCTAGGTATTGAGGAATGACCGAGTCATAAGGGAATGTCAATCTCACCTAAACTATAATTGAATAACTGGGGTGTGAGTTATATTTTGATCAATTCATATTAGTGGTGATGCTTAATCTTAGTGTTTTAATTATCATATTTATTGAGTTTGTCATATTGCGTTATTAGTTTAGATATTAGTTTATAGATTCTCCTTGATATTTGGAATGTGTAGCTATTACATAGTATAGAGTCAACTAGTGTTTAGTCTTGCACCTCCCTGAGTTCGACCCGTATGTGCTAAGACACTGTTCACTTGCGGTATTAAAATAAAACCCTAACAGCCCATGAATCTCCACCGGGAGAGGCGCGTTGTTGGGCGAAACGGGAAGTAAGTTTTAGCATCAAACAGCCCAGGCGGGCGAGCTGTTTGCTCGGGCGAGCTTGACAGCTCGGGCGGGCAACGTCTTGCAGGTCAGCACCGGTTTTGGCGAAGAAGGCAAGAACCTCCAGTAATGTAGAGCCCGGGGGGCTGAGAGCTCGGGCTGGACACAGCTTAGGCGGGGGAAGTACGCTGCTGGGCTGGACTTGGTTTGCTTGGCTTGCTGCGGGCAGCTCCATGTTAGCGGGCTTCGGCTTGGGCTTGTGATGTGGTGTAGGTTAAGGGTAAGAGTGTGGTGTAGGATAGGGTGAATAAGGGAGTTGGAGTAGGTGTAGGAAAGGTGGGGGTGTAGTGTAGGATAGGTGGGAAGTGTGGTGTAGGATAAGCTCTCTAATATAGCACTAAATCAAGCCACCCCTCTAACTTTCAAACTCGAACACGTAGCTCCAAAACGCTTACCTACATAGAAAACCAAACACAAAGGGAGAAACTATACATATAAAATAACAAAATAAAAATAAATAAAGAAAACAATAATAACTAAAAAGGAAATACAATCAGAAGAATAATTACGAAAATTAAACTAAAACGCCTTTTATTAAGCACAAATTACTACCCTATGAGTGACATAATGTCTCTCATCAGCGTGGAAGGTGTTGTGGAATGCCCAAGTACCTTCCAAGGTACATAATTTAATGTGGAGGGCAACGAGAGATGGGCTACCTACCTTGGTCACACTTGTAAAAAGGGGGATGAAGGTTGATATTATATTGTGTGCCCAAGATATGGGGAGGAATAGAAAATTATATCTCATATGGCTCTAATGTGCAAAGAATTAAAATAAAAATCTTTGGAAGCTCTAACCTCTTAGGCTCGATGTCACACAAGAGGTTCAATGTTTCCAAGAGTGGTGTATCTCGTTCATTAGAGTGTGTAAGGATGAAAGTGATGTGTCGTATTTTTATATAGGTTTTAGGTGCATTTAGGTTGCATTTTAGGAGCATTTAGTTGCATTGTAGTTCATAATTGCATACTATTACTTAATTTGCGAAATATTACTCCTTTTGTGTGTTTTAGGCATTCTTTGATGAATTTCAGGTATTAAGAACATAATTGGAATATTATTGGACAAGCTTGAGTACTTAGGAGCAATTGGAAGCAAGTTAGGTTGATAAGGATCGTTACATAAATATTTGAGTGCAATTTGGAGCTAAATTGGAGTTGGAATTTATTGAAAGAATTGTGGAAATCGAGTCATGTTCACTCTTTTGTTCATGATTTTTGATTCGACAGTGATAATTGGATTATTCTAGCGGCATTGGAAAGTAGGCTTGAAGAGCTTTCCAACGATAGGTTGTACGGACCAAGGCGAGGTATATTCTAGGAGATATGGGCTTCACAAGTTGGCCCTAAAGCTTCCTACGCGCTCATTTCGCCTCTTTAATGATTTATTTGGTTTTCCTTATCTTGTAACTTGGTTTCCTACCAGTATTAGGAGATATAACTTTATATTAGAGATTTCTAATTATGTTAGATTATCTATTATCTATTCTTCATTAACGTTTCACGTTATTTTTGGATTCTCAGGGTTTTCTCTCTAGTTTCTGCATATTTGCCCTAGTTTATTTTCTATTGCTACTTTGGAGATTAAAGATTGAAGATTTCATATTCGTCTTCTATTCAAGTATTGCGTATCAAGTTTTATCTGCATATTTGCCCTAGTTTATTTTCTATTGCTACTTTGGAGATTAAAGATTGAAGATTTCATATTCGTCTTCTATTCAAGTATTGCGTATCAAGTTTTATCAAGTATTTGCCCTAGTTTATTGCCATGATTATTGAGTAGTCTTTTCATCTAGGATTGAGTTGAGCCCTAGTATGGATTGATTATATGATTTTTCTCCAATTCCCATGTTATTGAGTTATATGTTTAAGGTTTGATAAGATTGTTCTTATTGTCAATTTTGCATCTTGATTTGGCCCTTGTTTTATATTATCAACGAAAGTTGGAGTTGAGATTAGGAATATTTGTTTGATGTTAAATTGATATCTTATTAATTGAGTTCATCAACGAAAGTTGGGTCTTAATTTAGATAATCTTGTCATTGATTTGAAAACTTCCATGAAAATAGGTGAGAACTAAAACTGGGAATTATTTGACATTGGTTCTTAATGCTTCTAATTATGTGTATAAGCCATGAAAATAGGAGACATACATGTTATTAGGCCTTTTGCTATCACGAAAGTGAGCTGTAGGTATTGAGGAATGACCGAATTATAAGAGAATGTCAATTTCACCTAAACTATAATTGAATAACTGGGATGTGAGTTATGATCAATTCATATTAGTGGTGATACTTAATCTTAGTGTGTTAATTATCATATATATCATATAGCTTATCATATTTTGTTATTAGTTTAGCTATTAGTTAACAGACTTTTCTTGATATATGAATTGTGTAGCTATTTCATAGTCTAAAGTCAACTAGTGTTTAATCTTGCACATCCCTGAGTTCGACCCGTATGTGATACGACACCGTTCATATGCGGTATTAAAATAAAACCCTAATAGAAAGAGCCTGGGAAATTTTCATGATGTTTGTACGAAAAATATGGTGTACGACAAATATGGTGCACTCGAAATATGTGGGTGTTTGCCAAGAAGAGGATCGATGCGAGATTACTGTGCGAAAGAACATTGAGGCTTTATGAGGAGAATAGTAACGTGAACATGCAGAATGACCCAAATCCAGCGAGGCCGGAAGCAAATATCGAGCATGATTGGCAGGCCCCTGGAAATGATAGATGGAAAGTTAATGAGGATGCTGTTGTAAAAGATGGGAAGATGGGCTTCGGTATGGTGCTGAGAGACTAGTGTAAGGATGTTAACATGGATGTAGGTGGATATGTGAGGGCTAGGGGTCCTGTCATCAAACTTGAAGGGATGGCAGTGGACTTTGACCAGAAGTATGCTTTTGAAGTGGGATATCGTTCGGTGGAGATTGAATCTGATTGCCTCAACTTGGTTACGATGCTCCAAGGGAAGAAGATAGAGTCTTCTACCACTCAAATTATCGTGAATGATGTGTTCGTTTTAGCAAGTTCTTTTGATTTATGTGTCTTTCGTTTTGCTAGTAGATCATGTAATAAAGTTGCGCACTCCATAGCTCAAGCTTCACTTAGTTTTGTGGAAGATTTGGTGTGTATGGAAGAGTGCCCAGCTGATGTATTACCTCTTGTCATTCATAACAAGGCTTCTATAATATGATTCCCACTAAAATCAAATATTCTTTATGCAATATCGTGCTCAATCTTGTTGTTAAAGGACTAAACTATACTTGGTTCGTCTATTCTATCTTTTTTGGTAATACTCTACAATCTCTTTCTACTTTTTCTCTTACCCCAAACGCAAAAAGATAAAACTACCTATCCACTCATCAATACAATCCTAAAAAAGTAACCAAAAAAAAATGCAGCCAATATTAAGGAAGAGAGCCACAAAGGTATATGATTAAAATCGGCTTGATAAATTAAAGATTGTCAAAAAGTTGATTTGCTTATGTTCTTCAAAGATTGTCAAAAGTTAGTTGATAAATTGTTCTTCAAGTAGTTTGGTTTGCTTATGTATCTCAGTTCTTGGTTATTCAACCTATTCATCATCCAAACCTAAAAATAAAACCCCGTGCCTATTTGGGATGAGCAGATGTAATCTACTTCCTCCGTTTCAAATTACTCGCTACACTTCTTTTTTTACGGTTCCCTAGGCAATTTTTGTTAGTGTGATATTAGTTATAGAGGGGTATGTGATTAAGTGTAATTTAGAACCTAAAGCAACCACCACCAATGGCCACCCTCACCACCAACCACCAACACTTCTACCACTACCACCACAGAACCGTCCTCACCACCACGTAACCGCTATTACAACCACCACCACCACAAGCCGCCCTCACCACCACCACCACAGATTCGCCCTTACCACCACAACCACGGAACCACCCCTCACGACCACAAACCCAAAACCGCCCTTACCACCACAACCGCAGAACCGCCCTTACCACCACAACCACGGAACCACCCCTCACGACTACAAACCCAAAAATGCCCTTACCACCACAACCGCAGAACCGCCCTTACCACCACAACCACGGAACCACCCCTCACGACCATAAACCCAAAAACGGCCAACACCAACTTAACCTAACAAAACAAACCACCACAACCACCACCAAAACCAAAATTCAAACTACCAAAGCCCTAATTCGAGGAGGGAGAAAAAAGTTCATTAATACTTTGAAGAAAAATATGATGAAGATAATGAAAGGAGAGAGAAGGATGGTTCTAACCCACTAATTTAAACCCGGATCCGGAATTTTTGGGGTGGTGGTGGAGAGGGAGAGAGAAACAGGTTGTGGTGGTAAACATCGCGAGTAGAGAGGAAGATGTGAAGAGGATGAGCATCTAGTTGCGCGACGGTGGTGGCGGTTGAGGTGGCCGGCCCGGCGGTAGGAAGATGCCGGCCCGGTGGCGGGAAGATGCCGGCCTGGCGGTAGGAAGATATCGGCCTGGCGATGGGGTGGTGGTGGTTTTGTTCCTTGTTGTGCAGTCAACTGGTGGCGAGAAGAGGAGAGAGAAAGTGGTGGTGGGTGAGAGTGAGAAGAGAGAAATGGAAAGAGAGGTTGATGGTGGTGGTGGTGTGGTGGGTGTGGTGGTGTGAGGAGAGAGATAGGGGTTGGGTTAATGGAGGAGAGAGAAGGGGTTGAGTTGTTGATAATGTTGGGGGAAAGGGTTAGGATGGGGGTGGGTTTTTGTTTATAATTTAATGTTGATGGTTAGGTATAATTAAGTGTTGTTTAATATTTTTAGTAAGAGTAGTTTGGTAAACTTATAACCTTAAACTTACCATATAAGGGAAAAAAAGAAGTGTAGCAAGTAATATGAAACTTCCTTAAATAGAAAGTGTAGCGAGTAATTTGAAACAGAGGAAGTAATTCAAGTTTTTCCTCTTCAAGGGCAGAAGGTGTATGTCTAGCAAATAGCCCAAAACATGGCCCATTTAAGTATAGACCTTGTTATGACGTCCCATACAACAAAGTTATTGAGAAGATTAAGTTAGTCAAAGCTAAAAAATTATGCATTAGATTAAATTTCCAAATAAGCATAAAGTTACAAATCAAAACCAAAACATTAAACAATAACAAAAAAAAGTTTCGTCTTAAGTGTTAAACAATAGTAAGGTAATCAAATCAAAGCATTTTAAGAAAATTACATTTCATTGTCAAAACATACTACCGAAATGTAAGCAAGTTTATGGTATGTCTTTATGTTAGGGTTTTATTTTAATACCGCAAGTGAACGGTGTCGTAGCACATACGGGTCGAACTCAGGGAGGTGTAAGACTAAACACTAGTTGATTTTAGACTATGAAATAGCTACACAATCCAAATATCAAGGAGAATCTATAAATTAATAGCTAAACTAATACCAAAATATGACAAACTCGATGAATATATATAATAATTAAAATACTAAGATTAAGCATCGCCACTAATATGAATTGATCAAAATATAACTCACAACCCAGTTATTCAATCATAGTTTATGCGAGATTGACATTCCCTTATGACTCGGTCATTCCTCAATACCTAGAGCTCACTTTCGTGATAGCAAAAGGCCTAACTAACATGTATGTCTCCTATTTTCATGGCTTACACACATAATTAGAAGCATTAAGAACCAATGTCAAATAATTCCCAATTTTAGTTCTCACCTATTTTCATGGAAGAATTCAAATCAATGACAAGATTATCTAAATTAAGACCCAACTTTCGTTGATGAACTCAATTAATAACATAACAATTTAGCATCAAACAAATATTCCTAATCTCAACTCCAACTTTCATTGATAATATAAAACTCGGGCTAAATTAAGATGCAAAATTGACAATAAAAACGATCTTATCAAACCCTAAACATATAACTCAATAACATGGGAATTAGAGAAGAATTTACATGATCAATCCATACTAGGGCTCAACTCAATCCTAGATAAAAAGACTACTCACTAATCATGGCAAATAGAGCAATAAACATAATAGAAAACATAATTAAAATATAGTAAAGAGAAGAGAGAAGAGAATAAAACTTGATTAATATTGAAGATGAATATGAAATCTTGAATCTTGAATCTCCAAAGTAGCAATAGAAAACAAACTAAGGCAAAAACTAGAGAGAAAATTAGAGGAAGAATAATGTGATATTAGAAAAGTGAGTTATTGATTTTTAATCTAATTATAAAACCTATAATATATAGTTATAACTCCTAATGCTAGTAGGAAACCAAAATTACAAGATAAAGAAGCCAAATAAATCATTAAATGGCCGAAATTATCAAAACCGCGTGCGCGTAAGAAGTTCCTGGCATACTAAGCTAACTTGCGGATCCCATATCTCTCAAAATACAACTCTCCTTGGGCCGTTCAACCTATCGTTGGAAAGCTATTCAAGCCTACTTTCCAATGCAACTAGAATCAACCAAATATCGCTGACTAGTCAAAAGTTATGGATAAAAGAGTGAACATGACTCGATTTCCAGTTTTCCACAATTCTTTCAATGAATTCCAACTCCAATTTAGCTCCAATTTGCACTCAAATACATCCAAAATGATCCTTATCAATGTAGCTTGCTTCCAATTGCCCCTAAGTACTCAAGCTTATCCAATAATACTCCAATTATGTTCTCAATACCTAATAATACCAAAAACACAGAAAAAGAGTAATATTTCGCAAATTAAGTAATAATATGCAATTATGAACTATAAAGCACCTAAATGCTACTAAAATGCATCCTTAATGCACCTAAAATCTATATAAAAATACGACTCGTCAAACTCCCCCAAGCTAAACCATTGCTTGTCCTCAAGCAATTAGACATAGACATTGGAAAAGAAAGACAACCTACAATATGGGACTACGATAGGGCCAAGCACACAATTGAGAACACGAGAGATATAATTACTACACGAACCAAGCATCGAAACATTCTCAAGCAAAGCCGCATAGCATGTCATGTAAATCAATCAACTCTCCTAGCATACCACAAACCATCTCCCCCAAGCTAGACTTAACCAAACCTGAGAAACCTCACTTAAGTCATGTGCACTCATACACTCATGTGTTTATGGCTTAATCAATGTCACTCAACCTAAACCAAGCCGACTCAACTGAAACATTTACTCTTTAACTTTGACTATCGACTCACTTTCCACTCAAAATTATAACGCAAAAAGATCATGAGAACTTTCAAGGGTTGTAATGGGGCTGAGGTTATGGGTAGGAAATATATTTGGAAATGTGGTGTTAAAAGCCAACAAGTGGAGAAAACAACACTTTAACATCTAAGGCCATTAGATGCAAATGCCACAAAAACTTTTACCAGAAGTTCAACAACACATTACAATTAAATCAAGAGAGTACCCATCTTTATCAACTCCAACGAAATTCATTCACCTTTTATTTGATTTTTTTTCTTTTTCATAATTATTTTTCACAACCTATTCATCATTCTTTTCATTTTGTACTTCCACACTATTTCAAGCAACTTTCTTTAACATATTTTCTTCCAATAATCACCGCTCAAAACATTAGAGACTATTTCAAGCACTATTTCAAGACTATTTCTTCTTTAACACTATTTCAAGCACAAGCTCAAAACATGAACTTTTATGCTACTCCACTTAGCAAGACTTAGATAGAGAAATCATTAGAGACTATAGGCTTGTAATGTAGGTATTATTTCATAACAAAGACAGGAAAGGCTCAGCGGGGCTAGAGGAAGGATAATATATATGAAAAAAAAATATCTCTGGAAGCTCAGAACACTGAAAAGAACGCCTCAATCATATCCAAATGCTTATAAAGTCAAGTATCAAAGAGTACCAAGTCAAAGTCAAGATCCATGCAGCAAATACGGAACTAATCACACATGAAAGAACATAACTGATACATATACGTCAGTTTACACTAGTAGAATAAAAGCTTATTGCTGCGGTCATTAAGTGGCCTATTGCGGCGGTTTTGACCGCGCAGCAATTAATGGCGCAGCAATAGGTAATTAAACTGTTGCTGCGGTTTATAGGACAAACATCAGCAATATAACATATGGCTATTATAACATATTTCATTATTTAAATAAACCATATTGCTGCGGTTTGTAGGACAAACAGCAGCAATATGTATATTTTTTATTATAAAAAAGCAGTATATTGCTGCAGTTTCTCCCAGAAACCGCAGTTTTACACTTTTATTTTTATAATAAAAAAACACATATTGCTGCGGTTTGTCCTAAAAACCGCAGCAATATGTATTTTTTATTATAAAAAAACAGGATATTGCTGCGGTTTTTAGGAGAAACCGCAGCAATATACTGCTTTTTTTTTTTAAAAAATAAATTTATTTTATATGTTCCACCAACCTCATGCAAGAAGAAGAGAATGCAGCAAGCAGGATGCAGCAAGTAGAAGATTTTCTGCATAAATTTCGACAGAGCTCCGTTTATAAATTGGATAAACCCATAATTGGGAATTAACCTGTACAATATTATATGCAACAACCATCCATCCATCATCTAAAATTCATCCAACATCCATCCATCATCAAAAATTCATCCAACAAACAACATATAATCCAAAATTCATCCAACATCCATCCATCATCCAACTTCCACGCACAATCCAAATTCCAAGTTTAACAAGAAATATATACGATTCAATCCAACATAGATATCATACGAATCCAACATATCTATATCATATATATATATATATATATATATATATATATATATATATATATATATATATATATATATCATGAAATCCAAGTCAATATATTACGATAATGTTGGTTGGTACAAGTTGCACTAAATTATATTCGATGTAAGAGAAGCAAAGAAAATTAACATTCACTAACCTATGCAATGCAATTATCAATAAAGTATCTTGCCCACTTATTTTTCACCTCATTGATTTGATCATCCGTATAAGGATCGCGGGTAAAGGTACGAGCAACCTGAAAATAATTCACCAAAGTTAGCTTTCAATAGTTAAATATATAAAATATGAAATGAATAATAAGTGAACAAAAAACTTACTTCATCGAAATGTGTAGCTATTAGTTTATAGATTCTCCTTGATATTTGGAATGTGTAGCTATTACATAGTCTAGAGTCAACTAGTGTTTAGTCTTGCACCTCCCTGAGTTCGACCCGTATGTGCTACGACACCGTTCACTTGCGGTATTAAAATAAAACCCTAACAGCCCATGAATCTCCACCGGGCGAGGAGCGTTGTTGGGCGAAACGGGAAGTAAGTTATAGCATCAAACAGCCCTGGCGGGCGAGCTGTTTGCTCGGGCGAGCTTGACAACTCGGGCGGGTAACGTCTTGCAGGTCAGCACTGGTTTTGGCGAAGAAGGTTGGAACCTCCAGTAATGCAGAGCCCGGGGGATGAGAGCTCGGGCTGGACACAACTTAGGCGGGGAAGTACGGCTGCCGGGGCTGGACTTGGTTTGCTCGGCTTGCTGTGGGCAGCTCCATCTTGGCGAGCTTCGACTTGGGCTTGTGATATGGTGTAGGTTAAGGGTCAGAGTGTGGTGTAGAATAGGGTGAATAAGGGAGTTTGAGTAGGTGTAGGAAAGGTGGGGGTGTGGTGTAGGATAGGTGGGAAGTGTGGTGTAGGATAAGCTCTCTAATATAGCACTAAATCAAGCCACCCCTCTAACTTTCAAACTCGAACACGTAGCTCCAAAACGCTTACCTACATAGAAAACCAAACACACGGGGAGAAACTATACATATAAAATAACAAAATGAAAATAAATAAAGAAAACAATAATAACTAAAAAGGAAATACAATCAGAAGAATAATTACGAAAATTATACTAAAACTCCTTTTATTAAGCACAAATTACTACCCTATGAGTGACATAATGTCTCTCATCAGCGTGGAAGGTGTTGTGGAATGCCCAAGTACCTTCCAAGGTACATAATTTAATGTGGAGGGCAACGAGAGAGGGGCTACCTACCTTGGTCACACTTGTAAAAAGGGGGATAAAGGTTGATATTATATTGTGTGCCCAAGATATGGGGAGGAATAGAAAACTATATCTCATATGGCTCTAATGTGCAAAGAATTAAAATAAAAATCTTTGGAAGCTCTAACCTCTTAGGCTCGATGTCACACAAGAGGTTCAAAGTTTCCAAGAGTGGTGTATCTCGTTCATTAGAGTGTGTAAGGTTGAAAGTGATATGTCGTATTTTTATATAGGTTTTAGGTGCATTTAGGTTGCATTTTAGGAGCATTTAGTTGCATTGTAGTTCATAATTACATACTATTACTTAATTTGCGAAATATTACTCCTTTTGTGTGTTTTAGGCATTCTTTGATGAATTTCAGGTATTAAGAACATAATTGGAATATTATTGGAGAAGCTTGAGTACTTAGGAGCAATTGGAAGCAAGTTAGGTTGATAAGGATCGTTACATAAATATTTGAGTGCAATTTGGAGCTAAATTGGAGTTGGAATTTATTGAAAGAATTGTGGAAATCGAGTCATGTTCACTCTTTTGTTCATAACTTTTGATTCGTCAGTGGTAATTGGATTATTCTAGCGGCATTGGAAAGTAGGCTTGAAGAGCTTTCCAACGATAGGTTGTATGGACCAAGGCGAGGTATATTCTAGGAGATATGGGCTTCACAAATTGGCCCTAAAGCTTCCTACGCGCTCATTTCGCCTCTTTAATGATTTATTTGGTTTTCCTTATCTTATAACTTGGTTTAATAAGTGAACAAAAAACTTACTTCATCGAAATCCTCCGAACCAGAATATAAACTGAGTACGTCAAAAATGTTGTGCATGATAAGATAACCGCACTCCGTGCTCCTTGTTGTTGTGGGCACTTTAACGAAAGTTTTAAGGAAATGAGGAAGTTTAATTTATCGTATAATGAGAATGACATAACATATGCTTTTAATTGAATAAAATAAGTCTATTATACCTGAACACATCTCCAAATAAGTTTGTGGTGACGAACTTCGTTGCCGCTCATCTGAAACCTCCTAAAAGCACTACATAAAACAGAATCAAATGAGTTACACTTTACTTGCTTTATATTATAATTTAAATTCATTTAAAATATATCAAAACGATCAACTTACGCTATCATAGGCGGTCTAATATTTAACTTTCGCTCCTTGTGAAAGCTAGCGGAATCAAAGACATAAATGATCCCGAGCATGGGACGTATGTCAAGGAGCATCCAATGACGGCTATTGCAGATTGAATAATAATAATTACTTAAAAAATTCACATGTCATGCAACAATCCTTATTTCTAAAATTATTAAAATAGAATATTACTCTTGAAAGATTAGTGCGAAGATGATACTAGCACCAGCAACGACGGATCCAGACAAAGCACATTGAATGTAAGTCGTTATATTCTCCAAAGCATGCACATCCGCAGTACTCTCCGGGCACATCCAACAAATTCGAACAGCAGCCCCAAATCCATCCAAGTCAGACTTTGTTGCCCTAAAAAAATAGAAAACGTAAATTTTATGTGGAAAATACAACTATCATACAATCAAATGTAAAAAAAATATCATAACTTTGATTATTGATACCTCATGTACACTTGGATAATAGAAATATTAAGCATCTCCCCTTTCAGGAACTGAGCAATATCCTCCTTGGTCAGATAAGCGGTGGCATCTTGTGAATAATGGAACAATGAGCTCGGCAATGTTACAGCAACGGTATCATCGTCTGCGACGGCAAGGGCAAGCGTATCTGCTAACTCCTTACAGTCTTCAGTGAAGGATTCCAAGAACGATACATCATCGACAACTGGACTATAACGAGTAGCCGAACCGGCTGAAAGCTGCTGGCTAGGACATCTAACAGCCTCCCCCGAAATCCCCTTTTGTTTTTTAGGTGTCGGTGTAACCTAATAATAAATTTTGAGAACGCGCATAAGATTATGTAATTTTTAAATTTAATCCTATTATTTTTACAAAAATGGATAAAATTTGAACAATTACCTCATCACCTAATATTTGCACTAAATTTTTTGGCCATTGCACCCACGTACCCAAAGCAGTTTCTGTAGTGTCGATTTCATATGCAGGGACGGGGACAGGTAGTGGCAAATGACCATACTTCTCTACAAAACGATGAATTTTCACTCGAAGGTGATCATTCATCGTTCTAGACCCATGAACTGTAGTGGTCTCATCAAAAGCATAAGAATGTGCATCTGCCACTAGACAAGTCTTTCCATTAGTTGGGTCTATCAAATACAATCGACAGGGAGTCTCGTCCTAACAATAACATAAAGTTCTAAATATATAAGATAATTATTTGTATAAAGCACATGTATATATGATAATTATTTGTATAAAACACATGTATATATGATAAATATATGTACCTTCGAATGAGGAGAATGAGTGTCGGAAAATCCAGGATAGTGGAGTACGTAGGCGAGTGGGTCAGTGAAGTAGATGGCCCAAATAGATGGTGAAGCAGCTGATGGACCAAATGGTGAAGCAAACGATGGAATAAAAGGCGGAAAAGGTAGCCGAGTAGGCTGAAAAGTAGCTGGCCCGGAAGATGCTTGAAGCGGTGATGGAACAAATGGCGGAAAAGGTAGGCGAGTGGGCTGAAAAGCAGCTGGCCCGTAAGATGTCGAAGCGGTGATGGAACAAATGGCGGAAAAGGTAGCCGAGTGGGCTGAAAAGCAGTGGCCCAAGTAGATGGTGAAGCAGGTGATGGAACAAATGGTGCAACAAATGGTGGAGTAGGTAGTTGAGTGGGCTGTGAAAGCGCCACATTCTGCATATATGTTGCAATGTCAACTCTCCACCTTTCAGTCATTTTCTGCATGAATGCTTCCTCTTGTTCCTGACTCGAGCTCCAATAGTTCCTAGGAGGTGGAGGACCAAAAGCCTTCCTATAGCCAACATTGTAGCCTCAAAAACCATAACAACGACCCGAGTGATCTGGCTTCTCTCCAAGAGCCATAAAAAGGGCGTCTTTGTTACGTACCAGAGTGAACTCACCCTTGGCTTGCTTCTCCTTGTACTCCAACTGCCCAAAAAACAAGTTCCAAATAACCCATATATGTATTTAATAAATATAAAACACATGTATGTCAAACTAAAAGTTACAGTGATATACATACGTATTTGTCAGCTGCAATCTTTGTTTCCTCAACTGGAATAAATCGCTGTTTAGTGACTGGATCCTTCTTATGCATCGCGCACCACCAGTCATCACCCCGAGTAACATGAGAGGACACCGACGAGGATGGTGTACTAGATGACGATCCAGAATCAAAACTAGGTGGACAAAAGTTCTCCTGCTTCCACAACTCTCTAGCATCCCCATAGTTCCTTTGACCTAAGTGGTGATGATGTGTATTCTTTTTTGCACTCTCGAGGCCTTTTCTCGCTTTTTCTGCAATAAAAAACATATTAAGTTAGTAGAATATAATTTAATTTAATAAAACCAAGTTAATTTGATTATAAACTTACTATAGCCTCATCTGACGTTATAGCCTCTTTGAAGGTAAGCCAATCCTCCATCTTGATGTGCTTGTATACATCTGGCGGAGTATCACCTAGCTTCTCCTTCTTTGATCTGACTCTGGTCATTGTGATCCAACCAGATACCAATTTGCTCTTGAAATCCCTCCATCTAGAGTTCACAGCAGTCAAGTAGTGCCTCTTATAGCTTATCTCGTTCGGAAGGTGAAACATATTCTGTTTTCCATCATAAACAAATAAATAAGCACGTTAGCTCAGCAATAGAACAATAAATCCCAAAATTGTAAATGAAACATATCTTACCATAGTGTCTGTCCACATCAAATCCAACAAGGCAGGAGAAATGTTTTTCCATTTCCAATTGATGTTAAGCCTGCGTATAGAAAGACCGACCCAAATACCATACTTGGATCGCCACGTGCCTAATAGAAAAAACAATTAGAAATCCAAACATTAAATCGTAAGCATGATAAATTATAACTATCTTACAATCAATAATTACTTGTTGGTCTCCCCAATTCATCAAACTTTAAGAACATATCTTCTGTGTTGTGGAGATTCATCGTGGGACCTCTTTTACTCTTTCTAGATGTCTTTGTCTTTCCCACCCGACTTCTTCCCCCTCCCTTGTGCACCATAATATGCACTGGTCTCACGAGGATCTAAGAATCAAAATAAGGAAACTAAATTAGAGAACGAACAAATAAATGACATATTCAATATTACAATAATCGCGAACCTGAGGCGGGTGGCTGACGTGGATCAAATGTCACCTCAATGTCAAGTAAAGCATTTCTATCAGCTTCTACTTCCATTCTTTCCATCCAAGCATCAAACGCATCTGCAGCACGATCACTGTCCTCCCCCTGGTCAGCCTCCTTTTCCGGGTGAAATGGTGCATCGGAATCCGATGACTGATCTCCCGAACCGTCACTAGCCATATCTGTAACATATACATAGAAAAAGCAAAACGTGTTAACAAAATTTAAAACAATATATATTAACACAATATTGTAATGTAATCTATTATAAGTACATCAATTTATAATTCAAATTACTCATATAATACATTTTTTACCTTTAATTTTGGTCAATAGGTTGCTCGATGACCGTTATACCTTCTTGGTGATCCATTCGCATGTAATTATTTTCAGTATCAGACACATCCATCATATCATCACTTGGGATTGAGAAAGGGGGGATATCATCAAACTTATCATATTCTTCTTCATCATCAACATCACTTGCTCCGAAAATTCGCCTTTTACCATTAACAACAATGCACCACTGAGTGTCCACAGGATCAGATACATAAAACACTTGTTTTGCTTGTGATGCGAGGATAAAAGGTTCTTCAGTGTCACGCAGACGACTCATATCGACTAGAGTAAAACCACACTCATCCGTTCACAAACCACGTCTATTATCCGCCCACTTGCATTGAAAAATAGGCACAGTGAAGTCACAATAATCGAGCTCCCATATTTCCTGAATGATCCCATAATATGATTGTTTAGCATCAATCGGAGTTTTATCCTTTGCACTCACATACTCCCTAGATGATGCAACCATTGAAACCCCACAATTCTGTACCACCTTTGATTTCTTGTCCTGACATTCAGTGTAAAAGGTATATCCATTGATATCATACCCCTCATACGATTTAAAACTGTCACGTGGACCGTATGCCAACCACTTAATTGTATCGGGTACATGATGGTCGTTTGCAGACAATTCACCAATTACTTTATTGTGGAACCAATCAATGAAAGACCTGTTATGCTCATTCATCAACGCCCTCTCCCCTTTTGACGGGTTTTTGTGGCGCAATTCACGCATATGTCTCTCTAAGTATGGATTAACTTCAGTAACATGGTGCAACACGAAAAGATGAGCTTTATTCAACTCACTCAATGAAGGCGAAATATGTCGCATTCCGACACCACCCTTGCCTTCTAACCTTCGCTCGTGTCTGGACTTTGGAAGGCCTATCGTCACAGCCTTAGCAAAATGAGAAGAACAATATCCTCCATCCTCTTCGGCAATTGTTCCTTGAATAATACTCGCCTCTGGCCTTGCTGGGTTCCTCACTTTCTTTTTCAAAGAGCCCATATGTCTCTCAAAAGGGTATGCCCATCTTAAAAACATAGGACCAAACAGTTTAATCTCTCTTACCAAATGAAGGACTAAGTGAACCATAATGTCAAAAAAAGAAGGTGGAATATACATCTCAAATTGACAAAGTGTTATCACCACCTCATTTTGCAAAGCATCCAACTTATCAGGGTCAAGTACCTTGTTGCATATGGTATTGAAAAAGAACACAACCTCATGATGGCAAGCCTGACATGTTTTGGAAGAATCCCGCGTATTGCAATCGGCAAAAACACTTGCATCAACACATGACAGTCATGGGACTTCAGCCCAATTAATTTCAGATCAATCAAAGAATCAAGTCTTTTCATGTTAGATGAGTATCCAGTGGGAACCTTAATACCGTATAAACACTCACAGAACAATCGTTTCTCCTGCCTAGACAATGTATAACAAGCTGGAGGCAAATATGCTGTTGTTCCTTTTCCTTTCTTAGCTTTTTCCTTAACCTTTGGCCATAAATTAGGCCGAATCTTCAATTTCTCCATATCTCTGCGAACCTTCAGACCCATCTTAGTTTTTCCCCGGTATATTCAACAGAGTACCAATAATTGCATCACAAACATTTTTTTCAATGTGCATTACATCGAGACAATGTCTAATTGGTAAGTATTTCCAATAAGGAAGTCTCCAAAATATAGACTCTTTTTTCCAAATGACACCATCGTCTTCCGAAGGTTTAACCCCCTTACCAAATATTGTGCCCATCCCCTTAACACGATTATAAACTTCTTTTCCTGTCAACGGTCTAGGAGGTGGAGCATTTTCAACTAACCCGTTAAATGGTGCTCTTTTTTTTCTATATGGATGAGAATTATGTGGGAATTGCCTATTAATGATATAGACATGTTTCCCACAATGTGGCAAATGTGTAGCCTCCATACCATTCTCACAAATGGGACATGCCTTTTTTCCTTTGACCTTATACCCCGACAAATTGCCATAAGCAGGATAATCATTTATAGTACAGAATAGCATAGCACGAAGCCTGAAATCTTCATTGGAATACGCATCAAATACCATAACACCTTCGTCCCACATCTTTTTAAGATCTTCAATGAGAGGTGCAAGATAGATGTCTATATCATTTCCCGGCTGTTTAGGCCCAGACATTAAGAGAGACAACATAATATACTTCCGCTTCATGCACAACCATGGAGGAAGATTGTATATCACTAACAGAACAGGCCAAGTACTATGTTGACTACTCAAAGTACCGTAAGGGTTCATTCCGTCCGTACACAATGCATGTCTCAAGTTCCTAGCTTCCTGACCAAATTTCCAATATCTGGAATCAATAGCCTTCCATTGAGGAGAATCTGCTGGATGCCTAAGCATCCCATCTTTCTTTCTCCGATCAGCATCCCATCTTAGGTTCTTTGCATCTTCTTTGATAGAAAAGAGCCTCCTAAACCTTGGCACAATTGGAAGATACCACCACTACAAGAAAAGGCTGAAATAACGACCGCCTATTAGCGACGGCTGCAAAAACGATCGGTGTCGTCGTAATAAGCGACGGCTTTAAACCGTCGTTGATCACCGACTGCTGATTAAACATACAACGGCGGTTTAGCCGTCGGTGAAAAACGACGACGGTTTAAAGCCGTCGTTGTGTGTTTTTGGAAATAAATCATAACTTTTTTAACTTGGGCGACGGTCTTAAACGGTCGTTGATTTCTAAAAGGGGTTTAATTGAAGCTGCTGCTTCAGTCGGGTTTTTTTTCAACAACAAAAAGGAGGGAATTAGTTGGGCGATTTTCGGACGGACGAAGCGCGGTCGACTCCACCTCCACCTGCCTCCTTCCTCCAGCCAACGACAGCGATCCACCTCCACCTCACTTCGCCGGCGGTAAGCTTTATTTTCTGTTTTTTTTTTAAATGTTGTACTCATGAACCAAACCCTAACAATTGGGTTTTTGCCTCGTGAGAGAAGTGAAGTTGGCCGACGAACTTCAGTGGGAATCCACCTCGCCGGCGGCAGCGACCCTTGCCGGACCAACACTTCGCCGGCGGTAAGCAGTACCAATTTTTTTTTATTTTTTTTTAAATTGGGTTATGGCAAAATCTCATTTGGCTTTGGTTAAATTCTTAAATGCTAACCTTACAATTAACCTCTAGGTACTCTTTAATTTTTAAATTCTTTAATTTTAATAGTAAATTTAGTTTATATGGTTAATTGCTTAAGTTTATGTATAAATTTTAATAAATGCTTAAAGGTTACCGTTTAATAATTGATTTTGTACATGATGTAGGATTACGTAGCATTTTGGTGTTTCTCTTTGGCTTAATTGAAAGGTTAGTAGCAATTTTGACCATATTTTGTCTTCAATTTATATTGTTTTTGTTCATGTAAATTCTATATTGTTTAGTAGCATTAAAGGTTATAAAAGTTAAAAACTATATAATTATGACAATAATTTATTTCTTGCACATTCCTTTATTTAGTTTACACTATTTAAATTGTTTATATTGTTTTTGACATATTTGTTTTCGTGGAAATAGTTTGGATGATGTTATAAATTTAATTTAAGTGTTTAAATAAATATGTTTGCATCATCATGTGCCTAGATACCCGTTCAAGGTATACTCATTAGGAGTATATCTTGAATAGTTCCCGATTGGGACTGTTCTTCGACGTTTGACCTCACTTAGGTGGTGAATGTATGCCTTTTGTTCTATTCTATGTAATTTCCGGTGATGTTGTTTCTCTATGTTTTTCTCTGGGTACATATGTAAGCTTTTACGAAGCTGACATTGTGTACTTGGAGAACTCATGGGAAATGCTGCCGGAATTTACGTAGAAGCGAATAGTTGGCATACATTCACTAGTGGGGTTTGACGTCGAAGAATGGGTTAGGTTGGAGTGATAAGGACCTTTGGACATCATTTTAGGCCCTATATGTATTTCACACATATGTTTTAATTGTACGTATGTTGGTTGTTAATGAGTATTGTCATTGAAATGGTTTAGAATTGTAGAATTGGTCACCATGAAACGGAAGGAGCGTTGGTGGATGTATGATAGATATGACAATGTGCGTAACTTGAGGCCCGAGTTCTTGAGGGGGGTTGATGAATTCATTGATTTTTGCAAAGTAAATCCCGAAAACCCAGGTAAGGATGAAGTTAGATGTCCGTGTCCGAAATGCAAGAACAGACGTATGCATGACGCAGACACGGTTAAAGTGCATTTGTATAGCAAGGGCTTTATACCTGATTACTACGGTTGGTATTCTCATGGTGAAGAGTTACCTCAACCCGCAGAAGAGCTATCTAATCCGTACCGTGAAATGGTTTTCGATGCTCTTGGAAATATCCCGGAACCGTCCACTGTTGAAGAGCCTAGTGAAATGGAGGAGGAGCCTAATCCTCAAGCAAAGGTGTTTCTTGACCTATTAAAGGCTTCTGAGGAACCGTTGTATGACGGGAGCACCATGTCTGTGTTGGAAATGGCATCTAGAATAGTATCTTTGAAGTGTGAGTACAATTTGCCACATAGGTGTGTTGATGCTTTTGCTTCATTAATGAAAGAAGCAATACCTAACAAAAACAACATGAGTAACACATTTTACGATACGAAGAATATCTTGGAGGGATTAGAGCTTCCCCACGAGAAGATTCATGCTTGCCTTCTACTGCTCCCGAGTTGTTCTTGAAGACTCATTTTAAGACTGTTCTTGGAAAAGGAGAAATTCCAGCAAACAAGAAAGCAAAGAAAATCTCGGTACATACTTCTAAACATATATTTATAGGCAAATATGATTGAAAAGTTTGATGCTAGTTTAAGTTAGAATCAAATATAGGCCATTTTACTTCATTTTACTTGAAAATGAATGAATACGAGTACTTTGATGTTAGTTTAAGTTATAAACAACTCAAACATCATATATATAGTTAGTTTAATGTATTTATAAGTTGTTTTGATTGAAAATACACAAAGTAGGAAAGTTAGAACCAAATATAGGCTAATATAGGCCATTTTAGGTCAATTTTACTTGAAATTGAATGAATACGAGTAGTTTGATGTTAGTTTAAGTTATAAACACCTCAAACATCATATATATAGTTAGTTTAATGTATTTATAAGTTGTTTTGATTGAAAATACACAAAGTAGGAAAGTTAGAACCAAATATAGGCTAATATAGGCCATTTTAGGCCATTTTACTTGAAATTGAATGAATACGAGTAGTTTGATGTTAGTTTAAGTTATAAACACCTCAAACATCATATATATAGTTATTTTAATGTATTTATTAGTTGTTTTGATTGAAAATACACAAAGTAGGAAAGTTAGAACCAAATATAGGCTAATATAGGCCATTTTAGGCCATTTTACTTGAAATTGAATGAATACGAGTAGTTTGATGTTAGTTTAAGTTATAAACACCTCAAACATCATATATATAGTTAGTTTAATGTAATTGTCAGTTGTTTTGATTGAAAATACACAATATAGGAAAGTTAGAACCAAATATAGGCTAATATTTCATTTTAGGCCATTTTACTTGAAATTGAATGAATACGAGTAGTTTGATGTTAGTTTAAGTTATAAACACCTCAAACATCATATATATAGTTAGTTTAATGTATTTATAAGTTGTTTTGATTGAAAATACACAAAGTAGGAAAGTTAGAACCAAATATAGGCTAATATAGGCCATTTTACTTGAAAATGAATGAATACGAGTAGTTTGATGCTAGTTAAAGTTATAAACACCTCAAACATCATATATATAGTTAGTTTAATGTATTTATAAGTTGTTTTGATTGAAAATACACAAAGTAGGAAAGTTAGAACCAAATGTAGGCTAATATAGGCCATTTTAGGCCATTTTACTTGAAATTGAATGAATACGGGTAGTTTGATGCTAGCTTAAGTTATAAACACCTCAAACATCATATATATTGTTATTTTAATGTATTTATTAGTTGTTTTGATTGAAAATACACAAAGTAGGAAAGTTAGAACCAAATGTAGGCTAATATAGGCCATTTTAGGCCATTTTACTTGAAATTGAATGAATACGAGTAGTTTGATGTTAGTTTAAGTTATAAACACCTCAAACATCATATATATAGTTAGTTTAATGTAATTGTCAGTTGTTTTGATTGAAAATACACAATATAGGAAAGTTAGAACCAAATATAGGCTAATATAGGCCATTTTAGGCCATTTTACTTGAAATTGAATGAATACGAGTAGTTTGATGTTAGTTTAAGTTATAAATACCTCAAACATCATATATATAGTTAGTTTAATGTATTTATAAGTTGTTTTGATTGAAAATACACAAAGTAGGAAAGTTAGAACCAAATATAGGCTAATATAGGCCATTTTACTTGAAAATGAATGAATACGAGTAGTTTGATGCTAGTTAAAGTTATAAACACCTCAAACATCATATATACAGTTAGTTTAATGTATTTATAAGTTGTTTTGATTGAAAATACACAAAGTAGGAAAGTTAGAACCAAATGTAGGCTAATATAGGCCATTTTAGGCCATTTTACTTGAATTTGAATGAATACGAGTAGTTTGATGCTAGCTTAAGTTATAAACACCTCAAACATCATATATATAGTTATTTTAATGTATTTATTAGTTGTTTTGATTGAAAATACACAAAGTAGGAAAGTTAGAACCAAATGTAGGCTAATATAGGCCATTTTAGGCCATTTTACTTGAAATTGAATGAATACGAGTAGTTTGGTGCTAGCTTAAGTTATAAACACCTCAAACATCATATATATAGTTATTTTAATGTATTTATCAGTTGTTTTGATTGAAAATACACAATATAGGCAAGTTAGAACCAAATGTACGCCATTTTACCCACTTTATTTTACTTGAATATGAGTATATTTAACCAAATGCAGGAGACGTACAAGAAGAAGCTGGATCATTGTACCACTCAGGGGTCACAGCCGAACCCTGATCTGTTGTATTGGGAGACAGTTGGGGGGAGGAACAGAGGAAAATTTCAGGGGTTGGGTCAGGGAGATCATTTGTACTACAACTCTTCATCAGGCGAGGAAATGGCGGCTCTTCACAACCATATGAGCCGTCTATTTTTTCTCAGATTGAGGCGCAGGTGGAGGTAAAGGTCGCTGCGCGGATGGAAGAGGTGGAAGGCAATGGTCGCAGCACGGGTGGAAGCGTCAAGTCGGACCATCGTTGAGGAAATGATGAGGAACATGTCTAGTTTCGGCCACATGTCCTCAGGTTGCAACCTAGGCCCCCCTCCACAACGCAGACCAGACGATGACCCAGGGTTTGGTGGTGGCGGTAGTGCTACAGAGACACCCTTGACAGTGTAGTTTTTTTGGTTTTGGCAACTAGGTAACTAACTTATATCCATTTAGTGTCAATATTTATCGGCATCTCGCTTTGTTTCTAGATGTGTCGGGTTATTTTTTTGGGAACCCGACTTCTACTTTATTTCTCGACACCGGGATCTATTTTGCGTACATATATTTAATCTAGGTAGTTTGTCTAACTATAGACATTTAGTGTCTATATTTATCGGCATCTAGCTTATTAGTTTCTAGCTTTGTCGATATATATTTTTTTGTAAACACCGACTTCTACTTTATTTCCCGACATCGGGATCTATTTTGTGTACATAATTGTAATCTATTTCATGTAATTATACAAGTATCAATGCAAATTGTAATATATCTCAAAATTGCATATTTTTGTAATTGAAAAAATTGAATGCGATGGAGGAACAGCTTTAGTGTGGTCCACAAGCATGCAGCTATGCTGGTACAGGTTTAATAATTATTATTAAGAACAAAAATATTCTAAATAATATTATTTTAAAACAACAACGACGGCTAAACATTAAATCAACGACGGCTAGGCAGTCCTTGTAAGGTACTCTATGCATCCAAGGACTTCCACATCAACGACTGCTTTTACATAATAGCGACGGTTATTAACAGATGTTGAATTGGCGCAAACAACGACTGTTTCTAACCGACGGTTAAACACGGTCAGTAAACCAGCGAAGGTTGAAAATCGTCGTTGATTTACCGTCTGTTTAAAACAGTCGTTGGTTTGGTGCCAACGTCGGTTTTGGAAAACGGTCGCTGATGAGCAGGGAACCGTCGTTAAATTTTTTACCGACAGCTTAGCGGTCGTTGATTCCAATATCAGCGACCACCTATGCACCGACTGCGTTTCAACGACTGCTAGCCGTCGTTGATATTTTTGCGACGGTTTTCTTTTTATTACCGACGGCTTTTAGCCGTCGTTAAATACCACCTTTCTTGTAGTGCACAACACTTTCGCAGAAGGACCCGTATTGCCCGGCCCAGGCTCAACCCCATCCGGCAATTTATAGCGGGACTTACCACACCTCAGGCATTCATAAAGGTCTGCATTCTCATTTCGATACAACACGCAATCATTCGGACATGCCTTAATCCGCTGATATTCTAAACCCAAAGAACACATTAATTTTTTGGCATAGTAGGTGGATTTTGGTAATAAATTACCCTCAGGAAACATATCTTGTAAAGCTTCTAAGAGTTCTGTGAAGCCTACATCAGTCAAATTATGTTTCGCTTTGATGTTGAAAATGGTCAAAACCCCACTCAATTGAGTGTATTTTGTACACCCTGTATAAAGGAGTTTCCCAGCAGCTTCAGACAAACTGTCAAACACTCGTGGCCGCTCATTAAAATGGTCACGGGCCCCTTCCAACATCTCACCTAATCGATCATCACCAAACTCTTCATCCTCAGTGTCACTACTATCTCCGTTGTCATTTTCATTACCTACAACATCATCACCTTCAATCCTAACATGATCTTCATTCACAACTTCATTCTCAGCCCCAACATTCGGCATATCAATCTCTAATGAGTTACTAGTGCCATCATCAACAATAACCCTATTCTGAGTATATTTTCCCTTCTCACCATGCCATAACCAAATATAATACTCAGCTCTAAATCCTCGACGAATAATATGATCTCTTATTAACCTAATATCAGAAATCGTATTCACATTGTAGCAATCAATACATGGACAATATATCTCATCCTCGCAAGTAAGTTGTTGATGCTCTACAGCACGTTTACAAAACTCATTCACACCTTGTACGAACTCCAACGTATTCCGCTTTCCATACATCCAACTTCGATCCATTTCTAAAAACCCCCACACATATATACATACATAAAAAATTATTATCAATTAAATAATTCACATAAATATAACACAACAAACTAATATTCAATGCATGCTTCCATTGGGTCCTTATCACTCCAACCTAACCCATCCTTAAATGTCCAATCCCACTAGTGAGTGCATGTATCATCTTTGATTCTAAGTAAAATTCGCCAGCATTTCCCTTCAGTTCTCCAAGTACACGATGAAGATAATTGCTTATCTTATATGCACCCGGAGAACAAATTAGGGAAATGATTAACCGTATTTTACTTAGAATCAAAGAATCAACACATATTCACTACCTAAGTGAGATGTGACGTTTAAGAACAGTCCCAAAACGGGGACTATTCAAGACTTGCTCCTAATGAGTAAGTCTTGAACGGGTATCTAGGCATTATAATGTACATAAAAACAATCGCATTCAAGCGATTCCAAGTCATCACCAAACAACAAATACCAAACTATTCCTTAGATTTCCCTTCCCCTCCCATTGGTGAGTCTATCAATATGAAGGCATTGCAAAAACAATCGCATTATACTTACAAACAATCGCATTTAAGCGATTTCAAGTCATCACCAAACAACAAATACCAAACCATGCCTTAGATTTCCCTTCCCCTTCCCATTGGTGAGTCTATTAATATGAAGGCATTGCAAAAATAATCCCATTATACATATCACTTCAAATAATTCACCAAACTTATGCAAAAACAATCCCGTATAACATTCTAGGGCATACAAAAACTTAAGCAAAATCATCACAAAATTAGTTTTTAATCCTTAAATCTTATAACTAATCATATATATATATATTATATTAAGCATTTTTAACTACTATTTAAGCCAAATTTTATAGTAAAGCACTATTAAAAAAGAAAATTGAAAATTAATAAGAAATAATGAAAAACTAACCTTTTATGACAAGGGGAAGGTGGCGCGGGCGGCTGTGAACGGAGTTGAGGAGTGGGGCGAAAACCCATTGGTGGAGAAGAAGGGCGAAAACCCGTCGGTGGTGGTTAAAACCGCACCAAAGAGGGGCGAAAACCGCACCGAAGAGGGGCAGAACCGGCCGAAAACCGCAACAGAGAAGGCCGAAAACCGTCGGAAAAACGAGTAATGTGACCCTTGTCGCCGGAAACCGAAACCTTGTCGCCGGAAATTGTAAGAGAGTGAGAGAGTGTGAGAGTAGAGAGGGAGAGAGATTGAGAGTAGAGAGAGAGAGAGAGTCGAGGGAAACAGTGAATCAAAAAACTCAAACCCGTGTTTTTTTCGAGATTCAGGGCGAGAGATATTGCTTGCGGTTTACGAAAACGATATATTAAAATGATATTAAAAATATATATTATTTTAATATATTGCTGCGGTTTCGACGTAAAACCGCAAAGCAATATCTATCTCGGAAAAAAATATTCTACGCCTCGAGATCCGGAATAAAATATTCCAGTTTTTTTTGACACATATTCTTTGCGGTTTTTACGCCGAAACCGCGCAAGAATATATTAAAATAATATTAAAAATATATTATTTTAATATATTGCTGCGGTTTCTGACAGAAACCGCAGCAATATCTATCTGGAAAAAAATATTCCACTTTTTAAAAAAAAATCCGTTGAAAATATATTGCTGCTGTTTTCTCTAGAAAACACAGCAATATGGTTGGTCAAATGGTCAACTATTTGCAAAAAAAATCCGTTGGAACAATATTGCTGCGGTTTTTTTAAAAAGCCGCAGCAATATGGTTATTTTATAGTTTGTCTTTTCTTTTGTCATGATATATCGCTGCGTATGGGTAAAACCGCAGCAATAAGCATTTATTCTACTAGTGTTATAGGCACAAAAGCTCATGTGGGTTAAGATGTCTAAACAGTTAGGTTAAATCAAGCCAGAGAGAGATCAACCAATCTTACCACAAGCAATCAATCGCAATACAATAATGCTATGAAGAATCATGAATAAGATGAATTATGCTTAAGACCGTAGTAAAGATATCAACAAGGTTCTCAAATAGTGCTAGTGATAGTCCCATAAATGCAACTAACATGAGACGAGGTCTAATATGATAATGCAACTAATAAAACAGTACAATTTTTTTCGTTACACGTAAACTTCCACTCCTAGTGAGCTGTACAAATCGTGCAACATCCTACGAAAGCAAGAAAATCTATACTAGAAAGCAATAAATGATAGAATATCCCTCCCCCAAGGTAGAATTTGCAATGTCCTCACTGCAAGTTAACAAAATCAGAGAAGGAACCAGAATGCACCCCAACAATGACCGAACACCAAATATGTCTCATCAAGATCCATAATTCACCGCTAAAACACACATGATTCCTAAAAATCGATCCATCAATGAAAGCTGTCATAAGGAATTAACAAGTATGGCATCTCAAACAGGAAATCCAAGCAAAACTTTTAAAGTCATATCAAGAGGATGAACAATATAAAATATAAAAGCTTACAACCCAATTGAAGTGTTGATTAAGCTAAAAAAATTCACATGATTGCATGGCTTCTTGAAGACAAACTTGAACTATTATTGTTGCCGACTTGAAATAACCTAGAACAACCATTGATGGAAAACAAAATAGAAAACAAAATTCATAAGAATGAGGTGTTTAGTGGGAAAAATTAGAAATAAAGAAGTAGAATAAAAAGAAAAAAATGAAAAGAAAGTGAAGAAAGAACGAGAAGAGGGAAGTAACGAGAGGAAAAAATCGAAGGGGAGTTTGGGTGGAATCGCAGGCGGTGTCCAGTGGAGTTTGGAGGTGATGGCGGTAGATTGTGATGGGCGTGATGAACGGAGGTGAAGTTGATGGTGGCTGGGCGGTGTTGCGTCGCTGGTGGTTGACGTGATGAGGGGACAAAGGAGAGGGTCGGGTTTACGGTGCGGTAGTGTAGAACTGGGCGCGGCAGCACGCTCGACGGGGCAGTGGTAAGAAGGTTGTGAGCAGGAGTGAAAGGGAGGCTGCGATGGTGGGGCAGGGGAAGGGGGGGTTCGCTGCGCGCACAAGGATAGCAGGTGGAGGCTGCACGGTACAGGACCACGGGCCACGGCCTGGCCGTGTATCTATTGCCTACTGCTGTTGTGGAATCTTGATGCCGAGTTGTTGTTGATCAGTATACACCACGGGACAGCCGTGGCATGCTTATGAAATCAACAGGGTAGCCGTGGTATCTGCTGCCATCTGCTATCCCTTAGTTTTTTTTTCTGTTTCACCTACAAACACAAGAAACCAAAAAGAAAACACAAATTAAAGTATGAAAGAGAGAAATGAAAATAAAGAGAAAGAAAAGAAAAATAAGTCAAACTCGGGTTGCTGTTTGAAAAGCGCAAATTTAAGGTATTTCATAACCATGTAAAATCAGTGGACTAATACAGAACCATTTAACGCTCTAAGAAGCTTATCATATGTCCCTGCAAACATCTCAGAGCATATTATATAAGAGTAAAAAGGAAAAAGGAAATAGTCTAGTCCTAAAAATCTATTAAACCTAGAAAAAGGGAAATCAAAAGGAAAGTTATATTTACAAGAGTAAGAAAAAAGAAAAATTGTTAAACTTTTTACACGACTCAAAAGGAATAAAAACTAAATCTACATCAGTTACATGATCACAAGAGTCATTCAAATTAGGCGAAACAGGGAACGATGGGGGATATAATATAGGAGAAAAAGGAATAAGGTTAAGATTTCGAGAGAAAGGAACATGAGACTCAAAAACAGTTGGTGGACCCGACAAAGACTCATGAATAACCTCACTTTCATCTATAGACTCCTCTAATGAAGGATTTCAACCAAGGGTTGTTCCTCATTACAAATGTTCTTCACATCGATCGTCTCCGTAATTTGATAATCATCCCCATAATTTTCAAGTTCTTTCCAATCCTCATCATCATCATCGTAGATATATTGGAAACTAGAACTTTGGGCAGATTGACAATCATAGTGGGGAGAAGGGTCAAAATCATTTACTAATGTCACATCACATAAAGAAATATCATGAGAAGTAGAGTGACAATTAGAACAGTAGGGGGTGTTGTTGTGTAAATTTGAGGTGAAGGAGTGAAGAATGTTTCCGAAATTGGTCTAGCAGATGAAGACATCTCCCATTCATAAGTATCTCTAGCCAACCACTCAATTAAATCCCAACAATAATCAGGAGATTGAGACATAAATCTTCCATTAAACAATTTGTCTATAATTATCCTAGTTTTTTTGTTTAACCCCTCATAAACCACTAGGCACATATCCCACTGTCCAATTCCATGATTGGGACCAAAAAAATCACCAAGCCTATGATAGTATTTCCAAAACGCTTCATTCTCATATTGAGGAAAATAGAAAACTGCTCTAGAATTACTAGCATGTAAATGGGGTTCACAAAACATATCAGGTAATTGATTAGAACTCATGCAAAAATTTGAAGTATATTGACATGATGTATCAAAATTAGAAACATGAAAATCCAAATAAATATAATGAGTGTCCCTATCAATAGAATTGTCCCCATTATAGTGATAATATGACTTTATGAACAATGAAAGGGAAGCAATTTACAAAAAAGTAAAAAAAAAATATTTACAAAAGTAAAGAAAAGGTTATTTACAAAAGAAAATAAAAATATATATAGTGTAGTCTATTAAATCTATAATCAAACTAATTCTAATCCGTAGCCTCCCCGGCAACGGCGTCAAAAACTTGTTAAGGTTTTATTTTAATACCGCAAGTGAACGGTGTCGTAGCACATACGGGTCGAACTCAGGGAGGTGCAAGACTAAACACTAGTTGACTCTAGACTCTGAAATAGCAACACAATCCAAATATCCAGAAAAATCTATAAACTAACAACTAAACTAATGACAGAATATGACAAACTCGATGAATATGATGAGTGATGAAACACTAAGATTAAGTATCACCACTAATATGAATTGATCAAAATATAACTCACATCCCAGTTATTCAATTATAATTTAGGTGAAATTGACATTCCCTTATGACTCGGTCATTCCTCAATACCTAGAGCTCATTTTCGTGATAGCAAAAAGCCTAACTAACATGTATGTCTCCTATTTTCATGGCTTACACACACAATTAGAAGCATTAAGAACCAATGTCAAATAATTCCTAATTTTAGTTCTCACCTATTTTCATGGAAGAATTCAAATCAATGACAAGATTATCTAAATTAAGACCTAACTTTCGTTGATGAACTCAATTAATAACATAACAATTTAGCGTCAAACAAATATTCCTAATCTCAACTCCAACTTTCGTTGATAATATAAAACTAAGGCTAAATTAAGAGGCAAAATTGACAATAAAAACGATCTTATCAAACCCTAAACATAGAACTCAATAACATGGAAATTAGAGAAGAATTTACATGATCAATCCATACTAGGGCTCAACTCAATAATCCTAGATAAAAGCCTACTCACTAATCATGGCAAATAGAGCAATAAACATAATAGAAAACATAATTAAAATATAATAAAGAGAAGAAAGAAGAGAATAAAACTTGATTAATATTGAAGATGAATATGAAATCTTGAATCTTGAATCTCCAAAGTAGCAATAGAAAACAAACTAAGGCAAAAACTAGAGAGAAAATTAGAGGAAGAATAACGTTATATTAGAAAAGTGAGTAATAGATTCTTAACCTAATTAGAAAACCTATAATATATAGTTATAACTCCTAATGCTAGTAGGAAACCAAAATTACAAGATAAGGAAGCTAAATGAATCATTAAATGGCCGAAATTATCAAAACCGTGTGCGCGTAAGAAGTTCCTGGCTAACTTGGCCAACTTGCGAAGCCCATATCTCTCAAAATACAACTCTCCTTGGGTCGTGAAGCCTATCGTTGGAAAGCTCTTCAAGCCTACTATCCAATGACGCTGGGATCAACCTAATATCACTGACAAGTCAAAAGTTATGGATAAAAGAGTGAACATGACTCGATTTCCACAATTCTTTCAATGAATTCCAACTCCAATTTAGCTCCAATTTGCACTCAAATACATCCAAAATGATCCTTATCAATGTGGCTTGCTTTCAATTGCTCCTAAGTACTCAAGCTTATCCAATAATACTCCAATTATGTTCTCAATACCTATTAATACCAAAAACATACAAAAGGAGTAATATTTCGCAAATTAAGTAATAGTATGCAATTAAGAACTATAAAGCACCTAAATGCTCCTAAAATGCATCCTTAATGCACCTAAAATCGATATAGAAATACGACTCATCACTTTAATATCAAACTCTAGCTTAATTACAAAATTCTTCAGTTAACCGTCCCTTACAATAGTTGGTAGGGGAAACAATGGAAGAAACCCATGGTAACGCTAAAAATCGACCATCATATATATTGTAAGGTAAACCACAAATTTCGAGCTCCAACAAATCTTGGTCATGTAAAACAAGACCAACAAAACCCCTTATAGATTTCCGAAAGCTTAATAAAAATTTCTCGTTGATCCTCTGAGTAAGCATAAGGAAATAGGGGATGTAAGTTCACGTCAGGCCAATTGAGCAAGTCGTGGAGCGGGACGTGAATCAATTTAGTCCATGATATTTGCACGCGGTATTCCTTCATAATCCATATTTCCATATTAGAATCGATATTAAATTTGTAAGTTACCAAATGCAAATATTCCCTTAAATCACTCAAGTCCCAACTTTTGTAAGACCCGTGATCAAAAGGCAATGTTATCTCATAATACTCTTCCATTTCGAGGTCGAAACACGAGATAATAGATTTTGAAATTTCTGTACCATTGAATTCGGAAGAAGCAAAAGTTTTCCAATGCAATGCGTTATTAGAGTAAACCATACCTCTCCCTGGTGAAGCTTCTCTGTATATTTGAGGAAAACTTTTAACAAGTTTCCATGAATTATTGTTTAAACTATAAACACAAAACTCAATGCTTTTTGTAATCCAATTATGATGTGTAGTAACAATCTTATAATCGTTGTTCATGCAATCATAACCAAACCCAACTTTACTTCTGGTGTCGGACGGTGAGTGAAATATGTGCTTAAAATCGTAGATGATTGGATTATACACCCAAAAATCACCACGAAGATCGCGATGATAGAAACAAAGTAAGCCATTGCAAGAACCAGCAAGGTTTTTGACGAGTACGGACCCAAGATTTTCAGTGAAATAACGAGTTGCTTTCTTCATATTATGAGGATAATCATAGAAATCAAAAGAGTAGAGATCAAAAAAACTATGGTTATTACCACATATGATGAGTTATTCGTTTCCAACTCCATCTCTCCTGAAAATCTTATTCATGTTAGAATTAGTACTTGTGAAGTTATATAAAAACAATTATATATTTTAAACAAACAAAAAAAGAAACATCTGCATTTCCAAAATAAAAAAAAAAAACATTAATATCTTCATGAACATTTCAAATGGACCTAATTAGTAAGATTAATTTTGTTTTAGAATATAGTAGAATTAGTAAGATTAATTTTGTTTTAAAAAAGATTAGAATTAATAAGATTAATTTTGTGCCTCAAGGAAAAAAAAAGATTTATTAAACATAACACATTAACTTATAAATTATTATATAATAATTTACTCAATCTGCCAATACAAATGGTCATAAATATTTTTCTTCTTCTTCCATCAATAATGAATTGAATTAGCGATATTTGTTGTCCGTTTTGGACTCCATGGAGCTTACAAGAGAAGCAAGAAGAAACATTAGAAAGTAATATAGAGAGTCCACATGCTTCTTAATCTTCATTTCTCATAGATTCAATGAAAGAGATACAATCTAATTTATCCTGTCCCCGTTAACCAAAAAAAATGAAAAGAGATACAACTAGTTTAATTAAAAAACAAATTAAAAGAGAGATATAGGGAAAGAAGAATCTAGAAACAATCACTGATCAGCTAAAAATAACGTATAAAAGAAGCACAAAGCCTTATATGGCCACACATATAGTAAACAATGTGACCGATCTACATACAAGGTTAATTATTGTATCTTGAGGTTACTAATTAATATAATAAGGGTCACTTTATAATTGTTAAGGTTACTTATTACTGTAATAGAGGTTATTGATGATTATTGGGGTTACTTATGTTTCATATTGATGTTACTTATCTTAGAGGTCATTGATCAATATAGTAAGAGTTACTCCCTCCGTCCCATAATAGTCTGAACACTTTCCTTTTATATTTGTCCCAAATTAGCTTGAACACTTTCATTTTTGGCATAGTCCCACTATTAATATATTATTTCTTTTACACATCTTTGGCCCACATTCTACCTTTTATCAATAAAAAGTTACCCAACTTTCTATCTCCTCTAATAAAAAAAATACCCCACCAACTCCTATCACATCTACTTTTTAAATAAAATAGCATTTCATAACCACACTATAACTTATCACTACGTGACCCAACATGTGTTTAGATCTTTCTGGGACGGAGGGAGTACTTTTTTTTTGGGTTACTTACAATTTTTTGGGGTTACTTACAATAAATATGAATTATTTATATAACACTAGTAGAGAATTGACGATTTGCGTCGCATGCGAAAGCATCACTTTCGTCGGATGAAGTTGCGAACAAGTCTCGTCGCAGATGGTGCAGACACGATCTGCGTCGGATGGAGATGCGACGCAGTTGAACAAACATTTGCGTCGCACATCAGGATGAAACGACGCAGATCATTTGGTATGCCCAATTCCTGCTACTGGTGGTGTAACTAGGCATCATTTGCGTCAGACCATGTTCACATGCGACGCAAGTGAGGTCTTCTGCGCCGGATGTTAACACCATGCGACGCAAATGGGGATTTTTAATCAAAAAAATAACAAATACGCTCAACCCAATAAACTCATCAGTTTGGTAGTTTGAAATAATAGTGCAAATATGTAAAGCCAAAGCCATAACAATAAAGGGAGAAAAATAAAATACTATTCATGTTTCTTTCACTTACACAACAAAATTAGGCCACAAATTACAACATGTAACTAACATCGTAACTTAGATTTGAATTCAAGATCGAAACAAAAATAATTTTGCTAATTTCGGTGGGTTTTCTTCATTATTGGATGATTTAGGTAGAACACTGTAAATTAGATCTGAATCTCCTGCAAAACACGAGAGAAGAAAAAGAAAGAAAAAATAGCAATTATTAAAGAGTGGGTAAATTATACGAAATTGAAATTTTGATAAAATTGGTGATCTTTGCAAGAGAAAAAAGAGGACCTGGTCGAGAAGCTGAAGTAAACCTCGGTTGTAGCAGATAGCCTGAAGAGCGTGAAAATCACTGCTCTATTTTTCAACTCCATTTTTCTTTGATTATGTCGCCATTCTATGGTTTTCCTGCAACTTGTGGAAAAAACCCTAAAATTTGACAAAAAGAGGAGAAAGAAAGAAGAACCCTAAAATCAAACATTCAATTCCATAATATTTCAGAAAAAATAAAGATTACACTTCAAAATCCTAAAAATTAAATAAAATCAAGCATTTAATTTCTACTACAACTATTATCAAGCAAAAACCCTAAAATTTTTTGAGAAATTAAAGAAAAAGAGGAAAATACCAACATCTGCATCAGAAAAACTTCAAATTAAACAAATGTATCAAAAATTGAATCAAGTAAAAAGTTATAAAAAAAACCTGAAAAACAAGTCCTCCTAGAATGTACTTCCAATTGGCTGCGAGAAGTTGAATCTATGTAGATACCTCCGCTAATAATCTCTTCCACAACTTCATAACACGATAAAATCAACCAAATTAATCAAAACGGATCGAATGGAGAAAGGAGAATGGACCGAATGGTAGAGAAGAGTTGGAGAGAGAAAGATAGGAGTTGGAGAGAGAGAGAGAGAGAGAGAGAGAGAGAGAGAGAGAAGAGATAAAACGATTGATGAGAGAATGAGATAATAAGAGATTAGGTTTGAGAGCTTAGTAATATAACACGGGGAAAAGCGGGTTGGGCTTAGTAATATGCGTCGGCTCCTCAAGCCCATACGACGCGCTTCTTCAAGCTCCTATATTTTGGCTCGCGAATTTACCACTGCATCGCACTGTGGGCCAGTCCGACGCAAATAGTTTTAATCATCTGTGTCGAACGTGAGGAGGGATCCGACGCAGATGACTATTTGCGTCACACGTGGGATTACTCATGCGACGCGCATAGCTTCTGTTATGTGCGTCGCATTTTTGGTCCATCCGACGCACATAGCTATCTTGCGTCGCACGCTAATTAAATACGACGCACATAGGTCGTCTTTTGCGTCGATTTCGTGTTGCATGTGACGCAAATGAGTCTTCTGCGACGTTTGTCTTGTTGTGCGACGCAGATGGTGAGACGCAAATCGTCGTTTTTCTACTAGTGTAAATTGAAGGATTTACTTATGTCTTAATATAGTTATTTAAAGATGTGCGCTCGCACATCTACGCGGAGCCTCAATCTTTTATTTTTCCCGAATTCTTTTATGTTTTCCTTCGTTCCTTCATATAAATAGTTTCTTAGTCGTTTTTCTATCTTTATTCATTATTCTAAACCTAAAACACAAGCCTACCCTCTTCATCTAAGATCATAGCAGTTTTTGAGAAATTCAGATCCTTGATCCGGGTGCATTGCACTGAATTACAGATAGTTGTGTCAACCCTGGGGGGACAAACGTCATCAGGAATCTGCATCGAAGGTGGCAAAATTCGTTTCTAAGGCAGTGACCCTCGTACCAGGGCGCTACTTGTTTTTGTAAATCAGATTCAGATTATTGATTTTTTCAGGATTATTTCCTACAACTATTACAAATTTCCTTAAAATATAAAAGTTTATCAAATTTTTCTGTAATCATATTGATTTTAGATGCCAATTTTGAAGGTACTTGGACTGCTATTTCCAATTCTCAATATTCATTTGTGAAAGTTAAGTTAAATAAAAATAAGATAAGTTAAGCCAAAATGACATAAAAGTGATATGAAATACGTCAATAGTGACATGATATAAGTTTACTGAAAAATGATATAAAAGTTAGGTATAATGGTACAAGTTTGCTCAATAATGACATAAAATTGAGTAACAATGACACAAAAATGAGTAATAAAGAATGACATGGTATATAAGGAGTTCACAAATAATTTTAAAATAATATTAAATGATATGATTTTGCTCTATAATGACATAAAAATGAGTAATAATGACACAAAAAATAAGGAGTTGACAAATAATATTAAATGATACTCCCTCCATCCCCCCAATATAGTGCTTGTTTCATTTTAGGTGAGTCAAACTTTAAAATCTTTGACCAAATATTCTCACTAATATATACAATAAAACATACTCTTGATCTTATTAGATTTGCCTCAGTATGTAGTTTCATAATATCAACTTTTTATATTTTTTATTAATAAGGAATTGATGATATCAAAGGTCAAAAGTCTGTCTTGAAGACCGTGTAAAAAAGAAATAAGCACCATATTATGGGACGGAGGGAGTACAAGTTTGCTCAATAATGACATAATTAAAATGTGTTATAATGACACATAAATGAGTAATAATGACACACAAATAAGGCATTGAGAAATATTATAGAAATAGGTTTAAATAATACAAGTTTGCTCAATAATAACATAAAAATGAGTTATAATGACACATAAATTAGTGATCCTACCCTAGCTTATCCTATTCAGTCCAAGCCCAAAAAACCAATTAATCCCCTTCTCCCACCCCGGTTCTCTAAAACATTCTTCACCAACCTTTTCCCTCAAAACCCTAATTCTCTCCCTCTTGTCCTTATCCAGAAATGGAACCAAACCGACAAGACTTTTGAATCCCCTTGTGTCCTCCCCAAGGATTGTCCTCATCAAATATCCTATTCCAGCCCCCACCTCTTCTTCAATGCCTTGCTACCCCCACGTCACTGAGGAAAAAAGGCCAAGAGTTGCGGTCAAAAGTGCACTAGTAGAATAAATGCTTATTGCTGCGGTCATTAAGTGGCCTATTGTGGCGGTTTTGACCGCGCAGCAATTAAGGGCGCAGCAATAGGTAATTAAACTATTGCCGCGGTTTTAAACAGCAGCAATATTACAACATATTGCTGCGGTTTATGATACAAACCGCAACAATATTCATATTTTTTATTATAAAAATATGGATATTGCTGCGGTTTATCCCGGACACCGTAACAATATGTATTTTTTATTATAAAAAATACAGTATATTGCTGCGGTTTCTGGGAAAAACAGCAGCAATAGGTCCTGGTATAAGTAAAAAAATGTTTTTTTTTTTTTTTGCATTTTACCATCAAATTTGAAAGATTAAAACCAGGCAACTAACCCATCCACTGTCCACCAATTTCGCAGACGAACTGAAGATGAAATGACAAATGAATCTCATTAATTATTAATATATAAAGATAAAAAAGCTAGTTACATAGATAATACAAAAGATCAAACATTAAAATGAAAAAGCAAAAATAAAAAAACAATAGTTAGAAGTTTACAACTAATTACAAAAAATATAATAAAAACAAAATATATATTAAAAAAAAAAGAAACTGAAAATAAAAAAGAGATCCTAAAAAATGAAAATTAGAAAAAAATGAAAATACAAAAAAACAAAGAAAAGGAACCACAATGCTCAAATCTGAAAATTACAAAAGAAGAAAAAAAAAATGAAACTCATATCTGAATTTCTCTTCCGCGTGCTTCACCGTCGTGCTTCACCCTGTCGCCAATTTGTTAGCTGCCGCGAAACGATGAACGACGAACGAACGACGTGTGGTTGAACGACGAGTGGCGAGGCTGGGACGCTCGAGATTTCTTCGTGCACGACGAGCGGCAAGGCTGGGAGACTCGAGATTTATTCGTGCAACGAACGCCCGCCGGCGACGCGAGAGAAGCTTAGGGACGAGATAGGCGAGACAAGAAAAGGGGCGAGAGAGGAGATGATAGAGGAGAGAGGAGAGAGAAGGACCAGATCTGGCATGCTTGAGGCGTTTAGTCTTGAGTGAAGAACCCTAATTGGGGCGTGTGTGTCATCTTTTATAAATTAAAAGAGTCTATTGCTGCGGTTTTTTGTAGGAACCGCAGCAATAGGTTCAAATATTACTAAAAAAATAATATTTTAATCTATTGCTGTGGTTTCGACTGGAAACCGCAGCAATATATCTGGTCAAACAGTTAACCAAATTTGAAATTTTTTTCCGTTTAGACCTATTGCTACGGTTTTGGCTGGAAACCGCAGCAATAGGTCTATTTTATATTTTACCTTTTCTTTTCACGTGATTTATTGCTGCGTATGGGTAAAACCGCAGCCAATAAGCAATTATTCTACTAGTGGTGGCCTAAGGGCTGCATTTTTTTAGCGCAACCCTTGGCGTAGCAGCCCTTAATAATTTTGAAGGGCTGCGATTATTGACCACAACCCTTAATTATCAAAACCGCAACCCTTGTGACCCAAAAAATTTTTTTTTTTTTTTTTTGCAATTTTAGTACTAAATGATCCCCCAAACAGTTTGTATATATATATATATATATATATATATATATATATATATATATATATATATATATATATATATATATTGTAAAGAAGGAGCAATTAATTAAAAAGCATAAAGTTCAATACAACCCTAAGTGGGCAAAGATAAACCCCATCGAAGACGAAGATAGTTCTAAATACTAAGTTTTTCTTTCTCTTAAATACATAAGGTGTTAAACCCATTTGTCATCCCCTTTGCATTCTTAGCCACGTTATCCGCTAGTTTGTTTGCTCCTCTCCTTTCATAGCACGAGCTAACCCCTTCGTGATCTCGGAGCAACGCCCTGCATGAATTCACCATATCATATTCATTGCTATTAATTATTATACACGGTAGAATTTCCATGGATGCACGAAGGCAATCCGTGGCTGATACAACATTCATCTAGTTTTTCCCTTTAATCCACTGGAGTGCATGAAAGATAGCGTTAACTTCGGCTTCAAAAGCATTATTTGTGAAGGTGGCAAACTGAAACTGCCAATGTAGTCGGTGTAGGTGAGAGAGAGATTGTGCCGTCGAAGGTATTGTGTGTCGTGTTGTTCTCATTGGCCAAAACCAAAAGGTTAATATACAACCCTACAAATATAACAAGCTAATAGGTGGGCCAACCCAAACTAATGTACAAACATAAGCCCATACACAAAATAACACATGGACACATATAATACATAATCCAACACCCCCCCTCAAGTGGGAGCATGGGGATCACCAATGCCCAACTTGCCACGTAAATAAGAAAATTGACGAATACCAAGAGCTTTAGTAAAACAATCAGCAAGTTGCTCTGTTGTAGACACATAAGACGTAGTAATGAGACCATTCTGAATGGCATCTCTAATGTAATGACAATCCACCTCAATGTGTTTCGTGCGTTCATGGAAAACGGGATTTTGAGCAATGTAAAGAGCAGATTTGCTATCGCAAAAGAGGGAAGTCGGCTGAGAGTGGGTAACACCAAAACTGCCAAGAAGAGCACGTAACCATTTGACCTCAGCAGTAACATCCGCCATAGAACGATACTCCGCCTCAGCAGAAGAGCGAGAAACAGTGTGTTGTTTCCGGGTTTTCCAAGATATGGGCGAAGAGCCAAGAAACACAATCCAACCTGTGACAGAACGACGAGTTAAAGGACAACTCGCCCAATCAGAATCACACCAAGCAGTAAGATGTAAGTCACACGGTGATGATAAAATAATGCCCTGACCAGGACACCCTTTCAGGTAACGTACAACACGAAGAGCCGAGTCCCAATGTTGTTGTCGAGGTTCATGCATAAACTGAGCAAGCACATGGACAACATAAGCTAAGTCAGGTCTGGTGAAGGCAAGGTAAATCAGACGCCCCACCATTTCAATGCCTGCCAATGTGCCGTGGTGGGTCTATGCATGAATTGTGAGAGTTTATTAACTGCAAATGCAATGTCAGGTCGAGTTAGACCAAGGTATTGCAAGCTGCCAACAAGAGGATAATCCGTTGGAGTATCAAGTGTGGTGCCGGAGCTGAGAGTAAGATGGACGTTGGGGTCCATAGGAGTGCTCACAGGTTTTGAGTCGAGCATATTGGCACGTTGAAGGACATCGACAATATATTTTCGTTGGTTGAGGAACAAGCCATGAGGAGTTGGTTGCACATCAACCCCTAGAAAATATGAGAGAGTGCCCAAGTCCTTGAGGGAAAACCGAGTGCCAAGCTGAGTAATAAATGCGGAGACTGAGGAAGCACACGAGCCAGTGATAATAATATCATCTACGTACACAAGGACGTAGAGAGATGGTGTGCCGCGACGATAGAATAAAGATGTATCCGCAAGGATGTTGATGAAGCCGGCGTGTGTAAGATAATTACGGAGCTCAGTATACCAAGCCCTTGGGGCTTGCTTGAGGCCGTAGATGGCTTTGCATAGGCGACACACGTGAGTAGGGTGAGCCGAGTCAATAAAGCCGGGCAGTTGAACCACGAATACATCTTCTGTTAGAGAGTCCGGCAAAAAAGCATCATTAATATCTAGTTGGCGCAAAGGCCAATTGCTAGTGACAACAAAACTCAAAATGAGGCGCACTGTGGCAGGTTTAATAACAGGGGAGAAGGTTTCATTGTAGTCAAGTCCCAGACATTGATGAAAACCCTTAGCTACAAGGCGAGCTTTGTGCTTTTGGAAGGAACCATCGGAGTTATATTTATTGCAAAACACCCATTTACATTCAACTAAATTTTGGTGAGGGGAGGGAGCGGGGAACAAGATCCCACGTATGGTTGTGGAGAAGCGCATGATATTGGATGATCATGGCTTGTTTCCAAGCAGGGGCAGCAAGGGCCTGTTTGAGAGTGGAGGGTTCGGTGGGGTGTAGTTGGGCTTTGAGGTTAAGCTTGCGTATGGGTTTGAATATGTTGTTGGACGCTCGAGTAGAGTAGTGGTGAGTGGGGGGAGGAGGGGGTGGGGCGGAAGCAGTGGAGGGAGGAGAGGGGGTAGGCGAGGGAGAGGGACTAGAGATGGGAGGGGATATTGGTGGCTGGACAGCAGTGGGAGGAATGGATGGCGTTGCGGTAGGTCGAGGGGGATGGGGGAGTGCAGTGGGCGTGGGTAGAATAGGACACTCGAACTCACACCAGGCGTGAGGGGAGGGTAGTGTAGGTGAGGGGGTTGCTGGACGAGTGGTAGCGAAGGGATATGTGCCTTCGACGAAGCGCACATGGCGTGAAGAGTAAAGGCGGTAGGTGAGAGGGTCAAGACGTAGATGAGCATGTTGAGTGGGCGAGTAACCTACAAACACACAAGGTTTAGAGCGAGGATCGAGTTTGTGAGTAGTGTAGGGACGGAGCCACGGATAACAAAGGCAACCAAAGTTGCGAAGGTGATTATATGTGGGATTAGAGCCGTGAAGTTTGTAGTAGGGAGTTAGATGATTAAGAGTGGGGGTGGGTAGTCGGTTAATGAGATTGACAGCTGTTTGGAAGGCGTGAGGCCATAGGTGAAGGGGCATAGAGGCATGAGAGAGTAATGAGAGGCTTGTTTCAACGACGTGGCGATGACGGCGTTCAGCATAGCCATTGTGTTCAGGGGTGTGGGGAGGAGAGGTAAGGTGGGTGATGCCATGAGAGGCGAGGAGAGGGGTGAGTTTGAGGAATTCGCCACCATTATCCGAATAGAGAGTGAGGATGGGGCGACTAAAACGTTTTTCAAAGAGAGCTTTGAATTGAGGGAAAATGATGGTTGGGCGGCGCAGTGTCGTTGTGCACCGCACCCGCCAAAGATAAAATTTCTCCTACTCTTTTACACTAAGGTAGTATAATGAAGTAGGATCGATCACAGGAAACGGGGACGAGTTTTATATTCACGTGATTCGAAACCTAGATTAAGCTAAGGCAGAAACCTAATAATAATAACAAAGGGGGTTTCAAGTAGATATAACTAAACTACAACTAACTACATATAAACAAAAAAACAATAAAAACAATTAAATACACTTCAATTCATTATCATCATAAATACCAATTTTCTAACAAAAAAAAAAAATAAAAATTAAACCATAATAAAAAAAAAAAAAAAAATGAGGAAAATGATGGTCGTGTCAGATTTCTTTTTGAGTGGATAGAGCCATATAAATTTGGTGAAATGATCAACAAAAATAATATAGAACTTAAAAGCATCATGAGAGTATACAGGAGAAGACCATACATCACTAAATATAACTTCAAGAGGATAGGTGTAGACACCAAATTTCGAACCCCTTCTTCGGATAGAACCCCTTTTCGGATAAATAAAGGTTTTGAAAAATAAAAAAAAAAAACACAATCATCATGCATTGTAGAGCGCGATTTTCATTCCATTGCACGTTTTTTCGTTTTTTGCGTATTAATCATACAGTTTCGGCTTAGAAGTATAATTTTCGTGAGTCGTAGTCAATAACTACAACCACCGTTTTAATAAAATGATTCATAATATAATTATGCTCGTCTTTATTAGTTTAACGAGTTTTCTTTAATTGTCTTAAGTTAGTCTTTCGAAAAAATGAAAAACGAGTCGCGATTAGGCGTCGGGATTTTAGTCGTATCCCAAAACCGGCATTAATCAGTTTTCTTGATGGTCAAGTAATTGTTCATTGGATAAAGAATAAGAATATATTATTTATCCACTAAACACATCCTTTATCCATTAGTTAGAGAATAAGAATCATGAAAAGATGTGAGAATAAGAATATTTGTATTTCCAAAGAGATTTGATGATGTCACTAGCGTGAGGTCATTAGAGTGATGTCATTAGGGTGATTAAAGATGAAAAATCTGATTTTCTACCTCTTTGAAACCCTAGTTCACCTCCTTCATTTCTCTATAAATACCTTCATTTTTTCCACTTCAAAACCAAGTTGAAAAAAACACAATTCAACTTCACTCTCATCTTCTCTACTACTCTTCTTCTCCTTAATCTTTTCATCTAAGCAAAAGTCTTAATTAGTAAGTAAAAGAAGTTCATCAAAAGAAGGCAAAAAAAAAAAGTTTAAGTTAGTAATTAAGAGGATTTAGAAACACACTTAGAAATTAAGAAAATCACAAAAGAAAGGTAGAAAAAATTGCAAAAAGGAAGTGCATCATTGAGCTAGCAAGGTAAAGTTGAAAGTTCTTGTTTATTTTAATTATCTCCTTAATCATCTACTAACTTTCTCCTTGTTTTCTTCTTATCATTTTTTTAATTTTTGGAGTGATTTGGGTATGTGGAAGTCCTAATAGGTTCCCAACCTTAAATCACCCCACCTAGAATAGTCACCTCTAATGGGGTGACTCTTAGGAAACAATGTGATTATGTGATTTTCCTTAATCAAGTTGTTATTCATCACCAAAAATGATTTCATAAAAAAATTCAAGATAAGTTATGCAAAAACCACTAGAGGAAAAAAGCCCAAGGGCTGCGGTCAAAAGGGGCCCAAGGGCTGCGTTTTTTGACCGCAACCATTAGACTAGCAGCCCTTGGCGTTAAGGGCTGCGGTCAAGGCAAAAACCGCAGCCCTTGGTGGGTTAAGGGCTGCGGTTAAGGGCCAAAACCGCAGCCCTTGGTGAGTTAAGGGCTGCGGTTTTCGCCCTTAAACGCAGCCCTTAACCCACCAAGGGCTGCGGTTTTTTCCCGAACCGCAGCCCTTGTGACCCAAAAAAAATAAAATTTTTTTTTTTTTTGCATTTTTTGTCCTAATTGTTCCCAAACAGTTATATATATATATATTAGTATCATAAATTATGTTTTTTTACAAAAATATAGAGAAAACAATAACTGAATTACATTAGTTCGAGGCTGCCCTCGAGTGTTCGAATTGCAATATATGAGCAGGATCACAAACACAAACTAGCATTACAACAAATTCACCAAGACTAGCATCCGGATCCCTCGAAAGCAACTTCTCTGGAGATGATAGAACCTGGCAAATAAAACCACAATCGCTATAATTTGGAGGTGAACCCGGGGGTGTAATCGGGGCGGCGGGGGTGTGTAGCGGGGCGGCGGGGGAGCAGGGGGCAGCGGGGAGTGTGTGTAGGGGGGGGCAAGGAGGTGCTGGGGTGGGGGTGCTTCTTGGCGATTTTGGGGGGGCTGGGGGTGTAGCGGGGGGCTTTGGTGGGGGGGGGTATAGCATGGGGGCGGCAGGGGGTCTTGGAGTGGGGAGCTATTTGGGCGGTTGGGGGAGCTCTTGTGCGGTTGGGGGGCTGGGGGTGTAGCGAGGGGCGGGGGAGCGGTAGGGGCATGCGGGGGTGTTGGGCTGGGGTCGGGGTGTAGGAAGGGTTATAAACATTCAACCTATAAAGTAATAGGCAAAAGAAGAAAAAAATAATGACGATTACTGAAGAATGATGGAGAAATGTAATGTGTAAAAAATATATCAATATGCAGCTAATCTTTTTTTCTTGAAAGCTAATTTTTGAGCACAGATTCAAGCCATACCCAATTTTCAAGCCATACCTCTATATAAATTAGCTCTCTAACATCATCTTTTGCCAGTTTCCTACGTTAGAATTCAAATTCCAGTTTTGAGATAGGTGAGCTGCTGCAAGGCTCACGATCCGCGTTCGATAATCCATAGGAGTATGGATCAGTTAATGCCTAACAAACACAAACAACGAACACTGTCTGTGTTGTCATACTTGTGCAAAAGTATTCAGACAAGAATCATAACTCATATGCTTGATTTATGCTACCAAAAAAAACCCTCAAGGATGCAATTCATATACCAAGAAGACAAGTAGGTATAGGATGTGCACTGAATGTCTTTAAATGAAACTGACATGACCGATTAACTTGATGATGGTCTACAAGTGTTACAGATTGCTGTAGTGGTCACATTGAAGAGAAGATTAATCTTTTTTAATTTTTGAGAGGATGTTTGAAGAGAAGATTATCCACGGAAAAGGCCAGGCTCATTGAAGGGACCAATGCCAGCAACATTTACTGAAGACATGCATGACAGTAAATGCAAATACAGCTGCAAGCATGTCATATTCTTCAAACCTAAATCAAAAAATAAATTGAAGTTTCTACTATATACATCGATGTTTAGTTTGATGCTAACGAACCTTAATTTTTCATAACAAAATAATTCACCGTAAAAAGCAAATAGATTATATACAAAGAGGTAAAAACACAACAATACATATTAGGCTAAGAAATCCCACAAAATCAATCAAAGCCCTAAAAACAACAATTCCATATATTTAGCCATAGATCAATCAATTATAGCCCTAAAAACAACCACTTAATACATATTAGGCTGAGAAATCCCACAAAATCAATAACTAACTAGATTCACCAATTCAATCAAACCAGCACCATAATCCCAAAGGGGCTACAATGCCCATACTAATTCCTCGAACAATCATCTTCAACTAAGGGAGAAAGGGGGATAAATAAGGTTCATCCTCAAACAATCAACTTCGGGGTAAAAGGATTCTAATTTCTAAAACATAACTCGAAAAAAAGAGCAAAAAAAAAAAGTTAGAATAAGACATACCTTTTCTCATACTCCAGAGATACATTACAAGGCAATATGTAACAATTGTCTCCTCTTCATTTCATATACAGGGTCCCTCCACAGATACATAAATCAATATATCATATTTCCAACTCAAGTATATGGAGTACCATATTTCAGATAAAATTTGAAGTTTTCTTTATATTTTAGTTAACAGATAAATTGATAAACACAAAAATCAAAAATCTAACATTGTTCGAGAAGGATACAATGAAACTGCCATAAGAAGATAAACCACTTTAAGCCTAACATTTAAAGATTGTTTGTATTCTTTTTGTCACAAAAGGGAGGAAGAGAGCGGAAAAGAAAGAAAGTGACTTCTGCAAAGTTCAGTTTAACTGAAGGAAGGGATGGATTAAAATTTATGAAGAGTAACACATGCTTAAGACGTAGTAGAAAGCATCATTACTATGGACATTGGTATTACCAAATCACATTTTGTTACAAAATTATTCTAAGAAAATTACAATTGTGAAACATGCTATAAGGATATGAACATTCATGGAAACAAATTGATCAAATAGTACCACCCAACATATTTGGACTACTCACTACTTATATCAGTACATGACACGCATAGCAAAAACAACCAAGATCGTCCTACAATACTTCAAATATTATAAGCATAATGCAGCAACATAATCCACAATAGACAAACATAATGTACTATAAGGCAACATAATTCTAGTACTACTAAGAATTTAGCTCACCTCATTCGACCAGCTAAGTAAAGATTGCTTAACTTTTTCCATAACCATAGTCTTTCCAGTCCCAGGGCATCCACACACATACAAGCTCCCTGGTTTCCGTCTTTCGACATTCGTCTTGCAAAACTCTATAACCTTATTTGATTCTTCTTCCCTACAAACCACGCCAGACGGTGTCAAGACGTGCAAAGCCTCTTTTACAACTCTCGTTTGCTCAGAATCTATCCATTAATCAATAAGGTTCAACAGAATTAGCACTTTCCATCCAACAATTCACCAAAAGCTAACATGAATCTGAACTATTGACCAAATGCAACTAAATAAATGAGCTATAAGTTGTATAAATATAACAAACATGAACTATTATAAAGTATTAGACTATTAGAAGATGATGCAAATGATGAATGCACAAACAGTGGCGTTTGAACAATGATGCATCTTCATTATGTAGCTCAGTAAATCTCCATAAGACACATCAATAGGACTTTCAAATCTACACAAGCAAAGAACAAGAGGCATCCAAGAAAGTTTAGAAGAGATCAAGAAGTACAAATTGATGAAAAATTCTAAAAGGCGCCCATTTGGAGAGAAGGTAATGGAATTACACAAGCAAAAGAGCAAAGAGTCACACATATAGACCCTTTATCCCTAGATTATAGCGCACATACAGGGCAGTAAACAAAATTGAACATAATCAGAAGCGGAAAATGTCAGCAATCTACAAAACGAACGAAGAGAGAGAAACTCGAGCGATTTTACGAAACTACAACAATTTCAAACCCTAGATCCACGAAAATCATTGAAAAAACAGCAAAATCAGGTAAAAACTCAAAATCAAAAGAGAGGAGAGAGAAAATACCTCAGCGGCGTGTTCGCGCGACAAAAACGAAAGGAGGAGGAGAGTGCGGGTGAGAGAAATAGACGGCGGTGAGCAGAGAGAAGAGTGAGGGAAGGCGGAAAACGAAAACGTAGCACCGGTGATCGGAGAACAGCAGTGACAAGGCGGAGACCACAGCCGAGGTCGGAGAGAGAGGGCAGGGGCGTGAGTGTGTGTGTGAGAGAGAGAGATAGGGGGCAGGGGGTGTGTGTGAGTGAGATAGAGAGAGAGGCGGGGATCCATGAGCAGGTGTGGTGCGAGTACGGGAATTGCCAAGTGACTAAGTGAGGGAAGCTTTACTTAGGGGGGAAATGCAAAAGTTGAAGGGTTGCGGTTGTTCAATAACCGCAGCCCTTCGTAATGAAGGGCTGCGCTTTTTGAGCTAACCGCAGCCCTTTGTAATTAAGGGTTGCGTTTTTCAGATAACCGCAGCCCTTGCACCGCAGCCCTTGGTCTTTTTTCCTCTAGTGAACATCTCCATAACAAAAAATGTGATGCTGTAATTATAGTCAATTTTACTTTCCTATATTTTTTCATTTTTTCGTCTGCATTAACTAATTAGTTCGACGATTTAACATTTTTCCTATGAAGTGCAAGATGTTTCCAGCCACTGGGCTTTGGAATTTCTTAAAAACGAATTTCGTGTAAATAATTAAAAATCATATAACTTTTTTGTGAAAAACAGATTTTGTCCAGTACCACCTAGGATTGTTCTTTCAATAAAATAAACAAATAAAGTCATTTCGATAAAACTAAAAACATCAAGTTTGAAGAAAACATCAGTAGCTTTTAAAAAATATAAAAGTAATGTTCATATGAATTTCATACAATTTTACATCATTTTTGCAAAATCATTCATATAAATCACTAAATTTCATAATACTGACTTTCTCCTCAGTTATGAAAATAAATAAAAATGGTCTTATAAATGTCCAATTCAAGTAAAAATTTCCAGTCTGGTCTTTCAAAGTGTCTAGAATGTTCATACCAAATTTCACTTCAAAATAAGTTCAATAAGTCGGATATCAAAGAACGAATTGAATAAAGGTCCTGTTTTGACCAGTTTTTACATAAAATTCACCATAATTCAAGTGGTCACTAAAAACTTGTGAAATTTTGATACAACATAAATAACTCACTGATATATCCATAGATGTATCATATGCTCAATTTAACACTTTGAACAGAAAGTTATGATTTTTGTAAGTCAGTACAAGAACAAAAAGGCAATCTGGAAAATGAAATAAAGTAATTAATTAAACTTTCATAAAAAGAAATGTTTTCTTTTCATACGAAGATGTGAATAAAAAATCATGAATTCCTAAAGTTTATATTAAAATGACTCATTTTATCATGTAAATAAAAATCAATAAAAATTGTCATAAAAAATCAAAATCAAAGAAGTTAATTAATCTTTAACTTTCACATTCACAAATAAACATGAATTCCAAAGCCCATTCAAGGAAATGAAGATCAAGGAGCATCATGGTGAAGATCAAGATTGAAGATTTGTATAGATCATAGATTTTGTATATTTTGTTGTAATAATGATTCTTTGTAAATAGTTATTGCATCACTCAATTAATAAAAAACATGGAGATGTTTATGCATAATTTTCATAAATAATTCCACAACTCTTTTTAATAAAATGAGCAACCAATGTTACAAATATTGCATGTTAGGCCAATATATCATAGTATATGAATCAAATGACCCAATCTCAATTAAGTGGAAAAATTACAAATCTAACTAAGTTAAATTGTATGATGATCCATCTTACATTTTAAAAATGTGTTCTCCATATTCAAATGGATTAATCATATAATTTGACATAATTAGATTGGTAACTATGATCTCCGAATTGATTTTAGGTCGTTTCACGTGTCTCACTTTAAATGGCCAAATTCCAATTAGCCAAACACAAATCTCCAAATTCAATCTCAAATTGATCATTTCTCTCCAAATGACTTAATAATCTTCAATTAAGATTATTTCTCAAAAGCCTTCAATTAGGAAGCAAACCTTATAAGACCTCTCGAAAATCATAAATGTGATCACTATTAAGGTGGTTATTTCAATCCCCGGTTAATCGCTAATTAAGGTGGTTGACACAAACTTCTTTTAATCACTAATTGAAGTGTTTACCTTAAATCCCTAATAATCCTTAATTAAGACGATTATTCTTCTCATTTTTAATCACTAATTAGAGTGATTATTTCAAACCCTAATAATCGTTAATTAGGACGATTATTTTCCTCATTTAATCACTAATTAGGGTGATTATCTTAAAATTTGGTTAACCACCAATTAGGGTGATTAGCTTAACCTTTCATCATATTTAATCACTAACTAGACTGATTATCTTAAACCATAAAAATCATCAATTAGGGTGATTATTTCCTAACCTTCATTGTTAATCACTAATCAAGGTGATTATCTTTCCTTGAATAATCACTAATTACGGTGATTACTTATTTCCTGTTATTAATCACTAATTAAGGTGTTTATCTTAATCCTTCATATTTAATCACTAATTAAAGTGATTATCTTAACCCCATTTTAATCACTAATTGGAGTGATTACCTCATTTCAAATAGATTTGTTTAATTCTAAAAGTGAGTTATTCATAATCTATTCCCCTCTCTTCTTTCCCCAGTGGAATTGACCATTTAGGGTGAGACATATGCTCGAACTACGACGGTTTTGATCCATGAGTGGATTCTAATCCCGCAATGATTGGTACGTAGTGCGACTTCAATGCTCAAACCTACCATGTACAAATGATATATTGGTCCTAAATAAAAATGGTTAATGTGTATATGTGCAAAGTATGTGATTTTCTTTCTTTTTAATAGCCATGATTACTTTAAAATGGAAAATAGCGCATTTAGTAAGAGCATGTCCTTTAGAACGGAAGAGGAGACGAGTTCCAGATTAGCACCTCTTAACCTATACCCCGAACCCTATCTCATGGTATGAAAGACCAATTTTCAAAAAAAGCCTTATCCATATGAAGTCATCATCTTTTTAAATGATTTTTCTTGAAATTGATTTTAAAACGATTTATTAAATAAATCTGTCACTATTCGGATATTAATAGGGTGGCGATTTCTAAGTTTTCTAAAACTCAAAGTCCAATGAGAGACTTTCGTGGGATTCAGACCGTTAATTAAGACAGTCAAAAATCAGATACCACAATAGGAAGTACATAGAGATGAATAACCAAAATGAAGTTTGTGACTTTTATTGATATGGCAAGAATTACAAGGTAATCTAGACATTTAGGAATAGCTAAAGTAGACATCAATTTATTGAAAGTACTAACGGAAGGATGGCCGAAACGATGATGTCAATCAATTGGTTGTGTGACGGATGTGAGGGCAAGTGGTGGTGAAGAGAGGAGCCATTGGTAAACTCCATCTTTAGTTTGACCTTGAAGAACAGGCTTCCCCGAGGCTTGGTCCTTGACACAGAAAGAGAAAGGAGTGAGTTCAACAATAACATTGTTTTCTAAGCAATGTTGCGAGATGGAAATAATGTTTTTATGCATACTAGGAACAAAAAGAACGTTAGAAAGATTAAGAGGTTTAGAGTGAGTGGAGAGGCGAGCGAGACCAGTGTGGGAGATGGGGAGACCCGTGCCATCGCCGATCACAAGCTCGTCACTGCCGTCATAAGGGTAGTGGAGTGAGAGTTTCGCGAGATCGGACGTCACATGGTGTGACGCCCCACTGTCCAGCAGCCAGGAGGTTGGATTAGACGAGGAGGGTGCATCGGGTTTGGGTAAAACAGTTGTGGCGTGAGCTTGGGGAGGGGTGTCGGGCTGGCGAGGGGTACGGGGAGGGGGCCGAATGGCTGGGTGAAGGTCACGGAAGATGGGGCAGTAGGTAAGGGTATGACCCTGCACATTACGCCATTGGCATTTGCCCTTAAAAGGGTTACGGGGATTCTAGTTAGTGGAGTTGTAGGAGGGTGAGTGTTGATTTTTGGTGGAGGAGGAGCCACGCTGGTAGGTTGGCCGAGTATTGGTGGCATGAGTCGTGGGTGGATAGGTAATGGGAGGGTAGGAATAGGGTCGGGTAGGTTGAGTTCAGTGCGGATAAGCTTTTCGTGGAGTTCGTCGAATGAAATGGGTGTATCGCGGGCTTGAACCGCGTTAATAAGGGGTTTGTAATCAGCATCAAGTCCATCATAGACATAGTCAGTAATGTCTTCGGGGTCATGGGGGCACCAAGTAGGGCTAGCTCGTCAATAATGAGACAAAACTTTTGCATATAGTCTTCAATGGGGGTGGTGCCTTTCTTAATATTTTTAATTTGGGCTTTGAGTTGTTTGATATGGCCACGGGAAGGTTTGGCGTATGTGTGGGCAAGGATATCCCAGGCTTCTTTGGAAGTGAGAGCACGGGAAATGAGGGGACCAAGGGTGGGAGAGAAAGTTCCCACAAGGGCACTAAACAGAAGTTTGTCTTGGCGAATCCAAGTAATATGGGCAGGGTTGAGGATGGATTCACCAGAGTCATTGGTAATTTTTGGAGGAGGGACCATAGAGGAGCCATCAATAAATTGATGTAGGTCATAGCCAATAAGCAGAGCTTTAAGTTGAGCTTTCCAGATAATGTAGTTGGAGGGGGTGAGTTTTTGAACGGACGTAGCGTTCATAACAATGAGGGGTTTGGAGGGGTCCGAGGCATTGGAAAGGGAGTTGTGGTCGTTGGCCATGGGTGAGTCGAGAGAAAAAAATTGGCAGGGTGTTGAGGATCTTTGGCTTGATACCATGTAAGTTATATTATAGATTGATAATATTTACGTGTACCTTGATAAGGTATTTATATAACATCCTACTACTAATATCTAAATGTAGTTACAATGCTGGAGATAAACTTTACAAAGGATAAAGTAACAACTAGGAATCTACAAAGGATAAACTATAATATCAACTATGGAAAGATAAAATACAAAGAGTAGCAGTAGGCTACGTTTAAGGAAGAGATAGAGTTTGACTCATGTCAACTCTTATCTTTAACATCATCAACATTTAGAGTATTCTGGATTCAGATTCCAATATGCTTTGCCGCAAGATAGATGGGGTGTGCATAGCCTTCAGTTTTGATTTTGAGAGATTAAGTGAGATAATAATTTAGAGTTGAAATAGTATCTAATTGGTAAGTAGACTTTGTTTTTGAGAGCCCCTTTGTGTTTGCGGGATTACTATAATTCTCCCGTTAGTCTTTTCCATCTTTATTAGTGGATTCATTTTCTTCCCCCGCCATATTTTTGTGTTTGTTCTCCTATATATATTTTGTTTGTGTTATTTTCAATGTTTAGTATTTTAGTGTTGTCTAATTTGCAACCGAATTCTGGGAATAAGTTGGAGTAATATTAATAATTAGGAGTAATAAAATCTAACTAGTTGTTGACCAGGGCGATGCCCCAGGTCATTTACCAATGTGAATTTGAAGTGTTAAATCAAACACTTGAGATAAATGAAAAAAAAAGTTATAGGCATTGGATTATGCTTGTGAAATAATCTTCCACTTCTTTTTAAATTTTCTACATATATAATATGAATTATTGATCAATATAACCTTCGAATTCAAGAAAGTACATATATATAAATATATTATTAATTACAAAGACTATAATACAATCTTATTTTTGAAATTTAGGTTAATGTGTAAGAATATAACCGGATGCAATATAAATAGTGTAATGGTGTTAATTAGAGAGGTTATAAAAATTTTAAGAGTTATTTTAATAATATAATAGTACTAAAAAGTAGAATAGATTACTATTAGCTTTAGATTAATGAATATTAATATATACATTTGTACTTAATTATTTTAAAAAGAGAAATATTATGGTGTCTATAAATAATTTTGTTTCCTACAAAGTCCATATAGGCGGCAAGTTCAAAAGAAATTTAAGTTGTCCATATAGGCGATTTTAAGAAGAAAAAAATAACGTAAAATAATATGTCATTGCCCTCTATGAAGGGAAGAGTAACAGTCGTACTTCTTACTTCTATGAGAAAGTTTGGTTTGATGAGTCACCCGAGTGTGTATTAAATGGTTGGTCTGGATCTTTGATGGGTATGGAGCAAGCAAATGAAGGAGGGACTATTAGCAATTTCAGTATTGCACTTTTGCTCGAGCAATGTTGGCGGGCCACATGAGCTACCAAGCAGGGGCGGATTTACTATGGGTTCACTGGGTTCAGTTGAACCCAATGTTTTTTGAAAAAAAATTGCCCAGCTTTTTTTTTTTTAAATTAAAAATATTTTAGCTGTTAGATATATACAATTTGCGTGCAAAGTGAAACAAGATTAAAGCGTCTGTCAGGGTGGTTTTGTCTCTCCATAAACTTTGTGTGTCCGCGCGGGTTTGAAGTTCGAATCCTAGTAAAGTAAAACACCCATTTCTTTTTCCTACTCTTTTTTTTTTATCTAATTCTATACTGCTCTCCAAAGTCGACATTTTTATCAAATTAAATCAAACAAGATAAAATGCAGCAAAAAATCACCAAAGCAACAACTTTCTGATCTGGGTAATCATAAAAATATCCCATTTACGTTCCACAGTGCTTGAACAACTCCAAAATCCGATCTATCTCTTTTGTATATGAATTTTCTTCTTCACTAAACTTTTGTCAGTTTTCTGGGTTTTATAGTTCTTCGATTTCTCCATTCACGTCTGGAATTTTACATAGAGAGAAAATAGAGGAGAGAGAAAAAGAGGGTCTTTGAATACAAGGTAAGAAAAGCAAAGATAAAAGCATCTTATGGGTTTCTCATATTTATTTGTTTCGATATATTTTTCTGCAAAGAATTTTGATTTATGTGCTTGGATTTTGTTGTTTAATCCAAATTATGGTGCGTCTCTTCACTGTTCTTGTGTTAGTGTTACTTGTTAGTTACTTTGATTGAACTTTGAAGGGTCTAGACTCATGGAGTTCAAATTTCTTGCTTGTGCGTATTGTAGTTTGATATTTGAATTAATGTATTGAACTTTAAGTGAATGGATACAATTTTTTTTTACCGGCTCCGAACCCATAGGGTTGGAATCCGCCTGGATACGCCACTGCTACCAAGTATATGGGCCATAACTTTTGATATAATTGGACGTAAATGATGGGTCTCCTCAATAATTGTGGAAAAATATTATGGGATGAAAGTAATTATATCTTTAAATGATTTTCTTAGATGTGAGTTATATATTTTCCCCCATAAAAACTAAAAAGAGATGGTAGAATAGTTGGTTAGTGAGTACGTATTTCAAATGGGAGGTTGCGTGTTCGAATTTTCGCACATACATTTTTGTTGATTACTTTGTATCATTTGTTTGGGAGGGAGGAAGGGTACATGTAGCATCATGACATTTGTTTGCATTGGGTTTTAGATATACAAATAGATATAGACTAGGAGTAATATCCCTAAACGGTCACAAGTTTCTAGCGATAAATCTAGTGGGTTTGTTTCCTTCTTTTTCCCTTCGAATTCCATGTTTGATGGTTCAATCTCTTGGTTCTTGTTGATTATTGTTAATTATCACAATTAGTTAGCGTTTGTTTCTATCTCACAATATTTTATGCATTCACATTCTCCCATACACCTTCTTCCCTCCCTTCGTTTCATCTTGATATCTTACTCTATCATGTTATTTCTCTTTATATTTAAATGATTTTCCCAAAACAAAATGAAAAATTTCATCTTCAATTGCTTCCTTATCAATGACAGAATAAAAGTTCGTTTAAAATTTTTGGAGCAGCAAGGATACTTGTGACAATATTTGTAGAAAATAGATTAAGAAAAGAACAACTTAAAATTATGAAAATCAAATACAACTACGGGTCCAGGCAATGTGAATGCATTCTTGGCAGCAAATTTCTGCATTGTGTACCTTCAATCTTTTAACAAAAGTTGAGATAATGATAGCCAATTACTGACCAAAGACAGAGAATGACTCCAATCATCAATCAATAAATCAATATATATATAAAGGAGGAACTTTTCGGGAGCATAGAGAGCTCCTCAAGATTTCGAGCTCATAAAGCGCGCCACGTAGGATTGCCATGTCATCAATTTTTTTTTTTTCTAAAAATAGAGTTCTACATGATTTAAATACATAAAAGGAGATTTGGATAAACGAAAATTAGAGTTTGTATTTGAATCAACAACTTAAATTATTATATTATGAAAATTGTGTATAATTTTTGCTACAAAATTCGGAATATTATAATTTTTGTACCATTGGAGAGCATTCAGGATATGCTTCGAAATAAGATCCATTTACGATATAGTTCTACAACTTATGAAATATAGAGCGCCATGTAGGATTGTCATGTCATCAATTTTTTTTCTAAAAATAGAGTTCTACATAGATTTAAATACATATAAGGAGTCTTGAATAAGCAGAATTTAGAGTTTCGTTTTAAATGAACAATCTAAATTATTATATTATGTAAATTGTGTATAACTTTTGCTACCTAATCCAGAATATTACAATTTTTGTACCAATAGATAGTGTTCGAGATATGCTTCGAAATAAGATCCATTTACAATATAGTTCTATAATTTATGAAATAGAGAGTGTCACTTAGGATTGCCATGGCATTAGTTTTTATTTTAAACATTTGAAAAAAATTAGAATTCTACATATATTTATATACATAAAAGAGTTTTGGATAGGGGGAAATTAGAGTTGCGTTTGAATAAACAACCTAAATTATTATATTATGTAAATTGAATTTAACTTTTGCTACCTAATTCAAAATATTATAATTTTTTTATCAGTGGAGAGTGCTTGAAATATGCTTCAAAATAGGATCTATTTAAAATATAGTTTTATAACTCATGAAAATATATTAAATTAAAATGAATAGTAAGACATTATTTAGTCTTTTTTTAGATAAATATAATAATAGCTATAAGTATTAAGTATAGTGTATTACACGTGATTATAACATTTGATTATAGGTCCAATTTACAGTATTAAACATATTATCTTTTAAAACCTCAACCTTACTCAACTAAACCAAAACAATATAGTATTGCAACAAAATTTATTAAGGAAACTTTGTTGTTACAACAAAAACTAAAATCTATAGCGATAAAGTTACATATATATTAGAGTTTTGGATTATGTAAAAATTAGAGTTTGATTTAAATAAAACAACCTTAGAATATTATAAAGAGCTCCACCTAAGCATGCCATGTCATTCTTATTAACTTTTAATTTTTTTAAGAAAATAGTGTTCAACAATTATTTTTTTTGAAAGAAAATGGTGTTCAACATAGATATAAGTACATATAAGGTGTTCTGGATGAGTGAATATTACAGTCTAATTTTAAATAAACAACCTAAATTATTATACTATGTAAATTAAATATAACTTTTGCTACATAATTCGCAATAGTATAACTTTTTTACCGTCGGAGAGTGCTCGAAATATGATTCGAAATAAGATCCATATACAATATAGTTTTACAACTTATGAAAATATATTTATTTAGATGAACAATAACGTATTATTTATTCTTTATTTTAAATAATTATAAAAATAACTATAAAAATAGCATATAATTTGTGACAATAGTAATTATGTCTTTTAAAATCATACTTTTAAAAATCAATATGAAGATAAAAAAATTCATATCTATAGTTTTGAAACGATAGCATTCCATGATGGCATTACATGAAGATCAAATGAAAGTTTGTCATCGAGATTGCAGAGGTATTACGCAATTGACTAATTATTTTATTCTTATAATATTTATTGTATACATAATTATTTATTTATTTTCCATATATCTATATCTATATCTCAGTTCTTATTCTTTTAACCATTAACTTAATTCTACTAAAACTATTTGGAAATCAAGGTTCGCATTTCTAGACTATTTGAGATCACGGATCAAAAAAGGGGAAAATTTGATAAGACTTGATATGGTCATGATTAAGGAAGATATATTTTTTTCTCTTAATTGTATTTTCGATTATTAATAGAGGTTAGTTTTATATTTAATTAATTTTCTTCATGATACTATCATTATAATCTTCATTTTGGTTTTCCCATTTCCATTCTATATGCGTTAGTGTTTATGTGCTATATTAAAAGTTGAAATTGTGGCTGTCACTCATGTTTTTCTCTATTCTTTCTGTCCTACATCTATTAAGCTATTACCCTCTACTTTCTTAAAGTATCATTCGGGTATTATTCATGTTAAACTGTATTAGCAGTCATACCTGTTATTGAGATACCATTTAATAATAGCTTAACTATAGTATTCAATTGAATATTAAAAATTATAAAATTTATATATCACAATAACAAATCTAGAAATTATGGTATAATGACAAATACTTTCTCCGTTTTCTTTCTACTTCAACAATTGGTTTGGGCATGGTTTTTAAGGAAATAAAAAATGGTTCGTTTAGCATAGAGGTACCTCTTTAGTTAACTAGAGTAGGGGGATAAATAAATCCTTAATAAATTAAACACAACTTTATAAAGCAATTTGGGTAATTAATGATGGTTTTATTAACATAAAGTAAAGGTAATATTATCAACTGTAGTTACTTTTTTTTTTACCAAAAGTGGAATGGTTCCAAAAGATGAAACTACCTAAAGCGGTAATTGTTGTAATAGAAAAAGAACGGAGGAAGTATGTAAATACAATGGTGTTGAAAAATCTTATTGCACAGCAACACAAAATCAACAATAATATTAACAAAAAGATTGGAATAAAATAAAATAAACAGCAACCCGTGCAACGCACGGGCTTCAAACCTAGTATATATATATATATAAAGGAGGAACTTTTCGGGAGCATAGGGAGCTCCTCAAGATTTCGAGCTCATAGAGCGCGCCACGTAGGATTGCCAAGTCATCAATTTAAATTTTTATTTTTTACAAAAATAGAGTTCTAGATGATTTAAATACATATAAGGAGATTTGGATAAGCGACAATTAGATTTGAATTTGAATCAACAACCTAAATTATTATATTATGAAAATTGTGTATAACTTTTGCTACATAATTCGGAATATTATAATTTTTGTACCATTGGAAAGCATTCGAAATATGCTTCGAAATAAGATCCATTTACAATATAGTTCTACAACTTATAAAATATAGAGCGCCAGGTAAGATTGTCATGTCATCATTTTTTTTTCCTTCTAAAAATAGAGTTCTACCTAGATTTAAATACATATATATAAGGAGTCTTGGATAAGCAGAAATTAGAGTTTCGTTTTGAATGAACAACCTAAATTGTTATATTATGTAAATTGTGTATAACTTTTGCTACCTAATTCAGAATATTATAATTTTTGTACCATTAGATAGTGCTCAAAATATGCTTCGATATAAGATTCATTTACAATATAGTTCTACAATTTATGAAATAGTGAGCGCCACTTAGGATTGACATGTCATTAGTTTTTATTTTATTTGAAAAAAATAGAATTCTATATATATTTAAATACATAAAAGAGCTTTTGATAGGGGGAAATTAGAGTTGCGTTTTGAATAAACAACATAAATTATTATATAATGTAAATTGAATTTGCCTTTTGCTACCTAATTCAAAACATTATAATTTTTTTATTATTGGAGAGTGCTTAAAATATGCTTCAAAATAGGATCTATTTACAATGTAGTTTTACAACTCATGAAAATGTATTAAATTAGATGAATCGTAGGACATTATTTAGTCTTTTTTTTTAGATAAATATAGTAATAGCTATAAATATTGAGTATAGTGTATTATATGTGATTATAACATTTGATTATAAGTCCAATTTACATGATTATACATATTATCTTTCAAAACCTCAACCTTACTCAACTAAACCAAAACAATATAGTATTGCAACAAAATTTATTAAGGAAACTTTGTTATTACAACAAAAACTAAAATCTATAGCGATAAAGTTACATATACATTAGACTTTTGGATTATGTAAATTAGAGTTAGATTTAAATAAAAACAACCTTAGAATATTATATAGAGCTCCACCTAAGCATGCCATGTCATTCTTATTGATTTTTAATTTCTTTAAAGAAAATAGTGTTCAACATAGATATAAGTACATATAAGGTGTTCTGGATGTGTGAAGATTACAGTCTAATTTTAAATAAACAACCTAAATTATTATACTATGTAAACTGAAGATAACTTTTGCTACATAATTCGCAATAGTATTTTTTTTTTACCGTCGGAGAGTGCTCGAAATATGCTTCGAAATAAGATCCATATACAATATAGTTTTACAACTTATGAATATATATCTATTTAGATGAGCAATAACGTATTATTAATTCTTTATTTTAAATACATATAAAAATAAATATTAAAATAGCAAAAAATATGTGACTATAGTAATTATATTTTTCAAAATTCATATCTATAGTTTTGAACCTATAACATTCCATGATGGCATTACGTGAAGAATCAAATGAAAGTTTGTCATCGAGATTACAGAGGTATTATGCAATTAACTAATTATTTTATTCTTATAATATTTATTGTATACATAAATTTTTTTTTCTATATATCTATATGTCAGATCTTATTCTTTTCTCCATTAGCTTAATTCTACTAAAACTATTTGGAAATCAAGGTTCACGTTTCTAGACTATTTGAAGTCACGGATCATAAAAAAGGGGGAAGTTTGATAAGTCTTGATATGGTCATGATTGATGAAGATGTATTTTTTTCTCTTAAATTGTATTTTCGATTATTAATAGAGGTTAGTTTTATATTTAATTTATTTTCTTTATGATACTATTGTTATGATCTTCATTTTGGCCTTCCCATCTTCCATTCTATATGCGTTATTGCTTATGTGCTATATTAAAAGTTGAAGTTGTGGCAGACACTCATGTTTTTCTCTATTATTTCTCTCCTGCATCTATTAAATTATTACCCTCTATTTAAGTATCATTCGGTATTATTGATGTTAAAACTGTATTAGCTATTGTTAATCATACCTGTTATTGGGATACCATTTAACAATAGACTTAGCTACAATATTCAATTGAGTATTAAAAATTATAAAATTTATATATCGCAATAACAAATCTAGAAATTATAGTATAATGACAAATACTTTCTCCTTTTTTTTCTACTTCAACGATTGGTTTGGGCATGGTTTTTGAGGAAATAAAAAATGGGTAGGTTAGCATAGAGGTACCTCTTTAGTTAACTAGAGTAGGGAATAAATAGATCCTTAATAAAGTAAACGCAACTTAATAAGGCAATTTGGGTAACTAATGATGGTTTTATTAACATAAAGTAAAGGTAATATTGTCAACTGTAGTTGCTTTTTTTTATCAAAAGTAGAATGGGTCCAAAAGATGAAACTACCTTAAGCGGTCATTGTTGTAATAGAAAAAGAACGGAGAAAATTTGTAAATACAATGGTGTTGAAAAATCTCATTTCACAGTAACACAAAATCAATTATAATATTAACAAAAAATTTGCAATAAAATAAAATAAACCACAACCCGTACAACGCACGGGCTTCAAACCTAGTAAGTAACAAAAAGAAAACTACTCTGTAACAAGCTATTATAATATAAGGTCTAAAAGCTCCCCTATCATCTAATTTTATGACCTCTCTTCTGCAAAAGAAAATAGATACGAACATCAGCTAGTTATACCATAAACCTCAAACCCTAAATCTTCGGATCAATGACTGAAACTAGGCTTTCCTTGTAAGTAGAAAAATATTCACAACTATAATAAGATTCAAACCGAGTTTGAATATTCCATGTTTCTTGGAGTTGGGTGTCAAGGTCATATAAAACTAGTTCGCCATAACGATTAAATAGGACCTTGTTATCCTTCCAATGATCAAGTGGCTTACAATAACCTTTGTAATCAAGATTAATGGTGTGTTTCTTGGTCCAGACCCCTTCATTAAAAGTCCACATCACGTAATGATTCCCCGTCTCTTCTTTATAACCAACAAGTAAAGCAATAGAGTTGTGACATACTGTAAGACATTGATAATAAGCTGGCCTCTCGTTCTTTGGTACTTGCCACTCTTGAAATTCATCTGTAGCTAAGTTGAAACCGATCATCAAATGAAATTCACTGCCACTTGATGGACAACACCATTCTTCGGCGGCTAGCCAATAAACACTGTCATTCACAAAGATGTAACATCTCTCACGATGCACATAGTACTCTTTTGACAAGACACAAGTCACCCCAATATCTCCAAGAATCATTACGCAACGAGTAGATGAAGATTGAATCTTCTTTTGTATCTTCATATCCCTTGATAACAACCACCTTGTAATCTCTAGTGTAAGGATCGTATCCAAATCCGTAAAACTCACCTCCACGAAAAGTTACATTAGACTTATTGGCAATTATTGGAGGCAAGGTTTTGAGTTCATTGAGTGTAGGGTTCCACAGAAAACGTCCTCCTTCATAACAATAAAATATGCCATCACATGAACCACATATATATGAGTTATACTCTGGTGTACTATTGGTTCACATGCCAAAACTCTGTTTGTTTTATCATCTATCAATAACTCATCAACGTTAAGTTCACCCGCTTGAGTAACAGAATTAACAACAATGAGACTACCGCGAAAATCATCGTTGTTTCTATTGTAATTTTTGAGATGCTTTGAGATGAAATCACGACTCTTGATAATAGCAAACCATGATTTACAAACCACTCTAAACTGCAATAGAGTTTTCACCGGCAACCAAGATAATATCTCTATCATCAAATCTTCAGGAAATGAATGTCCAGCAGTGGCGGATCCAGGATCTGATCCACGTGGGTTCAGAGTACTTCCAAAAAAACTAAGATGAATAAAAATTTAAAAACTTATATGCATTAGCAATTATATAATAGTTAAGATGAACATATCGATGCACAAAAGGACAATTAAATCCTCAATTTCTGGTATCTAAAAATAGTTAAGGAAGAAATTTGATTTGAATAATCCGTTTTTATTTTCATGTTTTGGGATGGTTTTCGCAATAATCCAAACTCTTATTCTTTTTGCCGTTACAGCGTTACTAATATATTTTGTATATTTCAGATAGGAAATTGAATAGTTCATATTATTTTGATAAGATAGTACTCGAACTTAGTTACTTTTAAAATAGTAAAAACTGAGAACATTACTATAATGTTTGAGGTGAGATTTTTCAAAAGAGGAATGAAGAAAAATGCTCTACAAAACTATAAACCTAAAAAAACTAAAATAAAATTAAAAAGTAGCTCTATGTGAAGTATTTTAGGTACTCAAATGCTTGCCTTACAGTACATTATATGAGTTTAGGAAACTCCATAATAAAGCCCATAATAAAGTTGTCTTAGCACTCTATCTGAGTCAAACAGAAGAAAAAAAAAAAAGTAAAGTTGCATAGAAAGGAAACAAAACTAGCAAATGAAGGAAACGAAATCCTCTGTATACCGTGGGGGTCGAACCCGCGTTGTCATCAAGTGAGGGCTGTAGATTTGCAGCCCATTAAACCACTGGACCAAACATCAAAACAATGACAGAACACGGCGCAGGAGGTATATATTCGCTCTATTTATTTCGATTTTTCGCCGAAATCTTTCATCTTTTTCTCGAGATTTTTGATCCGCCCCTGATGTCCAGTAATATTTAACCTTACAATATCCACCAGTGATCTCTTGCGTTGTCTTTGCAATCTGCAAAATCATAAATAAACAAGAATGAATTTTTTGATATGTAACTCTCTTTCTCTAATTTGTACTTCTATTATACTACTTTTATTATACAACATTAATTAATTTACCTTTCCTTTAAAATGGTTGTAACATGGTCCATGTAAGTATAACTACTATATTGTTGCAATGAAAGAGCCATATCCCTGCTAGAGCAAAGAGATCTTTTGGTTAAATTAAGCTTATGTCAAAGAAAAATAAAACTAATAATCAGAACAAACTTATACTACACACAAGAAATAAACAACAAAAATGTAAAATCAATAATTCGATTAAATTGTCAGATTTAAAAGAAAACTATTGGATAATTCTTTTAGTTCCGAAGTCCTAAATAATTTAATTCAAGACCTCCCGATATTCTGTAGGTACAGAAATTTTAATTTTAATTTTCAGTTTCGATTTGTGTAGAACTTTTATTGTTAAATTTTTGAAGTCTGGACAAAATCAAAGCCTTCACTCAATCATCAAAATGCCATAAACTAGCAAACAAAAGAACAGAACAATAAACAATGAAAAAGTTAAGGGAACTAACTCTAATCAATAAACAGCTGACACATGTTGATTCAATCATATATCAGTAATTGTAAAAAAAATATTAACATTACCGATCTATCGATGGCAGAAGATTCGGAATTGGGTTTGGAGGAAGATGTTTGCTAAATTAATGGAAAAGCTCAAAGTTATGATTGATATCAGAATATATATGGGAAAGATATCCTAAACCTAAAAAATAATAATCTTTTTATTTATTTATTATATATCAAAATGTTACATCGGCAACGACCTTGTAACTCCAAGTTTTCTACCATCTATCTCTTTTTTTTTTTTTTTTTTGCGTGTCATCCTTGCGCACGGGACATGCTAATATCGTTCCAATTTTATCAGATGTTTCCGAAGGGACCTTACCATCTATCTCTATTTTATAAAGAAACAATTAAAAAAAAAAAAAAAAAAAAGATGAATCCGGTGCACAATAGCTAGAGGTGATCATTAGTCAGGTCGTACTTTGGCCAAAAAAAGTGGCCCGTTTCGGGCCAAAGCCTTGGGCAGGGCCGAGCCCCGGGTAGAAATTCCTGCACCAAAACCCTCTAATTTGGGCCAGGTCATGCAGCCTTTTCGGTCCATTTTCGGACCGGGCAAAAAAGAAGCCTAGTTTTTCATATTTATGTTGCCCGTAGCCTGGATTCTTTGCCCAAAAAATTGGGTCGGGTCGGGCCCGACCGCGAGCCGAAAATTCGTGTCCAATACCCCTCATTTTCGGGTCGGACCCATGTTGATCACCTCTAACAATAGCTTATTGTGCACTAGGCATCGTATGATATAGTCTACTTTTATCTACTATAGTGAGTTTTTATATAATATAACCACTTTTTGTTTGAATTAATCATATTTTCTGTTTGGTTTTTAGTCTATCCTGCATAGCAAGCCACAATATCATTCTATGTTTGGGTTGAGTATATCTATTCCACACATATCTGCTCCACTGAGTCTGTCTATCAGCACCCATCAGTTGCTTACGTTGCTTTTTGATGCTGAAATGCCCATCTATCATCCAGTGCTCACTTTGCACTCTCATAATCACTTCATTTTTAGCTTGACACACATATTTCCATGCCAACTAGCATTTTCAGGGGCTGCATAAGGACCCCATTGAGAATCCCCTATGTAGACCTCATTCACCCACTTCACCCATAGGTTTATCCTTTTTCTGAGCAATTGTCTAGTTTACTAACAGCAGTAATGTTCCATTTTCAAGTCTCCCTGAATCCCAACCCTCCTGCAGCTTTGGTATTGCATAATTTCTCCTAAGCAACAGCTCCAGCCTTACTGTCATTGTGTGTGTCAGTCCATAAAAAGCATTTACATATTGAGTTTACTTCTTTGAGAACACTTTTAATTTAAGGATAATGAATAGCTGCCCCCAGTATATGTGTATACTCATCAATACACTGTTAGCCAGTTGACTCCTAGCAGCAAAAGACAGGTTCCTAGTACTCCATACGATTATCCTGCTCACCATTTTTACAATCAATGCTTGGCAGTCTTTAGCCTTCAGTTTTCCTATAGAAATTGGGACCCCAAGGTACTTAGAAGAACTTACAACATTATTTATTTTGGGACCTTCTTTCTCTTTCATCTTCATATGGACCCCCTTTCTCTCTCTCTATCTCTTTCCTCACCATACATAATGTGTCTCTCCTCCCATAGTTTTTTTTTTTTTGTAAAATATAAGAATATATTTACCAAAACAACAAAAGAGCCATTCAATTACAACCTAAACTGAAGAGAAACAAACCTTCTCAATCAGCACACCTACAAACAAAATCTATACACATCTATTTACAAGTATGTTTAACCCATTCATTTCCTCATATGTCCTATGTAGCTCAACAAAGCTTTTAATTCTACCACACCCATCTCTCTGAACTGAATATTCTTTACAATCCATTCAGGATGTTTCATAACAGCATTCCACATAGAGTTGCAAACAATCTAAAGTTCACAAATTGCTTGTATCTAATAACACTTTAAATAAATAAAAATTACTCTTTATTCCTAACCTAGAATGTTAAACTCTTAATAGTCAGCATTAAATGAACAAAAAAAAATTACAATCTCAAGAAATAAGAATACTTGTGTGGAGTTTTTAATTCTTCAAGAATTTATTTAGCTGAATTTGATATACACTTTATGAATATTGTATTTTTTGAGATATCATGTGCTAGTTGTTTTAGGATATTTTAGGAATCTAATTGCTTTTTGTTTTAGAATATTTTAGGAATACAACGGTTTTGTATAACTTTTTAATATATGTTGTATGATTAATATGATTTAAAATAAGCTCCATAAAAGCTGTAAGAACTTGTTTTTCAGTGCCATAAATTGAATGTAAAAGATCAAATGAGAAGTTTACTGAATAGCACAATCCTATTTTACAATATATTATACACCAATCGTTATACGCCAATTACAAGGTACAAATGTGCATATAAATAAAGGATCGAATAGTAAACAACAATTCTTCAACTAGTAATATGCCAAAACCAAAGTCAAAACACATAATAACCCCTAAAAACAGCTGAAGTCTAACACATATCTCTCCCTATCTCTCTAAAATATCTCAACCCTCACCCTAAAACACAACCCCACCTCCCACCATCCTAGGCTTGCCGGTGGCTGGCATCTTAGCCTCGTCGCCGGCAAGCCTAGCTCCCGTTTACAGGCCCAACTCTCTGCCTCTCGTCGATGTCCCCCTCTCCGTTCCTCTTTCGCGTCCCAGTCAGTCCCCCTCCCCGTGTTTCTCTTCCCCTGTTTGTTTGTCGTCCACCCTATTTGTCGTCGTTGGTCCCCCTCCCCTTTTTGTCGTCGTTGGTCCCCCTCCCCTGTTTGTCGTCGTCGGTCCCCCTTCTCCCTCCCCGTTAGTTGTCGTCGTCGGTCCCCCTTCCTCCTCCCCTGTTAGTGGAAGTAGGTTCCCCTTCCCCCTCCCCTGTCAGTCGTCCACCCTATTAGTGGTAGTAGGTTCCTCTTCCCCCTCCCATCTGTCAGTCACACAGCTCTGTCACCTTCCAAGCAGTCGCGTCGCCCACCACAAGGTTTTTAAGTTTTTGTCCTGTAGCGTCATCCTTTGCGTGCCCGTCGAGTCCCCTACTTGGTTTTTAGTTTGTCATTGTATTTAGGGTTAGCTCCCCCTCCCTGCTCCCCGTTTATCGGTGCTTAAAGTTTAGGTTTTAGATTTCCCTTCCCCGATCCCTCGTTCGAATTCGAAGTGGTAAACTCTAGGTTCCCCGTTCACCTGTTCTAGTCTTGAGTTTAGAGTTTAGTGTCCTCTTCCCCGTTTGCGTCGAACATAAGAAAGACTGACGCAGATGTTCAGGAACAAACGATTTGCACCGGATGTTAACAAAGGTCCGACGCAGATAACCACAACAAATGAGTAAAAAGAAGATTTGCGTCTGATGTTCAGGAGCACGCGACGCAGATGATTAAAATTATTTGTGTCGGACTGGCCCATGGTGCGACACAGATTTTTGAGGTGGTAAATTCACGAGCCAAAAATATAGGAGCCTTGAAGCGAAGCGCGTTGGATGGGCTTTAGGAGCCGACGCAAATCACCAAGCCCAGCCCACTTTCCTCGTTTTACATTTTTTGGACTTTGCTCTACTCAAACCTAATCTCTCATTCTCTCATTCACCAGCCGTCAAAACCTAATCTCCCTCACTCCTCTTTCTCTCTCTCTCCAACTCCTCCCTCTCTCCCCAACGAATCGCCACTTTCAGTCTCCCCATTGCGTCCTTCACTCCAACCACCTTCACTCTCACTCTCCGGCGACTCATCACTCCGGTCCGTTCTGGCTTTATGTTCAGTCTCCGTTCTTTTCGTCTCCACCGGCGCACCACTCCAATTCTAACATTGGTGTCATAGAACCACCACTCCTGTTACTCCACAAGATATAGTATGGAATTGTATGTTTGATTTTGGCTGCTGTCAAACCAAAATGGCAACCCCTAAACGCATAAACAACGCCGCTGCTATTGTTCTTCTTTCTCTCTCCTCTTTTGTCAAGTTATTCGATTTTGTCCTATTTTTTCTTTCTTTTTCTTCTCTCGTGTTTTGCAGGAGATTCAAGGATTTCATTTTAATTTGGATTTCATTTTAATTTGGATTATGATGAACATAAATTTGAACCTGAGACAATTCAGATCTAAGTTCTAATTTTCTACCCAAATCGTCCAATAATGAAGAAAACCCACCGAAACTGCTGCTAAATTCACGATTTTTTTTTTTGTTTTGATCTTGAGTTCAATTCTAATTTTATTAATTTTTGAGGTACGATGTTAGTGACATATTGTAATTTGTGGCCTAATTTTTATTGTGTAAGTGAAAGAAACATGAATAATATTTTATTTTATTCCTTCATTGTAGTGCCTTTGGCTTTACCGCCATTTGAATGTCATATTTGCACTATTATTTCAAACTACCAAACTGATGAGTCATTGGGTTGAGCGTATTTATTTATTTATTTTGTTAAAGAAGCCCCGTTAGCGTCGCATGTGGTGATAGCATCCGACGCATAACCCCATTTGCGTTGCACGTGAACATGGTCCGACGCAAATGATGCCTAGTAACACAACAGTTACACAACCCGTAGCTGGGCATACCAAAGCAGATATGATGTGCGTCATTTCCTCCCAATGTTACAAATTTACGATGCAAATGGTTGTTCAATTGCGTCGCATCTCCATCCGACGCATATCGTGTCTGCTCAATTTGACGCGTTCACATTAAACGTAAATCGTCAATCCTCTACTAGTGTGAGTTGCGGCAATCTATTTCTGAAGATCGTATGGGTGTTGTATTTCAAAAGGTTTCCCTCTCATATCAGGTCTTCTTCAACAATACATTTAACCCAATCCCACCTACCATCGCTCGAGCTAAGTCTAAGTTGGCCTGGATATGTAATAGTTTGTTTTTGTTTGATAGAGTATGTAAGAGCAAATGAAGCTCCTCTAATTTCAGTTTGCATTGTATTATGTTTGATTGTATTAGCGTTGGACGGCAATTCCGATTTTACTTCACGCAAATTTTCCCGTTGTCAAAAATAATAAATAAAGGATCGAAGAATTTACTAAGTAACACAATCATATTGTTCAGGTTCACAATCAGTCCTTGTAAATAGTAATTTTTCTATTTCCTCCGTTCTGAAATAAGTGAAACACTTCTCTCTTTCCTGTAAGAGCTTTTTGAAAGTAGTGTTTCACTTATTTCAGAACAGAAGAAGTATAATATAGCTAATTTTTTTGATATAGAAGTCTTTTGTGTGATATAATCTGTTCATATTCACAATAAATTACCGTGATCCCAGTCCACCCAAGACTTGCTGACAAAGTAATGGGAAGATCCAATTTCAATAAAAGCGTTCTAGACTACAATTGCTTAAAAATATTGGTGCAACAGAACAGGAAACATGTATGGTTAAAAATGGGCTCATATACTATGAAATACAGTACAGTTCAAGCATAATCAGTGTGAGAACATTATCTAGTACATGTAACACTGTTAACTTCAAAACGGTTATGTGTTGTACGTATTACCCCCAGCGCCAGAAACAACAAAAAAAGTGTAAATTCCATTACTCTGTAAGCAAACATTGGTTAAAACTCAATCTCAGAATAAAATTAGATTATGTAGACCAATTTACAAGAATGAAGATTACACCTAAGCATGGGGCACATATAGCAGAATCCAAACAAGTGACCCTGCAATAACCAGCTACATGAGACAACCAACGTAAATAGATCGAGGATACTTCCTTTGCAGTTGAGGCCATTGCACGTACAGTTGATCGGCCATTCTAAGTTTGTACAGCAGCAAGCCACTCAGAGAGAGCCTTTGAACTCTTGCAATACTCTCCACGTAGAATATCGATGACCATCTGATCCCCAATACCTAGAAGTATTTGAATTTGAGTGCGAACCAATTAACACTAATGGTTCGTTAGGTACTAAATACTAGTAAGTAGTAATGGTAATAAATGAAATATGTAATTTTGCTTAGGAAGTTGCATGTCAATGCATGTAGTCATGGGAATTCATGCCTGAGTGCATTTTTCTTCATGCGTCTACAATATTATTCAATACCAACTAGAAGAAAAGGGCTACTTGAGATTGACAAGCACAACCACAGTTTTTGGAAAGAGACTTTTTTATTACAAGTATACCTATAGATAATCCTTAATACTATTTAAGACCGCCTATCAGACCGGCAAGGCGGCAAAAGATTGTGTTATTAGAGACAATATTCATACAAATCCGGTCAAGAGCTTACCTTAAACAAAAGGGCAATTCCACATAAAGGAATGCAAGTTCCAGGGCCATTGCAGAGTATCTGGCAGTAAACATCAAGAAAATTCCACAACTTACATAAATTATTCATCAATAAACAACGCAAGTTATGAACGAAAGCAAAGATGGGAGTATATATACATATACATACCACTTGAGGTCTGATTTTAATCATCAGCCACATTGCATGAGCAATTGCAATCAGTGTCGTCCAAACAGAAGTTATATATGACTGACCAACTTCCCGACTGCGATATATCTGCATGTACTGTGCAGTTTCCATCCCCTTCTGTACCAAGAAAAGAAAAGACAAATGTTTCCTTAAGATACAAAGGGCAATGGCAAAGATCTAACACATGCAACTACGTCCTCTACAGGAATATTAATTTGTCCAAACAGTATGTGTAAAGCCAAGACGAAGCAATTTCACCGGTACAGTTGATAAGCATTTAAAAGTGAACCTTTGGGTCTCTAATTAAGATACCGGCTACTTTAAGCTTCTTTTACAGAAATAAGGATTTTATTTGTTTTTTACCACCTTTTCTGTTACTCATTTTGTGCATTACCGCCAATTGTATTTTCTTTAAGATTTTACCACCTTAAGTAACCTAATTCCATGAAAATTACCACTTTAACTCAATCTGATTCTGAGGTGAATTTTCAGGCCAAGTAGGGTAGGGCCCACTTGCAGGATTTTTTGCCCCCCCCCCCTTTCCACATTCTCTCTCCTTGGTCTTTCTCTATTACCCAAAACTTCAGTTCACTTTATTCCAAATCCATCTGATACTTGAAAATTTTCTTATCCAAACTCAAACTAAATTAGGGTAAAAACTTCTGAACCCACCTTTATCCTGTCCGAACAACCAATAAATATGTCTTTAAGCTCAACGTGAAGTTACAACACATCAAATAGCTAGAATTTTGTGTGCATCACCCCCCACTCGCAAAAGCCCCAAATTTACATCCATGCGGGTGGATACGTGGTAATTGATGAATGAAAACTGGAAAGGAGTGTCAACTATAGCAATTAATGAGTTAAGTAACATAGAATTTGCTGCAATTTATCCCTAAAATAACAAATTAAACCAGTAAAAATAACCCGTAAATTAAACCGATAAACTTTTGCTCACAATGCATAAGTAAAGCACTTTCAAAAATCCGCAATTTTCCTCTGTTTAAGGTCGATTATGGCTGAGAAGTGAAAACCCAAATTAATTTGAGTTTGTATGAAAGAATTTTCATCAGTTTTGAGGTGAGTTTAGTGGAAGAAGAGATGAAGTTATAATTTGCAAACTGTAATCAGGGAGAAAAAGGGTTGAAAAGGGGGAGAAATTCCATCATGTTGCCCCACTTGGCCGAAAATTAAACCTAAGACAGAGTGAAGGTTGCGTTTTTTAGTGAGTCAGGTTAAGTAAGGTGGTAAAATTCAAAGATCAAAACAAAAGGTGGCAAGGCACAAATCGAGTAAAAGAAAAGGTGGTAAAAACAAAAATAACCTTAAAATAAGGAGAAAATCCTTACAAATCTAACTGTTCTATTTTGTAATATTTTGCTTATATTTGAAAGTTGTTTAATTGTAAAAGACAATCTTCACATATGTGATCATAGTACTTTATCTAATTAGAGTCTTTGTGTCTCACTGTATCTCATGCCTTCTGTTTAAAACAACAATGCATAATCATGTAGAAGGATAAGAAAGCATTCATAATTTGATAAAATTGTCTGGTCAGTTGGACTACCATCTCACGTGGGCTCTAAAAGCCACACCCAATCCTCTAGTCTACCAAGGAAGATAAGAAGATAAATTGTTGCAATACATGCACACAGTTTAGATGACAAAGCTATACTCGTAAAGAGAAAAAGACCATTCACATAGTCCATGTCACATAACTTCTTCCACCAGATCCAAATAACAAACATATCTGCCAACAGAGCACCTCAGAACAGAGCAAAGCAATCAGATTGATAGATACATTCGTCGCCAAAAGATCTACATGGTAACCCAAGAACTCATATGAATCTCCAATACATAAGTCGCACGCAATATGATACTGAAGAAACATGAACGAAATCAAAATCCCTATGGACTAAAAATTTAATAAACCTCGACTTCTATAAACCAAAAGTTCCAGAATGATATCAATATGGCTTTTCAAAAGAAAGTTCACATCAAATACTGCTATTGGCCACATCATTATGAGCATGCCCTCCATGTCCGACTCGATAGTGAAAAACAACAAGATTTATATGTTCCTCACTACAGATACAGAGAGGTTACTTCTGAAACATTCATACTTCAGACTCACTGTGCAGCAGCCCTAAGCGGATAGCCTGATAAGCAGACTACTTATACAATAGAACCTTGCTCTTAATGCACTTAGCCGGAGAAAATTTTCATTGGCTAGCTTCAGCATCTTAAATATATTACTTTATAATCCTAATGCCTTTTTTTGACAATGCAAATCCAAAAGTTTCCTTCTAGGGCTTTGGGCTTTCAGTAAGCAAGTTTTTCCTCTAGACACTTTTAGAACTCAAAAACACTGAGCAACTGAAATGATATCTTCACATCAATTACATCAATTATGCTATCACAACTGTAACAGGCTTACAGCCATCCCCTACTCTTCAAAATAACAATCACTTCTAAGGCAAAAGAATAGCACAGTGTGCTTATCAACAAATATTGAAGAGGAAGCAGCCTGCAGTGTTCCATATTTGAGTGAAAATTATCTATACAGTACCAACTTATTCTTCTATAACCTAATGTCAATTAGATATATGCATGCTTGAAAATTTTGCCAGCTCTTGCCAACCAGATAGTCTAAAATTTGCATTTCAACTTTCTCCATTTGACCATCATACAATTATATTATCTCCAGCAAAGATATCAGCAGACAACACACTTATAGCTCCCTAATCACCAAGCCATGTGACAGTGACACAGAGCGAGACAGGCCCTTTTAAGTACCCTTAAGAAACTATAACCCAAAAAACAAGGAGAAATGGAGGGGAAAAAAAATGTCAAGACCATTTTACTTTTTTGATCAGATTAAACAGAACAACCAGCAAGTAGCTATTGACTGACTGAGATGAAGAGTGATGCAAAAACATAGAAACATAGGAGAGAAGTACTGTAATTAATCAGAGAGCCCAAAACTTTTAGTTATTTTCATGCTCAATAAATCCAAAACAAAGGCACACCCCCAATTAATATATGTATACCCTTATAGTCTAAGTCTTGTGTTATACAAAATGAATCCAGCAACATAAAAACATAGCAATAAGCACTAGCCTTTGACATAAACGAAAAATTATAAAGTGTGCTATTCTCAAAATCAAGTCCACTACAATGGAAAACATTCATAACACAAATCTTTGAATGCACCTCCAACACAAAAGTTAGACGTGGAAACAGGGAGGAGGGGCCAATTACCTCATTACTCGAAGAGCTCTCAAATGTTTGAGCTTTCTGCAAACTCATATTATCAGTGGCAGCAGCTACATAATATCTAGGTGTAAACCTGTCCTTCTTGAGTGCCAACAAGAGATTAATCATCTCAGCTGTGTGACCACCTACAAGGATGATAACAGATACAAAGAATTATAGTTATATTTGGAAAAAAAATACAGATCAATCACTAAAAATTCGAACAAATTAATACTTAACATGAAATTTGTCCAACAAATGAAGGGGCTTGCTTTGACAATTACGAGTAAATAAGTGGGTCAACCCTTCCCTGTCTATCTTTCCTATGTCGTCGTATCACATTCTCATTATGTTCTATGCTATTTCAAAATCTCCATCAGTGTAAGTTCATAATAATCTTTTGTTTGGGGCTATTTAAAACTAGCCAATTAAGAATCCTCGGATTCAATGCAGTTGAATTACGCAAAAATAGATGAATGAGCTAACCTGAACCAAGAACAATGAGGGTAATAAGAGGTTTTGCAGCAGTGTGTTGGAAGGGTTTACCGCATCGATGTAGAACATAAACTAATCGAAGTAGAATCAACGTTAAAACAAGAATTACGATTCCAGATAATTCCGCCATTAAAACGAAATGAAACCTAGAAATAAAGAGAAGACAATCAAAAACCAGATAATTAAGCTGAGTTATCAATGATTTCTCGCATCAATTTCGCAAGAAAACTCGAAACTTGAAACGAGAAGTAATAAACCAAATTCAATTGAGCTTATAGTCATTTTTCAATTTTTATTTTTTAAAATAATTGCGTGCCAAAATTAGATGGGGGAAGAAGATACCTTGGATTTGAAATAACGGTGTCCATGAAGTCTTCTGCACTTCAATTGGAGACTAATTAGCGAAAAACTTCATAATTGAAGTTAATTTTGTTGCTTTTCGGACTGGTGAATGATGAAACTCAACATTTGGTTCCTTATTTTCACAAAGAAAATGAAGAGAGAGAAAAGTTTGGGATTACAGATTTACAGGTTGGGAAATAAAAGAGAAAATAAAGAATTTATTAACACATGAACTTATACAATATATCAATTTAGCACTGTCCTCATAAAAAATTGAAGAAAACCTTGCAACTTTCTCAAGAATCTCAATCAATGATTTTGAATTGAATCAATCAAGAATCCCAATAAATGATATTCAAAGCAAAGAAATGTAACTACCTTTAATAAAGAATCAGGCAATTCAAAACAATCAGAATTTGTTTTCAATTTTATCAAATAAAAAAGAAATGAAGGTTGGAGGACGGAAGAAAGTAAAACCTGGTGGCTGGTGGTCGTCTGATTCCGGCGAGGGGAAGGACGGGGGGTCGTCTGCGTTAGGCGTCGTGCGATAATGGTGTTTCAGACGGTTGTCGGCATCGCCCGACGGGGGAGGGGTTCTGATTATGTAGGGGTCGCTACTGCAGTACTGTGGTGGTGTGGACAGGGTGTTTGTAGGGGTTGGTTAGCTTTTTTTATTTTTTTTTTTTTTTTTTGTTGCTGTATATAGCACACCTCAAATGATATTTTTTTTTAATCAAAATTATACTTCTTTCATCTCTTTTTTGTTTACTGACTTTACTTTTGACGAGAACCAATTGAAAGTACAAAAGTTTTAGAGAGAAACTGAAAAGTGGAGAAAGAATCTGACAAGATAAACTAAAAACGTGGGTCAAAATATTAAAAAAGTGGATGATATGGGTAAATAAAGAGAAGAAAGTTGATGGGACATGTTACCAAGAATAGAAAAAATAACAGTGTGTAGATTAAAAGGAAATAAACCAAAAATAAAAGTGTTTAGATTAAAAAGAAACGGAGTGAATAATAATATAGTACTCGTGATCTTCCTAACTAAAAAAAAAAATTGAATGTAAGATAAAATGGGCTCACTTGAGGGGGACAAGGAGAATTTCTCAAATGAATCTCATGAGGTTTGATCCCTATACCTCGGGGATTTGAGGTGGGAAGTGATGTCACTACTCCACCACCTCAACCTCAATGCTTAAATATACTCCCTCCGTTCTCTTTTGTACTTTCTATTTAGAATCTTGACACTATTCACAATTGAAAATAATCTTCTAAATTTATTTTCAGCATATGATAAAAAAATATGATCATGTGGGATCTTGTTTGATTCGCCTCAATTAGTACTTTATTTATATTTAATCATTATAATTTTTACTAATACACAATGAAAGATATTTAAGGTCAAAGATGTGCATTGGCAAACGTGAAAGTCAAAATAGGAAGAACAAAAAGAAATAGAGAGAGTATATAGTCGTACCATTTATATATGCAATAGGTGTTGAGTATAAATTCAAAGATATCATACATATTTTTCTTATGTTCATCTCGGTGATGAAATGACGGACTCTCGGAAATTAAAGGGTTGTGATATAATTTTTCTAGTGATGATTGTTTAGGGATCCGTTTGGCAGGGTGTAAAATATTAAATGAGTTTTCTTTTTCCTCTCATTTTCCGTTGTTTGGTTTGAAAACGGGTGTAAAACAAGTTTTCCATGGAAAGAGCTCTAGGTGTAAATCATTTTACTTTCAAAAAGAAAGGAAAACACATTTTCCTTCATTCTCCTTAGCAACCTTTTACTCTCCTCTTATTCATCCTCTCCCTTCCCCTTTCATTTTTCTTTTTTTCATAACTTTTTCTACATTGAACCAAACAAAGGAAAATTAGCCTTGCAATTAAATTTTCCATGATAAAATATTTTACATGAAAAATCATTTTATAATGAAAATGGTTTACATCCAACCAAACGGAGCCTATATGTAGTTTAAAACTTACGATAGAACTACAATTGGATAATCGAGAAATTGCAGAACTACAACTGATGCATATAGAATAAATAAAAAACTCAAAATTTCTTTTATAACTAATTTTTTTTACTCTTATCCAAAGAATAACCTCTCATCCCCATAGTTGCTTTATATAATCATGAGTGAAGTAAAGCCATTTTAAAGTTCACTACAAAATGTGGATGCCTCTTATGTTAGCTTACACTTTCCATCTGGTTTGGGAGGGGTGGTCTGTGACTTGTCGGGTACCTGGGTGGTGGGGTTGAACGGATCTGTTATGCTCCATATGCTCTCACGGCGGAGATTATGGGTATTCTGGTGGCCCTCCAAGTAGTGGTGCAAAGAAATTTGCATTTTGTCACCATCTACTCGGATTGTAGGGTGGCGCTGGAGCTAATACAACAAAAGGATATATCTGATATGCATGTGAATCTAATTAATTTGTGCAGAACGTGGTGGAATCGAACGACGGGAACCAGCCTAGCCCATAACAGGCGGGAATATAATATGCTCGCAGATCGCTTAGCCAAGGAAGCTCGTAACTCAATGGATATGTGTAATGTCACCAGGACTTACTCCTTTACTCCTTCACTCATAAGTATTGTATGAACACGTATGTGTCAGATTTGAGCATGTTTGAAACGGGTTGTAATGAATTTATTTAAGCTATGATTATGTTCCTTTTCAACCAATAAAAAAACAGTTCACTTCAAGATGAGGCATGGAAAAGAGCCATTAAAAGTTGTGAGAGTTCTAAAGGAAGCTTTGAGCTTATATTGGTCATGGGTTAGTAGATACTAGGAATCTAACTTTATGGGATTGAATGTCTTGTTGTTCCTCACATAAATATATGTAAAAAGTTATCTCAATCAACAACTCATAGTTGTAAACTTGTGGTTATAATTTTTTTTTTTTTTTTACCAAGGAAAGAAAAACTAGGCCAACCTCCTACCGTGGAGGCCAACCTAAAATTAAACTTGTGGTTATAATAATTTAGCAATAATTGACTTATAAAACCAACTATTAATTGTTTGCAAGGAGCATCCACAAGTAAAGTGTAGGGCGGGGCAAATATAACGCGGACCCTATACATTCTTTTAAAATTGGGTCCTTCATATGTAGTTCATAAAAAATATAAGATTCTCAATTCAAAAAAATTTACTTGGGTAAAAAGGATGAGTTGAAATTAATGAGAGAGAATTGGAAAATATGAGTAGCCATTAATGGGGAAAATGGGAATATGAAGATTCATCTTGGGTAAAAATAACCTACGTATTTAATGTAGGGATGAATTATATGGGGAGTTGGGGACTTTTGCAAAGTCGTTGAAACAACAAAAATTAAATGAGCTTTGCTCCTACCAAGAATTGAACTCGCGTCCATGTTGCTCTTCCCTTGCCACTTTACTACTAATCCAAATGCTTTGCTTTTAGCTTCCTTTTGAACATTTGATATAAATATATTTCGAAGCCCCTGCATTTTGGGGGCCCTATTCCGTTGCCCATACTGCATGGGCCAAGAACCGCCCTGGTAAAGTGGGTGTATGCAACACCAACTTTAATATTTTTTTTTGACAGTAACACCAACTTTAATATTGGATGTAAAGGACGATACTGATTTTGATTATTGGTAGGGATGTTCACAAAAAACCGAAACCGAAATACCGTACCGAAAAACCGGTCAAAATGGGCGGTAACCATACCGGAAAAATAAGGATTGAACGGTTCGGTTTCCGAACCGGTAAAAATTACGGTTAAACGGTACTGTTACGGTTATGATTTTTTATAAAACGGTTAACCGAAAAATCGGATATATTTATTTTATTTTATTTTATTATTATTCAATTTTTTATAATAATTATATTAATTAATTATTAGTTTTTTACTAAATGCCCTAAGTTAGTAAGTAATCTAGACTAATATCACTTGGAAAAAGCTTTGGATAAAGTCGAACATTGTATAACTATCTGCCTTTGTGAACTAAAGAATTTAAAGGTTGTGTAAGCTACTCTTTACCACAGCAACACTTATTATGATCTAGGATGTAAACTACTAAATTCTTAACTCTCTGCCAGTTAGTTTGTTTGTGTGTATTAGTAATTTAGTATGTTATTTTTTATGTTGGCATTGAGCTTCGTGGAGTAGTAATGTAGTATGGTATATTGGTATTAATGTTACATTATTTATGTTGATAAAAATTTGAAATCCATACCGAAAAACCGGTTAACCGTTTAGGCGGTTACCGATTCGAACGGTTACGGTTCACAAAAATGACGAACCGATACTTCCGGTTACCGAACCAAATTGTCATTTCGGACAGTCAACCACCCATGAACACCCCTAATTATTGGTGCACCTGATGACGCATCACAATAAAATATACCAATTCAGCTTCTCCCTCTGTTTAGCCACTTGAAAAACCATGTGTTCTGTTTCCTACTCCCTATTCTTACCTTGACAATGCTAAAAAAAAGTATAAAGAGTAATCAAATTCAGTAAAATTTATGATGATATGTCATTAAGCGCACCTAACATAATGTTCAATGCTACCATGTTTCTCATTCGGATTGTAGGAATGCGGTGAATCTCCTTTTATGGGGAGAAGTTTCTGATTTGTATTTTAACATTATTGATATGTGCAGAAAAAGGCGGAGTAATCTCCCTGAGGTGCAACTCAAGTATTGTCCACGTGAAGACAATAGGATAGTGGATGCAATGGTCTAACCTTGTAGAATGTCAGATGTTGAATATAATTTAACCAACATTAACTTTTTTTATCTAAGTCTATTTTCACGAAGGAAAAAAATGCTACCATGTTTACCCGTTTGTGTGGTATTACTTCCGGTACCTAAGCTATAGTTGGTGTCATATAGGCCAACAAGCAAGCATAAATACATGAACAATTTACAGTTCACATTTCATAGTTCATACACACATTATTAGTGCCATTGTTTACTCTTGACAATCAGTTTTGCACCAGAATGAAGATACGTTCTCTTTCCTCTAACAAAAAGCATTAACATTATGTGCTATGTATTTTGTATATGATGGCACACTGCTGACTGCACTACACAACACAACACAACACAACTAGGCCATGTATGCTCCATTATTGGACTGAATAAAACTTTCTACCCTTCTCCTTATCTCATCTGGGTTCGCTCCAACCAGCTTATCAACAGGAATGCCATCCTTCATCAGAATAAATGTTGGCATAGCCGTCACTTCCATCTTTGAAGCAACTTTCTAAACATCAAAAACCGTATTATAAGCTCCAAATCACCAACCAATGTTCTTCAGAGGGAGGTTAAACAACTATCACAAAAATTTTGTAGAATGCAAATACTTGGTAACCAGAAGTTATCTCAAATTGAACTTGGACATTAGATGCTTATAACAATTGATACATAGAATCTAGTTATCTAGATTGAACATATAAATTCCAACCATCATATCAGCTGATCCAAAATAAAGCATAGTTATGATCCAGTAGTAGAATGGAAAAGGACGATTTGGATGAATATAGATACTGAGGTGCCATGAATGAAACGGAATTCTCTACAGCTGGAAAGTTACTAGAAAGTCCAGTTCTTACCTGGACGGTCATACTTTGCTTAAAGGGGAAATGGGAAACATGAACAGTTTGGATTAGCTTGAGGAGGGAATTGGGGTTGGCAAATAGTCTTTTCTTTATTGTTTAGGTGTTGTAATCTTAAAATGATAACTTGAAGAAAAGAACTTTAGACTATCCTAATTCCCCGTAGATTGAGACATTCTGTGATATCAGATAGATGCCTAAGACGACATGACCAGGTTGAGACTTCAAACAGGGGACAGTCCTACTCCTACATAACCCTTGTGGGGAGTGGCGAGTCGATATAAATTTGAACCCTTATTTAAGAATCAATGGTTTTAGATGATATTTTTATTTTAGCTAAAGGTTTTGAGTGTATTTCTTGGTCTTTTGTTGAGCATAGTAGTAATGATGTAGCTCATGTGTTGGCTCATGTTCATCCTGTTGAGATGGGAGAGCGCATTTTGTTTAGTGAGTTTCCTAGCTCTATTGTGGACATTGCTCGTTCTGATCTATTAAAGTAGTCCCTTTGTTGGGTTCTTTTGAAAAAAGAAAGAATCAATAGTCACTCATGGATACACACGGCCAGTACCCAATTGGTCAAGTGGCGGGAGGGGTTGGGAAAACTGAAAATAGGACCGCGCACTAAGCTATGTTGAAGCTGGGCAAATTTGGTCCAAAGTTTAGCATATTCAATAATTAGACAAAACAACGGGGTTTATTACTCATGGTGGCCAGATGGAACTGGATTGGTGACTTAAAAGCTCGACCCACAACCAATTTACTAGGGGGACTAGACCGGGCTAGGTTGATCTAGATCGAACATCAAAACTGGGCCTGACCAGGTGACCCAGATTCTGGGCTAGGATTGGGAGCTCGAGTCAACCGGGCCAATAGCCACCTCTCCTCACAGGCTTCCAACCAATAACCAAGAACAGCAATTAACTACACTATGAGTCATCAAGAATATCAAAACAACAAACAATACAATACAAACCCCTCAAACTTTAAATGACCAATTTCACTAGCTTTTCAGGACATAAAATGATTCTTAAGTTCTACTAACACATGTATTTCACATATTCTGTGCTGCAAATTTCAGTTCTTTTAAGGCTGCAAGTAGAAGCAATATAATTAAGCAATCAAACCAATCCACACAAATCATGAAAGCAAGTCCTTGTGAACAACCTCCATTTTGTAATGACATTGGGGTTGTTTGGCAATTGGCTGTTAGCTGTTGACATTTGGCTGGAAGCATTGGTTGTATGTATTAGGCTTTTTGAGTTGGATGTTCAAGCTAGCTGTTTGCAAGAGTGTGATAAAATTAGTTGTGGCGGTTGGCTGTTTATTAGAGAGCTTGTGGGCCAACAAGTCAAAAGCCAAAAGCCAATCCAAAAAGCTACTCCAGCAGCTTTTTTTTATTTTGGCTTAAAAGCCAGCTTTTCAGCCTAACTAAAAAGCCAATAACCAAACAAATTTTTTTAGCTGTTTGATCCAAATTGAAAAGCCAAAAGCCAATGGTTTCTGTTTGTAAAGAGTGGTTTAGGCCCGAACTCGGTTGATTATTAATTTTATGCCCTATTTACCGAAAAAAAAGGTCATTGTGAACAGCAAGAATACAATTACCTTTGCATCATCAACATCGACAGTGAGAAACATAACATCAGAGTAAGTAAAGGCCAATTCCTGAAAGAGTGGATTCATAACAACTGATGGGATACACCATGAAGCACCAAAGTGAACTACAATCTGCAAAAAAAAAAATCCCATACAAATTTGTCACAAAAAAACAATAGTTTTCACTCAGATTCAGAAACCAGAACAAATCAAAATTGGGTATGTGAATGCAAAAAAATTACTGAGATAAGCAGAAAAAAAGAACATTAAAAAAAACTATGCTAGGTGCTTACATGAACTTGCAAGATTTACTTCTCAAACATATTTTTTTTTTTAAAACTTTTCAGTTTTTCACTTATATTAGTAACAACTATATAGCACGGAAACGATTGGGGTGTCTGCAAAACCGAAGCTTCATTGAAAATGAAAACGACGGGAGTGCGGAACAAAAATATATCAGAAACGGGAAAATCTCACGTCTTAGAGGTTTCCGTGCTTCATAGTTGGAAAAAAACAAAAAAGAACTTACAGGGCAACCCAAGTGTTTGGCTTTGTTGACAAAAAATTCCCATTGATTCAAAGAATCCACCGTTGACACCCTTGATGTGTTTCCCTCCACTTGGCTCTCCATTTCCTCTTACTAATTCTTGACAAGCAATTCTTTGTTGATAAACACTTGAAATTCTCTTCTAACAAACAGAACAGAGTGGATGTGAACGAACTAATAATATAACTCTAGATAAGAATGCTGACTAACATGAATCAACTATAGCTGGACCCACCTCATATAATCATATATATTAAAAATATCTTGTCCAGCGTTTTAAATTTTCTTTTGTAATTATATTTAGTGTAGAAATGATAAGATAATGGGAAAAATATAAAGAATCCAAGTAAAGTGGATGATTATATAAGTAAAGAAATTTGGAATGAAACAAGATATGAATGATTCTTGGGGGCCACAATACTATGGCTATGGTTCCAGAACATCCTAACATGCAAAGAAACAAGGAGATGAAAACAGATTATACAAAAAGCAATTAACTTTATTTGCCCAGTTCCATACAAAAAACAAGGAGATACGAGAACTTAAAATACATTGGCCTAGTTCCATTTACAACCAATTAATCATCTACTTTATTTGCATAACGTTATGCCCTCCATGGGGAAAGTGTGTTTTGTACGTTAGAAAAATAGCAATCCGCCGAGTGCCGAGGTTCATAAATAAACTAACAATTCAAATACATATTTAAGGAATCTTGTCAGAAATTATCTGATAAAATTAACATTTTGTGAAAAATTATCTCATAAAACGTTTTAGGTTGTCGACTATTAGTTACTATCTTATGCAGAAATGTGGGGATTTATTAGTTTTGCAGCATTCATTTCCTCTCATGTGTGGATCACGTGACATTCTGGAACTCCCTCTTTTCCTCCTTTTCTTTTCCCTTCTATTTCACTACGGGGGAGTTTGGTTTTGGGTTTTAAGGAAAGGGTAAAAGAATCAAATAGGTTGATTCCCTTATTGTTTGTTAACTTTTTAATTATTCCCTTTACCCTCTTCTTTACCCCAATTTCTACTTTCAGTCTTTCATTATTTACCCCCACGATTTCACTTATCCTTTCCTTCTTCAATCCATGGTCACTTTGACCAACACTAAAACCGCTATCCAAACACTAAGACCACCCCGCTAGCCACTTAACCACCACACCAAACACCAACCCACCACCCTAGCCCATCAACACTACCTCTCCCGCCACCCTAGCTACCACTCTGCATCGAAACCACCACCATATCCATCGAAACCACCCCAACCGCCGAAACCACCGTCCCCATGCACGAAAAATTACCACCGCACCACCTTAGCCACCTAAACCACCACGTAAGCCGTCAACACCCACCCCAAAAAGCCACCCAAACAAACATCCACCAACACTACTTGAAAACCCATAACCCTAAAAGTTCAAAAAAAGAAAATCAAGAATGAGAAATGGATGTATACATTTGTTTATGATCGAATTTGACCTTTAAAACCTCAAATTTTACCTTAAATGGTGGTGGAGAAGGAAAAGAAAGAAAGGGATGGTAGTATGGGGTTGTGCCGTGATTTTGAGGAGCGGCGGTGAGGGGTGGTAGTGAGAGTAGGCGATGGCCGATGGTCTTGAGAGAGGGAGGGGAAGAATATGGTCGAGCAAGAGTGAAAAAAGGAAGTTGAATTAGTTTACCCAAACAATATTTTTAATCAAAGGGTTTTGCTTTCCTTTTATTTATTTTCATCCATTACCATTTTAAAAAGGTACGAATAATAAGGACAAATTATGGAAAAAAGACGATGAAATCTCATCATCATCTACACTAACAAAGAACTTTTTTTACAATATTATATCAAAACTTGTTATTATTACCACAATTAATTGGCACAAACCAAACAAATCCTAAGAGATTTAGGGAACAGAAAAAGAATATCAGTAGGAATAATTGAATTGCCTTTAAATCACACCTTTATCAGAGATGGGACAATATATCCTCCTGTCACCAACAGGAGAAAAAAATATACATGTCATCTAATCAAATCAAGTAATATTAGGCAAGCTGGAAACTTCGCCCTCGGATTGGATATATTACAACATAGATCAGAATAAACCAATTAATGCAACCTATAGCTGCTTGTACAAATCCAATAACGGCCCATCATGTAATATAGATTACACAACTAATACACTCTAGGAACAAATTTCATACAAGTAACCCACATAAATTGTGAATGTGATATTAGATGTTAAGAATAAAAAAGGGGAACCATATCTCAGCCTATGCTTAAACGCGAATCTGCCGATCTTACAGCCGTCTGACGGCGAGGAACACCTATTTGACAAGTGTTAACTCTGGCGGCAAATCGAAGAGAGCATAACGACTCGTTGACTGATGAAGGTTCAGGAGAGAGATTGACAAACATCAGTGTCTTGGAGTCCCCACTAAGGCAAGGCTGATCACACAAGACCAATAATATTGAAATATTAGTTTGAAAACAAATTGAAGCTAATGAAGAAACCAAGTAATACATTAATCTGAATACTACTCCATTTCAAAAGCTTGAACAAAGTCTATGCACTATGCAGATTCAAGACACATAAAAATGATAAATACTCGAAACTATGTCAATAACTGGGTATCAAAAGTATGTTAATGAGTACTAATAGAAACTGTTCAATAACTGGATATCAAAAGCATGTTATTGAGTACAACTAGAAACTGTGTTTCAAAAATGTAACCATAGATATTTATATTTCTTCCTTTGACAAAATATTTTCACAATAAATTTCAAGGTCTAGCACTAAAATGTCCATGCAATTGAAGGTAATAAGATATATGAGAATAGTTGCATCATTGTACCTGGAGAAGATATGTAAGCTTTGAGTTCCTAAAAGGAACATGGCTTTCCTTCTTAGCCAAAGCAAATATAACATCAGCGAGGCAGGACAAGCTCTTATTTATGGCCTGATTACAGCAAAAACAAATTAATTTTCCAAGTTATGAATACGACATCTCAATAGCATCTATAAACAACTTCAACAGCCCAAACAAATGTTGAAGAAATACCTGAGTCTCTTTCAATTGATCACCAGTGGAGCCACTTTTAGAGAGCCGCTCACTTCCAGCAAGATCAATTAGATTCAAAACACCATGCTTTTCAGTGGTCTGCAAAAACAAAACTACCCATGTAACAAAAGCCAAGCCAGTTGGAGAGGTCATAGAGAAAAGTACAAAAAAAATACCTCATTAACTGCAGATATCCGCAAGGTAAAGACAAAGTGACTTCTTGATGATTGCTCATTCATTTGTGTCTTCCCCACCGACCTGAACATAGAACAATTAAGTCAGTTAGCAAGAGAAACCACAGAACGAAGCATCTTCTTGCGATGAATCACAATAAAGATAAACTACAACAGCAAGGAATAGGAACAACACAAAATAATGACATACAGGAACTCTTTAAAATGAGTGCCACTCAAAGAAAGTTTTAAGTGCTTGCAGCCTAGCTAAGTCTAGCATCCAGTAGGACAGCTGGTAAGGAGATCTTAATCTTTTCTCCCAAGCATCATTAACATACCCATATCGCAATCTTGTTACAAAATTGAGCTAGCCTGAAAGTCCTCTCATGTTAATTTTCACTGATACCTCCATTTTCTAGAACCACCATGTCAGAGTTTCAGCTCTATCGCTAACTTACCTACCCCTCCTCCCTCACCAAATCCAAAGAGGAAAAAAGCTGAAAGCTAGCTGAATATATTTTGTACTTAGAGATAATAAGAAATGAACTCACCGACATTGACCAGCTTGATGCAAAAGAGAAGCAACCTCTTTTGAGCTGCAGACATCAACGATGGTAAGATCAGAGACGTAAGTGTTCCCGTTAGCATCATGCTTAATAGCATGTTGCTTTAATGGAACACCATTTTCTGTACGTGCAGCATCCCAACTTGTTCGATTAGTCGCCAGCAGGTCCCTAATTGATTCATTGTAAATTTCCAGAACTGACGCCTAGGAAAAAAATACAGAATTATGAGAAAAAAGAATGGAATTAATAAAACACATAGCAAGTGCGGTTGCCTAATAATTCCAGTACACTTAGGATAGTGAAGAGTGAAGATTATACATATTTCTTTTACTATCCTTCTGTTTATATTCTTCACGAAATGTATGTCTCCAAACAGCTTACCTGCATTTTATATTTCCAGCCTTGAGCTGAGAGTCTCTGGCTAGTCTCAAATATCTGCTCTAAAGAGCGAGGTATAAGCCCTTTCTGATCCATAAACTGAGGCCTTCCCATCATGGTGTATGTTTTCCCTGAACCTGTTTGCCCATAAGCAAATATACAAACCTGCCACAAGATGCAACACGTAGAATCCTATGAAATCAGATGCCTGAGAAAGAAAAAGAATCCTTAACTATACTACCAGTCCCACAGTAGATGAGCACCATACACAAAGAAAACATCATTATACATCTACAATCCACTCCTACATTCCTACTGGCTCTGTGACAGTTTGTTCAACAGAATAATTGACAACACGATAACATTTGTAAAACTACATTTCGATGACCGGCACTATATACAGCATGACGATCAGGGAAAAGTAATAAACTTCACTAGCTACTTTTCCTTTACGACATCTACACAAGAGGGCAAAGTTTCCCCCTCTAACAAATTTCAGCTTATGAAATTGTGAATTGATTTCGGACACTTTGGGATGCTAAGGATAGTTATGTTACAAGAAATTCCAACGCTCACAAATAAAATCAACATATTACCCTATATCCATCAAGAGCACTCTGCACCAACTCTGATATCTCAGAGAACACATCATTCTGAGAGGCCTCGTGAGTAAATACTTTATCAAACGTGAAAGCATATTTTTGTCCTGAAAATAGAATAGCAGGAGTTAGTAACCAGTCCCAACAACCCTTTTACCAAACATACTGTTGCCACGGATTAATAGAATGTGATCACTTTTTAATTTTCTAGAATTTCAGTGCTAATAATGAAGCATGGATCATTTGGAATATCTGTCACATCTTGAGAGTCAAAGCAAGCATATCAACAATACAGTATGAGACTGGAACATTCCACTAAACAAAGATGCCTCGAAACCTACCACTTTGTAACAGGTCAATGCCCTGTTCATGTCCTTCACTTGAGGTAGGATAAGAGATAACTGGTAAATCTGAACCACAGCCATCCTCTGGCAACAAGGGCCTCACTCTGCAGAAGACACGAATGTTTCCTTTTAATTCCTGCGGCACAAGGCAACAACAAATAGAATTAGAATATTCCCTACAACCAATACGGGGAAAAACAGCTCCTACACCCAATCAATTTCCTAATGAAGGAAGAACACGTAACGAGACTAGAGCTTCCCAGACAATGTGTTTTGTTTGTTCGTACGGCTACGAACTACAGCCTACATGAAATAGATAGCATATTCTGCATGTATGTTCAGTAGATAATAGTCCAGACATATTACAGTATTACATCTCCTGAGAAATGCATGAGGTCTATTGTAATGTTCCCTCCCAAACGACATGCACTTACATCTCACTATAAGGACGTGACATCAGTTTGATAATCCGATACAGTAAAGGACACTAAGAAAGCAAAAGCTAACATAAAACTTGAACTGCAATCATGCTACCCTCTCTGGATACTGCAGACATCCATCTCTATCTTGGACAATATCATACTTTTCGCTTGTATAACTAAATTGAAATTTCCCCATGCAAACATCAAAACTTTGCCGTATATAACTCAACAGACGAAGATCACTTTGATCCTAGCTTAGTTAAACTGTAAAAGGTGGGCATTACCATTATCAAAAAAATGTATATCAGCATTTTATATTTAGTGGTATGGAGGTCAGACTTCTTTAAACCAGACACTTCTTCGCCTTGTCAAATATCTGCTGTATTCTGCTATCTATTCTCCGATAAAGGGACATTGAAGGAAAATTTTCAGTGCACCAGAGGCACTGATGGAATATAACACTTCCATAAACCATAATTTTAGTTACACTAACAATCTTTGTTTTTGCTCTTTTCTGTTTCTATCTTATTATGGGCTTCTTTTAGATTAAACTATAAGGCTACTATTCTGCCAGATAAATATTACCAAAATAGTGTTGTGGAGCTTTCTCCTCAACATCTCCTTTTCATTAATCTGTTGCTCTGCATCTGCCAGACGATCTCGCAATTGGCGTATGACTTGCTTTTGATCTTCATACTCTGTTCTTGTTTCTGAGACAGAAAGATCAGCCATCTGCACAGAATTCTCCTAAATTAGAAAAAATGTGCTGAATACAGGTTAAACAGTGAAAGCTACTGATTAGAAGAGAAGCGCAAACTGAGTCTTTCAATTCCACCTTCAGTTTTTCATTTGCAGAAGCAAGCTGATGCTGGAGTCTATGCAATTGCTCCCTTTGCGAAGCGCAAGTTTCCTACGGAGATGGTCAGCAGAGAATACCATTTAGAAACACAATAATAAATGGGTGAGACATAAAAGGAAAAGAATAAAAGTAACACAGTACAAACCTCCAAAGCATTTGACTTGATCATCAAGTTGTCCAACTCCGCTACAGACTTCCCAGTACTCTCCTTATATTTTTCTATTTCAATAGTTAGGAGTTGCACTTGTGAATGAAGCCTGTCACGATCTTCTCTTACTTGTTGTAGTTCACCTCGTAGACAATCCACTTCCTTCATCAATGTCTCTTTTTGCTTTGCAACCTCATCTTGAGAAGCCTACACATAAGGAAATAACGAGACCATATTTAGATCAAAGCTCTTAAAACCAGTAGCAAACAATGATGATATAATATGGAAAAGTAACGTCCATGACTCCATGTTTCTTTCATTTTCATTTTCATTATACAAATTGTAACAGGTAGGATTGCTTATCCTGACTTATACAGGGAACTAAGTAAAAACAGTAAATAGTTTGTCCTCTGAGATACACTATCCACACCTCTTTCTCACTTGGCTACAAGGAAGTTAAACAATAAGAGCCTCCTAAACTAGCACCCGAATTATCTTTTCATTCACTTCCTTGCGAACACAAACTCCACCTTGTCTTATCATTAAAAGGCATCGTCAACAATACAACCCGAATTATCTTTTCATTCACTTTCTTGCGAACACAAACTCCACCTTGTCTTATCATTAAAAAGCATCGTAAACAATACAAGGAAGTTGATGTCTCACATCTCAATGACTGATGAAGCACTCAAATATATATATATATATATATATATATATATATATATATATATATATATATATATATATATATATATATATTCACACACACACACACACACACACACATACACAAACAAATGCAAGCGCGAAAATTTGATATTATGGCACATCATACAGTCATCATTTGTTTAGTCAGATAGTTTGCAAACACAGGCAATAAGTTGTAAGAAATCAGCTTTTATCCAGCCGTTTACCCTTGAAGCTGTTAATTGTTCTTGCAAGGAAGCATAATGGCCCCTTAAGGTGCCCAAATTCTCTACAATTGTGGATTTCTCCTTCTCCACCCTTTGAAGTGTTGCGTTCGCTGTTGCAAGATCTGTTTGCAGTCTGCTATTATACTGCTGTAAGCTTGTATTGTACTCTTGCAAGCGCTTGTACATATCATTGACTGATACTACCTGAAAATTTAATGTTTAAAAGGGTAAATGAAACATCACGAGCATAAGAAGATTGTTAACCTAAAGAATTTATGTTAACGGGGGAATAAGAATGTTACGTATAATACTACTGCAATACCTTTTGGTCAGCAGTCAACTTTTCTTGACGGGTTTTCTCAAGCTCCTGTGAAAGTGAAGCGTTCAGAGCTTCTGCAGAAACTCTCGCTTCCTTTTCTTTAGCATGACACTCGATTGCATCCTACAGATTAATGTTGGAAATTTATATAGGACCAGAGATTTACCCCAAAAAAATCAAATACCAGATGCTTGATATGATGATTAATAAATGCTAGACATACCAACTTATCAGACTCTTCTATTGCAACTTTATCCTGCAAAGCTGCCTGTTTTTGTCTCATTTCTCCAATGACCGCATTAAGTTCATCCTCCTTGTTCTTCCTCTCAATCTCTGAAATTGTGCCACATATAAATTAGATTTGAATAGTTACGACTCATAATTGGCACCCTTACACCTATAGCCAAGAATTAAAGAACCGATCTCCATTGTAGACAATCAGGTATTCTATGACAAATCGATATTCGTGATTCAGACAAAACATATAGAGCATTCACATTCCAATCCACTCCTATGCGTAATTGTTCTGAACTGATACATTCCTAGCTTAAAATTCTCAACTCGTACAGGCAGAAAGTCAGGTATGACACAACAAATTGACACTTCGCAATCAAACCAAACGATTTACTTCACTTCCAAAAGTTATATACTGATAAAATCCTAGCTATGGAAATCGAAGATTCGTAATTTATCCAGTCCAAAAGTTGTATGCGAATAGAGGCCATAAATAGTTATCCAAGTGTCACACTACAATACTTGCTATAATACAAAATCAACAAGATTAGAGAAATGAAAATTACCAATTTCCGTGCATCTCTTCTCTGAAGAATTTAATGAATCACGCAGCTTTTCCTGCTCCTGATTGAGATTCTGTTCAACTCCTTGAAACCATTTCAAACAAAGCCTTAACTTTTTGTTCGACTCCGAAATTTGCTCTAATTTACCCTACAAATCAAAATCAAACAACCAATTCTTACAATCTCTTCAACAATCAACACCACATTGATCAAACAATCATAAAACATTCAAACATTCAATTGAGAATTCAAACCTTAAGATCAAACTTCTTCCCCTTAATCTTCTCATTCAACAACGCCTCAACTTCTTCCCTGGTAAAATCGACACTCTCCGACGCCTCGGCAACGGATGCCGCATCACTAGCACTATCTTGATTGTTAGAATTAACAGTGGAAAGCACTCGTCTCCCCCTGCTCGACGCAGTGGGGCCCGTCAACCTCGATCCTCCGCCGATTTTCCGGCGCTTATCGAAGGGGATTTCTTCTCCTCCATCTTTCTTCTGCAATCAAAAAAAAAAGAGACGGTAAAAAAGCGATAAATTAGAAGAAGAGCAAGAAGTACCTTGATTAGCAGAAAATGAAGAGAGAGAGTGAGAATAGCGTACATGGTGAGGACTCTTGGGAGGTCGATTTTGGTTGCGAGACGCCATTTTTGTTGAGGAGAGAGAAAATGAAGATGAATTGGTGGAGAATTTGGGGATTTAGCTTTTTTTGGGGTTCGATTTTAGGGTTTTGCAGAAACGAGGAGGAGCGGGGGAAGAGGGAGGGGAGTGGAGTGGAGTGGAGTGGAGTGGAGCGGGGAGAGAGACGTTGTTGTGTTTTTGAGTTTTTCAAAATTTGAAATGTGCACTGGTGTGTTATGGAGGGATCAGGAGATGCCTCCTTAATTTGGATTCCTGGAGAACAACGCAACGTTTTGCTTGTAGAGAAAACGAAACGCGATACATGGGTGAATGGTAATCCACTTTTGTATGATACAACGGTCTCATATCCTTTTCATGTTATTCAAATTTGGAGACGGCAAAAGGCCAAAAGTCATCCAACCCACCAACTAACTACTAGCTTCACAATGGCAGTGGGTCGAAGACTTCACCCATATAGTATTATCGTTCGTAAAAAAAATTGTTGGAGTAAATTTATTATCTGTTATTTGTTAATTGTAATGCAAATTGTTACCGTTGGATTAATTTGTTTAAGTAGTTGTTAGTTGTGTCTTTAGTATGGCCAACTTTTAATTTGTGAAAGCAGTTGTTTAAAATATATGTGTTTGGTAAAAGTAGCTGTAGAGATTATAAAAGATAAAAATGACATATTAATTTCAAAAACATGATCAATTATATTATGGTTAAAATCAATGTTTATATTATGAACACAATACATTACTTTTTTTTAAATAGATATATTTTCGTTAAATTCAATGTTTATATTATGATCAAAATGTTTAAATTTTAGTTAAATTCAATATTTATATTATGAACACATTGTTTATGTTATGGATGCCCATTCAAAGAGCCTTATTGACAAAAAATGAGTTATGTTATAGAAAAATTCTTAATTTTGCTAAAATAAAAGTCGCATATATCTCAAATTCTCATGACAAAAATGAGTTATGCTATAGGATTATTACTAGTCAATATATTATGCAAGCAATTGTTACTAAAATAAAATTATTGCTTCCTTTTCTATTTACACTCTTGTACAGGTCAACTACACCAATAATGTTTAACAAATTCTAGACCACAGCTATGACACTCCTTTTTTCTATCTCTTTCACTTTCTCTCACTCTTTCACTCCTTCACAATGAAGAGAATTTGAGATTGAAGCTGTTTGTTTTCATCGCTTATGGTAGATTGCTGGTGGTTAGGTGGCGGCGGTGATGATTTTCACCAAAAACCTCCCATATTCCTCCTTTCTTCTAAAATCACAAGCAAGCTACAAATCAATGGCGTTATTCTCCACCCTTCGATCAAGATCAATTCTTCAACTGAGAAAGTACTCATCTTCTCCATCATCAATCTTAGCCCAGATTCAAAAACAATCTTAACTAGCAAACAGAAATCTCGGGCAGCTCTCTCTCTCTCCTCAAATTCGAGAACCCAGAAAAAACAATTATTGCAAGAAAATTATGGATTTTCCTCCACATTCATAGAATTGGTGGCAGAGGAAGAACGAAGATGAGAGTTTTCAAGGATTTCTTGAAATTTTTTGAGAAAAAGAAAAGAAAAAAAAGGCAACGCTACTTTTTCCTGTTGAACGCTATAAATTATAACGTTTGCCAAAAGCTATCCAAACACTCCTTGAAACTCTAACCACTCCTTCAACCTCTATCATGCCAAACACTTAATTAGTGTTTTAACTTGGTCAAAACACTAAAAGCTAGTTCAAAAGTTGTCGCCGAACAGGGCCTATGTCGGATCCACCCTATTTTTAAAGGTTTGGAAATGGTGTTGGATCTAGACTAATCCTATTCATGGACCCATTTATGAATTATTTTTTTCCAAAAAATTAATATATTAAAATTGCAAAATACAATTTACATGCTCATTATTATAAGTCTCTAATTTTTTATAATTGAAATTAATGATAGGAGAATTAACAAATGAAATTTATTTAATATTCTCATTATTTACTGAAATACATGATACTTACGTAAGCATTTTTTATATTATGGATTTTTTATAGTCTTGTGTACTAACTTTTGAATTGAACTAGGTTTACATAATTTTTCTCATGAGTTGTAATTTTTATTAAATCATTATTTACTTTGCAGTCAAGTACTTCGTTATATGTAAGTGATCTAGGCAATAAAAGACATATATATTAAATGATCAATGAAAAATAAAGAAAAATAAAAATTATCTTAAGGGCCTATTTCTAACTCATTTAGACCAGAATCCGCTAGACCCAACAAGTTTGGGTATTGGTCTGTATTTTTCAGACCCAATGGGTCTGGGGCGAGTCTAAGTCCATTTTTAAAAAGTTGGGATATTATCTCAGATAACCCTGACATATATGCCTTTTTCCAATATAACACCGACTTTGACAGCCCTGTCTCCGATAACCCTGAACTTGGTTTTTGTCATTAAATTGGACGAAATTAGAGACGGCGTTAAGTACTCTCTAATTTTGTTTGACTTTTGCGAAATTCATCTCTTTCTCTCTCTTGTTCTTCATCTTTTCTCTCTCTTGTTCTTCATCTCTTCTCAAGCCCATCATTCTCTTTTTTTTCTCAATCAATTCTCCAAATCAAAACTTTAATCCAAAACATAACAAAACAAAATAAAAAGCCACAAAATCAAATTCAAGAAATTACTTAATTACGCCACAAATTCAAGAAATCTAAGAAATCACAAAACAAAAAGCCACAAAATCAAATTCAAGAAATGAGAAATTAGAGAAGAGAAAAGGCAAAAATCAAGACGTTGCCGCTGCTGCCCCGTCGTACACCTGCTGCCTCGAGTTTCTCCTCCTCTGCTTCGTTGTTGCCCCTGACTCCCGCCACAAGACGTTGTCGCTGCTGCCCGGAGCTCGCCTCCCCTTCCTTTGCTTCTGTTTTCACGTTGCTGGAATTTCGAAGATGCCGGCTATGGTGGTAGTGCAGTGGGTGTCGGTTATGGTGGAAGAATGGAGGTCGAAGAGAGAATGGAGGTCGATCCGAAATTTTGTTGGGTTGCTGCCCAGAACAGGAGGTCGAAGAGGGAATGAAGTTCGAACCCTTTCTTTTTCTTATTCTCCGGCGACTCTTCTTCGTGTTATGCCGCTGCTACTTGTCGCTGCTGCTTGCTACTTGCCGCTGCTGCTTGAGATAAGATAAGATGAGATTGAAATGAGAAAATTTCTGGGTTTGATGTATTTTGAGGGGAAATTTCTAGGTTTGATAGATGAAGATATGTGACAGAACATGAAGAACAGGACAGAGGTGTTCAATAACACAATTTTTTTTATTTTTTCTAAGAACACCTATTGGAGAAAATCTGGATTTTGTTATGATTTTGGGTAAATGGGTTTGGGAAAAATATGGATTTTGTTATGAGTTTGGGAAAAATTGATGAAGAGATGAAGAACAAGAGAAAGAAGAGATGAAGAACAAGAGAGAGAAAGAGATGAATTTAGCAAAAGTCAAACCTAGTTAACGGCGTTACAAATTCCGTCCAGTTTAATGACAAAAACCAAGTTCAGGGTTATCAGAGACAGGGCTGCCAAAGTCAGGGTTATATCGGAAAAAGGCTTATAAGTCAGGGTTATCTGAGATAATATCCCTAAAAAGTTTGGGTCTGGGTCTTGGTGGACCCACCCTAGACCCGACCCATTACGATATATAGTTTGATTGTGTGTAGGGTTGAGATTTACAACAAATCTAATAAACGGACTATCTACTTTGATCTTTATGAGCCATTAAACCCATTTCAAATCAAACAGTTTGGGTTGATCCAATTATCATCTAATGTTTATTTATACATTATTGATTTAAGCTAAAAACAATAGAATAGGATAAAATCTCATACTAGGAAGATTGTATCGAAGTCAATATTATTCAGCAGAAGAATAATAATAAAAAATTGTTATCCAATCGACATTTTTATTTAAACTTACAAGGATTATTTGGTGTTGTAAGTTTGATGTTATCATACTTCTAGTTTGTTTGATTTTGAACTAATATTATCCATTTTTTGTTTTCATGCACAATTAATAATATTTGGTTCTCTATTTTGAGCCTTCATTATTTTTTGCAAAAATACTTTATAGGAAAAAAGGAGAAATAAAAACATAATGAAGTGAACTCGGTCAGTTTTGGGTTAGCATATCTATTAGCAAGTCCAAATAAGCGTTAGCATCTCGCTTGACTTAGTGAGCGTTGATACACTAGCATTCACTCATTCACTGGCTTCGAGCACTGGACATATCAGCAGCACTACCCCTTTTGTGGCACGCAGACACTAGGGCCCGCTATTGACCATTTGCGCTAGTTCTTGTCGATTTGCACTCATTTCTTTGAATTTTTTTTTCTTTATTGCATTTTGCAAAGCCATCCGCGAGTCTGACGCAAGGCCACGTGATATTCGCTACCATGCTTGAGGGCCAACTACTTTTATTCATTCCTTTTTTTCTCTTTACTTACAAACACAAGTCACAACCCATTTTCTATTATAATTAAGGACGAATTATCATCTAAAATCCTCAATTACTGTTGAATATGGCGAGAAAAGGAAAATAACAAGTCTAAGAAAATAAGGTTGTCATTTCTAAAACTAGGGCACTAACATATAAAAAGAGTTGTCATGTTTACATTTAGCAAATACCACCTAACAATACTTAGTCACTTACAAGACTCTTACTTTAGATCCTAGATGTATTGAGTTCGAATCTTGCCAAGTATGGTGTTTGGTGTATGGATCCCGTTATTTTTCTTCCTAATTTTAGGCACATAACCTGCAAAATGACAGGCAAAGTGTTTATTCGTATCGTTAAATATAAAAATTAGTAACAACATTTTCCGTTAGTAAAAATCAGTTTTAGTCAGTAAAATAATTTCCTTTTAGTAAAACTAAAGAGAAAAATTGATGAAAATAATCTCACCTTTGGCCAATCTGCTCAAAATAGTCCCACCTTTTGAAGTTGTGGAAATAATCCCAACTTTAGGATATATCTACTCAAAAAGAGTCATTTCAGCCTGTGACATGGTTGACCGGTTACAAATTTTGTTGATTTTTTTTTCCACCCAAAAAACCTTGTTGAATTAGAAACAAAGAATCCTACCCTCCCCCTTCGCAGCCACCTAAACAACCCCCCACCCCACCCCACCCCACCCACCCACCCACCCACCCACAACCCCCCTTTTTCTCGATACTTCCATTCGCATAGCTCCGCTTTCCTCCCAACGATAATTCGAACTGTAGGAGTCACCATTCTATGATAATTCTCCAAATTCTTCTGTATTTTATCATTTCACCAAAATTGTTGTTGATTATCGCTAATTTAAGCTAGGGTTTGAGGTAGTTTTATGATCGTTTCCATAAATTCATGAATATTCGAAATATGAATCGCGGCCAGAATGAATTAGAGAGAGAAAAATGGGGAGATGTTGGGAGGAAATGGAGGTCCGACATTTCAAAAAGATTGATCAACATGCATAGTTTTTTTGGGGAAATAATAAAAAATCTAAGGTTTTTGGTCGATCGATTTTGTTGGAGATGTTGTTGATTTTCATGCTTGAAATGGTAGAATTTGGGGTTTAAGTGTAGGGATGGCAATGGATCAGAGATGGGTCGGGTGGAGCTTCATTCGCCCCATCACCCGCGACCCAAAATTCCATCCACACCATCAATCACCCGCCAAAAATTTCACCCATATCCTCTCCACCTATCATCTGCGGGTGGGGCGGGTGGGAGACGAGTGATACTAGGAACAAAAACTATTTTTTAGACTTAACAATGTTAAAGAAATTAATATATAAAAAATTAATCATAGTCTCATAGATTAACAATAAAGCGACAAAATATCAATCTTATTACACACCAAAAAGTAATTATAAGTATTTTTTTTATCCCTTAAAAAATTTATTTTTTTAATTACCTTAAATGACACGTGGCAGTAAAAAACAAATTTCTTTATATATATATATATATATATATATATATATAGATATATAGAGAGAGAGGGGGGGATGGATGGAGCGGGTGATGGGGCGGGGGTCCAAAAAACATCATCCATATCCGACCCGACCCACCACCCGATCCATCCATCGCCCGCCCGTCACCTGCTTCACCGCTGGTGATCACCCATTTATTCGGGGCAGGTGGGTGGATAATCCACTCACCCATGGATAATTGCCATCTCTAATTAAGAGTGAGAAAGTGGAGGAGAGAGAAAAAGAGTGACAAATGTTGAGAGGAAGTTGGCGAAGGGAGCGGGTTTCGGGGGTGGCAAGGAGGGGGTGGCGAAGGTGGAAGAGGAAGAGGGGTGGTGTTTTCTGAGGAAGAGGGAGCGGTGGCGTACTGTGGTGGGGGGGGTTTTAGTGAATCTGTAATTAAATAATTAAATTTAGGTGTTTAATTAAGTTATTCGTTTGAAAACATATTAAATTATTTCTTAATTGTATAATTAGGGTTTTAAACCTACATTTGTAGGTTACCAACAGGTAAAGGCTTATTTTGAGCAGACATATCTCAAAGTTGGGATTATTTTCATAATTTCAAAAGGTGGGACTATTTTGAGCAGATCGGCCGAAGGTGGGATAATTCCCATCAATTTTTCCAAAATTAAAAGTGAAGTGAACGATCTTTAAAAAATAATGTCATTTGGACTAGAGAAGTGTAACTTGAAGGTTAATTCAACCATTCGAAAATAAAACGACAATAAAAAAGTTTCCTAACCTCCACTAACCATCATTACAAAGAAATTACAATTAGTAGCCCATACATACAACCAAATGGGTGTCAAACGAGGATCCTACACATATGGTACTCTCCAATGTATGTGCCACGTGACACTTTTCTCAAACTTCTAATACATATGTTTATGATCTGATCATTTAAAAGTATTAACAATCAACCTAGCTACTAAGAATCGAACACATGACCTTTGAATGAAATGTGAGAGCTTAATTAACTACCAATCCACTACAGTTTCAATATTTAATGTTTCAAAGTAAAACATAATATAGTCTTATAAAGACATAGACAAGTTTTTTGATCTTTAACATTTTTATTAACGTAATAACATTCTCTTACCCCAATTACTTTGAAATTGTTGTTTTTATCCACAATTTCTTAAAAGTGTATGTACTTTTAAACAACTTATCATGCCAAAACGTCCATTTCACTATTTCGCACTAGACAAAAAATTACGAAAAGCTAATGAAATCAATTATGATATTTATGAATAATAACATATTTGATAATTATAATTGACCCGGGACATCGCTCGAGCCAAAATACTAGTTTTTTGTTTCTAAAAGGACATAAAACCACCTAATATTGGAAAGAACCATGAGTCCATGAGTACCATTAACACGAGTGCATATCCTTAATTGCAACTTAATAATGCTCAAGAAACAAACAAAAAATGATTGATAAGTGCGTTTCTAACGTACTTAATAGACTCATTTTGGCTCATTTTGATCCTTTTTATCCCCTTTATTCCCTCTTTCTTCTCCCTTTCATATTCTATTTCATTCACTTGATCCTTCTTGATCATAGTGACATTTTGCTAGATTTTCTGTCATTTTTGACAGAATTTCTAGTACATTTGCTTTCATCCTATTTTATCATGTTCTTAATGTTGGTGGGACTACCGAAGATGACGACGAGTTCAAGAGTCGGCAAAGGAAGCAATGAAAATAGAGCACAAGTTGAGAAATGGTAGGCCTGCACCATGCCCCATGTCCGCCCGCGCAAAGGAACACAAAGCACAATAAAATCTTGTAAGGGGAACTTCAAATGTGCATATTTCCTAAACCATATTTTGGATGAAGATAATTCTATTTGCAGGTGAATGCCCGTTTTGGTAGTTCTCCAACGACTGGTCATATGCTTGATTTGGATCTAAAATAAGGGAGTTATGCACTTTTTAAGTTGAGTTGTCTGACTAGAGCGTAACCAGAGGTGCGTCTACACCTGCTTCTTAGGTTCCCCCGTGCCTGTTTCTTAAGTGCGCCCGCATCACTTCGCAGAGACTAAATTTTACAAGACCAAAGGGTAGGTTGCCCACACCATTTTCCATGGTGCGAATGCACTTATCGAGTTTCGAAAAATTTGTAAACCCTTGTGCTGTTTTAAACAATAGTTTAGTTTTTATTTTAGAGTATGATTTATTCTAGTTTTTATAGAGAGTTTATTAGGTTTCTACTCAGAGAGAAACACATTGAAACTTTGAGTTTTCATACTCTAGATTAAAGATTGTTGATTTCTACACCTCAAACAAAAGTACTTTTAATTAATTCAAGATTGCAACTCCCAGTTTTCATTCTTCTTGTTATTGTTCTTCTATGTCATTTCATAATTATAGATCTTATAGTTTATAAGTTTCATAATTATTAGTTTTCATTCTCTCGGTCCATTAATTTAGCCCTAGATTATTAGTTATATAAATCTGATTTTTATGTTTAGATTCTATGATTATTGAGTAGTTTCCTATCTAGGGTTTGGGTAAAAGTAAGAATTAAGGCTTTCCTTGATTGTTAATGTAATTGTAGTTATCTAATGATGATTATGCATTGATCTTCGTGTTTTAAGATCTTAGGATAGGTATTGATCACATTTATGCTTTAGTATTATGTACTTTCTTAATCGAATTTTGAACCCAAATATCATCCCCATGAATCAACTTAATTTCTAGGACAAGATTTTGTATAGAAGTTAAGGATCGGAGATCCTTTTATTAGGGGTTTTTCGTGCTTATTTAATCTCTTAATTAATTAACTTAAGACTATTTGAGAGAAGATTTAATTGATTGATTAAGTGATTCATCTTGAGGACCATTCGAGAGACGACTTGAGTATTTTGGAGGAGAGCTAAACCTTGCATAATTTCGCTTTTGAACCGGCAATTGCATCAATAACCATTCAACCCGTTTTGCTTCATACTAGTAGCCTTGACCCTAGTGTTTTTTCCATTGATATTTTATGCTCCTATTTTATTTGCTTGTTCTATTTGATCTTAGTTAGTTATTAGTTGTTACAAAACCATTCCAAAAACCCCAAATACCTTTCAATTAGGCAATTTAATCTCGTTTAAACTTTAGTTAATCCCAATTCCCCTGTGGATTGAACCTTGACTTGATTTTAGGTGTTCCTATTAATATTCAGTCCACTAAGAAAAATCATTTCATGCCTCTTGTTGATAAGATTACAAAAAAAATACTTGCTTGGAATGCTATGTCTCTTTCACAACCATGTAAAATGCTTTTGATTAATACAGTGCTAATTGTTATGATTCATCACGTGCTCTCTATTTTTGTTCTTCCTACCACAATTTGCAATAAACTTGACTCACTTCTTTGCTCCTTTTTATGGTCATCTAATGGTAAGAGAAGCATAACTTGGGTGAAAAAAGATATTACTTGCCTACCTAAAGGCATGGGTGGGTTTAAGATCAATTGCTCTTGTTAACAAGGTGTGTCAAATGAAGCATGTTTGGAGAATATACACAACCCCTAACTCCTTATTAGCCAGAGCTTTTGAATCTCGAAAAAAGTTAAGTCTCTCTATTGGTTTTTGGAGCCCAAATATGAATACTTCTATATCTTGGGGATTTAAAAGTTTGCAAGAGGCTGAGGAAATCTTTTCTCAAAACTGTTCTTAGAAGATTGGCAATGGACAATCTGTGAGAACTTTTGCCCATCCTTGGTTAAATGACAGTATTCCAGTGGCAAACTCAGCTCTTCCTCTATCTCTTATCCGTAATTCTAGGGTTAGTGACTTCATTGATGTTAATTAACAAGTATGTAAAGGTGATCAAGTGAGGAAATTTTTTAACCACCAGGATGCTTCAAACATTCTAGCTTCAGAAGCTCCTACTACTCAACCTGATTTCATGTATGGGAAGAGTCATACTTCGGGGCACTTTACTTTAAAAACAGGCTATATATGCTTTCCTTTTGCACCAAACCATCTTAGGTCCTTCAAACTTACAAAAAGCATGTAAACTTTTATGGCATCTTCCTATTATTCCAAAATGGATGTTTTTTTTGTGGAAATTATTGTATGATAGATTGGCAACAAAGGAGCAACTTTTCAAGCGTGGGCTTCTACCTATTGGGGCATGTGACCTTTGTTCTACAACCATGTAAACTTCTAAGCATCTGTTTCAAGAATATCCTATAGCTACTACTACTTGGTTAAGTGATTTCAATTTCATAAACATCATTCAGCATGATTCCATATCTAGTCAAGAATGGATCATCAATTATCCTGCTCTGTTATAGCGTGGATGGGTAAAATACTGTTCGTATTAAGAGTTTCATTATGATTTTATGGAGCTTATGGTTACATCGCTATGAGAGGGTGTTTAGGAATGCTCCTCTAGCCCATGCTAGCATCTAAGCGCAAAATTCAAAGCATGCACACAGCAACAACATCAGTGTGATGAGTGGTTACGGGCTTACGGCTTCAGCAACTAGACTTTCTTCATCCTCAAGAAACAAACCTTAGTCCACCTTCAAGATTTCTCATGTGGTATACTTGGGCAGGCAACATCTTGCCACTCAACCGCAGATTATTACATTTGATGGAGCATGGAAAAAAACTACGAAGGCGACGTGTATTGCTTGGGTTTTGCATGATGAGATTAACATAAGTGTGCAAGGGGGAGGGGTGATTATGGTTTGGCCTCCTCAGCACTTCACTCAGAAGCTATGGCCTGTTTTCGATGTGCTTCAAGGAGTCATCTATCAAATATCCTTCTCCACACAGACTCTAGCAACCTTGTGCTCGCTCTTCAAAATATCAACACATCTCACCTTCATCTCCACTGGACTCTTCGACTAATTAAAGACATTGCTGCTTCATTCCAATGGTGTGCTATGTTAAAAGCTAATCGTGAACAAGTTTTTAAAGCACACAAGCTAGCTCAAAAGTGTGTTGTAGTACTTATTTTAGATTTACTACCTTGTAAATGTTTCTTTCCGCTAATGTCAAAAAAATAACTTATATATTAAAGAATGTAATAACAAAAAAAAGATCATTCATACATCTAACCTCCTCACGTTCAATGTGTGTCCCCCTAGCTTCTCACAAAAATATGAGACTGAATATATCAATTTTGATATTTATAGCCATTAAATTTTACAAACCTGTCATGTTAAAAACCATAGCTTGGGATGTCACTTGAGCAAAAATTTTGTAAGCTCTACAAAGCTTGGCTAGTGTTTGGTGTTAAATAGAGGGCGACACCCATAAAGAAGATCATTGTTAATCTTAGCAGAAATCCCTTGATTGCATATATAATTTAATTCGCTAGTCACTCTTAAATCTTAATATTCTCATTGCACATTGAAACTCAATTATCAATTCAGTAATTGCATAAGTTTGTAACTGAAATCTACCCTCTCTCTCTATAAATATAACCAATAGTTATGATAATTGTATAATCCTCGAACTTTTGTGTTCCTCTTCAAGAAGGTATTAGCTAACCTCGCATAATTTTGTTTGGTTTTTGGGATAGATCATACTTTATCTTCAATTCTCTTTTTTTATTTAACTGATTGGTTTTCTCTTGGTTTTTTTGTCAAAGGATTTCTCAAATCAATCAACTTTGCAAGGTAATGTGTTCATATTTTTCTCTTTTCAGATTCATATGCATTGTAGAAACGTAAATGTTCAACTGCAAAGACATATAAATGATTCGTGATAATTGAAAATCGAAAATATTAGTCACAAGCCAAACATTGATTATGGAAGTTGCCAGTTGACAACAATGATATTGGGACTCCTCACTTGTTGTTTTCCTTAAATTTCTGGGTGCGAATATGTGCTGGGTAACATTCTTTCAGAAGAATCGTGGCGGTGGATTGCATTATCTGGGGATGGGACCGGTAATAAGGTTCTACATAGGAACAGTGTTGCTATACATGGTATAAGTCTAAATCAAACTATCAGTAGAAGAGTTACTTGTGTGATTATTTTTTGAGCTCAAAGTTTCTGTTGTTAGATGTCCCCTTAGATTTTCTTCATTAACAAAGATGATTTGGTCTATTTTTTTTTATTGGGGGTTAAGTGTTTGGGGATCATTTGTCTATTTTTTTTATTGGGTTTCATGCCTTCTGATTTATGCAAGTGAGATTTAATTTTACAATCAATGATCATTGTTTACCTCTTAATCACAAAGACATTTTTGTTTTCTATTCAGCCATAATGTCCATGACTAGACTAAGTATGTTCTTCTGTTGTTAACAGTATAACAGGCATGTGAGTTAGGAAGTAGTTGTCTTAAATCGAAGAATTAGAGATAGAATGACTAACATATAGATTGGTGGTTTACTCCACCTATCATCGATTGAGTTTAGGATGAAACCCTACCGCTCTTGTACGTGGTCAAACTCTCCTCCGGCGTGATCTGTTGGTTTTAGGATGGAACCTTATGAACCTTGTATGTGATCTAACTCTCCTTCGATGTAGGCTATCATATGTGAACATGCACACATTGGTTAGAATAACACAATACATTGATTAAAATGAGAAACATAAAATTCAATAGATTTCCATAACCAACTTTAATTATAATTTACTAACGTTGGGAGATGACAATGCATGAGCTACCAACTCTTTCACCCTTGGACCATTAGACAACACCGGCTCCCAAACTAATACTTAACAAGGAATTTCATCATGTCGCTTCCAAGTCCAAAATTAAGTATGATCCCATCTACTCCCTCCGTCCCATAATATAGTTCACATTTCTTTTTACACAGTCTCCAAGACGTACCTTTGACCTACAATATCTTCTATTTTGTATTAGTAAAAAATATAAAAAGTTGATAATATAAATGTAGACATTGAGACGAATCTAACAAGACCCCACATGAGTATGTTTTTTTGTATACATTAATGAGAATATTTGGTCAAAGATTTTAAAGTTTGACTCCCAAAATGGAAATGGGTACTATATTATGGGACGGAGGGAGTATAAATTAATACTTGCCATGCCATAACTTCTTATGGAGTAGTCGAGTAGTATACTTGTCAAGTCTGAGTATACTACTTTAATAAAACACTCGTAAATTGTTGAAAACAAAAGGAAAATAGGCCAAAATAAGATGGACTTCTACCAAATAAGCTAAGCACAAAAGAAATATAATATAAAGTATTACAGACTTACAATTACAGAGTATTGAAGTGAACCAACAAAAGGCATGCCTAAATAACATTTTCACCCAAATAGGTTGCTATCGCTGGACTCCGAAGATATCATAAATTCATATTCATAATCATAAATAAACGAATCAATTTTCTTCTTACATTACTGTCACACACTTTTGATGTTGCTGCTATCTTTCTTTCATTCTTTCTCCCTTTCTTTGACTCAAAAGTCACCCCTGTTAAGTGTAAAAGACTAATACCACAAAGGGAGTGAAACACTAAAACCCTCCATATTCTCTCAATCTTTTTACTCCCATTTGTTCTTCTTTGTAAGGAAATATCTTATTTTCGTGATTTTTCTTTTTGAATATCCAAAATTTCTTTTGCTGATATTATCTCTCTGTCAATGGACCCAAGAAAACAACCAGGTATATCTCTTTCTGATTATATTTCTAGATGTCAAATTTTATGTTGATGCTTTATTTTCTTTTGCAAACAATGTAGATGCAGTTTTTTTCCTCAAAAGTTTTAATTTCAATGATGATAGTGATCATAATTTTCCTGTTAGTAACTTCCATCATATTCTTGTTATACTCAAATTTCTTTTACATACGTAATAACCCATATTTTGTTATTTTTTTGGTGGATCTATTTTTAAAGATAATTATCTTTACCCTTGTCACACATTTCTGAATATTCCTTTTGTAATTATATTTTTTATATATATTTTGTGTGCGTGTGCGTCACGAGATGTTAGATTATGAAGAAGTTTTGAAGGCCGAAAATACATGGCTTAAAAAATTCTCAAAAAGCTTTTCAAACAAAGTTGTTCAAATTAAGGCTATCTTCATAGAGATAGATGAAACAGTACCAACACAAAGAATATCATTTGGAAGTGGGATAATGTTGGTCAATGATGAAGGGAGGGTGTTGGTTGCTACCTATAGGCATGTAATTGTCGACTACTTTAAGGACAACTGACTAGGTAATTGGATTGAGGTTGTCTTCGCCAATGGCTATATGGTGAATTAAGTTTTTCCATTGTTTAATAAGGATCAAGCCAAGCAGGAAATTGGACTATTGTGTATGAATGACTATGATTTGAGACATTTTACAGTAACAAAAATTGCATATGAACCCATCCTGGGTATAAAGATGTACATGGCATCTTATCCCGATGGCCTAGTGACTGTGTCATATTCATCGGGTCATCTCGGGTGTATGCATGTACGTGGTCTTTAATGGCAAGTTGGTGGGCCTGAGTTCGAGATCTTACTTCAGGGCCACCTTTTGTTCTCGGAAGGTTTGTCGGGTGGCGGGGTTCTCGTCATGTTTGAGAATGTGCTTGGCATTTTGATCGGAGCCAACCAGACACCCAATGTAGATGTAATGTATGGTGGTGTGATGAAATATGGGTTGCCTATAATCAAATTTCTGGAAGTTATCGAAAATTTGAGTGATAAGCAGTGGCGGATCCAGGATCTGACCCACGTGGGTTCGGAATACTTCGAAAAAACTAAGATGAATAAAAAAATTAAAAATTTTATGCATTAGCTATTATATAACACTTATTTAAGTATTCGAAAATATAGATGTACAAAACGACAATTAAATCCTCAATTTCTGTATCTAAAAACATCTAAGAAAGGGAAATTTGATTTAAATAATCCGTTTTTATTTTCCATGTTTTGGGATGGTTATCATAATAATCCAAACTCTTATCTTTTATGTCATTACAACATTACTAATATATTCTGTATATTTCATATAGGAAATTGAATAGTTCATATTATTTTGATAAGATAGTACTCGAACTTAGTTAATTTTCAAAATAGAAAAATATGAGATTATTATAGGATGGGTAAAAGTCGGGGTTATTTGAGGTGAAATTTTTCAAAAGAGGAAGAATGAAGAAAAATGCTCTACAAAACTATAAGCTAAAAAAACTAAAATTAAATTTAAAAGTTGCTATATGTGAAGTATTTTAGGTTCTCAAATGCTTGCCTTATTATTCATTGAACGTTGGAATATATTACAGTACATTATATGAGTTTTAGGAAACTCCCTAATCAGCTATGTCTTAGCACTCTATCTTAATCAAACAAAAAAAAAAAAGAGAGGTTATCTTGCATAGAAAGAAACACAAAAATTGTAAACGAAGGAAACGAAAATCCCTCTGTATAGCGTGGGAGTCGAACCCGCGTTGTCATCAAGTGAGGGCTGTTGATTTGCGGCCCATCAAACCACTGAACCAAACATCAAAACAATGACAACACGCGGCGCAGGAAATATATGATCGTTTTATTTATTTCGATTCTTCGCCGATTTCTTTCTTCTTTTTCTCCAGATTTTTGTGGGTTCAGTTGAACCCACTGAACTTACGCTGGATTCGCCCCTGGTGATAAGGAGGGGATTCTGCAATTGAGTGGGTGGGAGCAGAGATGCAAGGTGTACATGAGAAACTTCTTTGATAATAACATTGACAAAGAAGCTGCAATTAAAGGAGAGAAATTTGCTACTTCAAGCTCATTAGGACTACATTTGGATCCCATATCAAGTGTAGATCACAACATTTTTTATTATGAGCTTGTTGACACCATGGAAGAGAGGCTATGAACGAATTATGTACATACTTCAAGATTGACATCAATATAATATGTTTTATAAGTAGAAGATGTAAATTATAATATGTTTGTTTTGAGATCTTCTTCTAAACTATAATATATTTTAGAAGTTGAAGATATTAATTTTTATTTTCAAACCACTATGTGAGGATGGAAAGTCAACAATTACTACATCTTTTATGCGCATGTGTTATAAAATATTTTTCTGAAACCAGTTAATAGTTGGACGACGTGGAATTAAGGGTATCATTTTCAAGATTTTGCCTAGACAATATATGCCTTATTTGCAAGATGGAAGACCCGTTGTTATGATCTTTAACCCATTAGGAGTATCTTCACAAACCATACATGAAACAAATGATGCATATGCAAACATACATCTCAAAATTAATAAGAAAACTAGTTATATTTATTAAACCAAGGTGCGCTTAAAGAATGTATCATACTCCATACTCCCTCCATCCCTCTAAATTTACAATAATGTCTTCTTTAATTAGTACATACCAAAAAGTAGGCAACATATCATATATAACTATATGGAACAACTTTACTACCAAAACCCCCCTCAAGTCCCCAACAAGTCAAAAAAAAAATTAAAAAGTAACCTTTTCTAGCTGTTGCAGTTTATTGGGGACAAAAGAAGTACATGTTATTCATATAATTACACCATCACAAATAGACAATAATGTGTTACAGGACTTGCGACAAGGCCATAAAAGAATTGACCACAATTCAAAGTACAAAAACATACAATCAAGCCAACTAGGCTAAGTATGCTCTTATGTTGTAAAAATTATAACCGACATGTGATCTTTAGGAATTAGTTGTCTTACATCGAAAAATTAGAGAGAGAATGACTAACATATAAATTGGTGGTTTACTCCATCTATTACCAATTGAGTTCAGGATGGAACCCTACCAACCTTATATGTGGTGAAACTCTCCTCCGACGTGAGCAGTTGGTTTTAGGATAGAACCCTACACGAACCTTGCATGTGGTCAAACTCTCCTCCAGATAGGCTATCATATATAAACATGCACACATTGGTTAGAATAATGCAACACATTGATTAAAATGAGAAACTTATATAAAAGGAAAAATGGAAACTAATAATCCCACATTTGGCACTTCTTCTGAAAACAATCACACCTCATCGAAATCTGGAAACAATCCCACCTTAAACCCCCATATTATCAAAACAAGTCTTTTACCGGTTTGTGAAATCGGTAACTTGTTGTAGAAGGTGACTTGCCACGTGTCACCTTCTGATTGGTCTTCCCTCCCCTGCCGGAGCACCCATCCCCCTGCCGGACCAGCCCTACCTCCATAACAACCACCATATCCTGCCACCCCACCCCCCGACCACTACCCCACCACCCACGGCCCCTCCCCCTTCCCTCGTAGCCCCCTCCACCCTCCCTCGCAGCCCCCCTCCCCTTCCCAATAGCCCCGTAACCCCCCTCCCCTTCCCCGCAGTCCCGTAACCCCCTCTCCCACTCCCACCGCCCTCCCCCCCTTCCCCGCCGAGTCCATAACCCCCCCCCCCCCCCGCAGCGCGCCCTCCCCTTCGACCAATTTGGAAAATCGAAAAATTTAGGTGCGACCCTCCCCTTCGATTTTCGAATTTTTTTAAGCTTCAGGGGTGCGATTCGGAGGTTGCGGGGGAGTGGGGGAGGGGGGGGAGGGCGGGGTTGCGTGGGGAGTGGGGAGGGGGAGAGGGAGAGGGGGTTGCGTGGGAGTGGGGAGGGGGTGGTGGTGGTGGTGGTGCCCATGGTGGGAAGAGAGAGATTAAAGAAAAAGATAACTTGTTAAACAGGTTGGAGGTAAAAAGGCTTGTTTTAAAGATATGGGGGTATAAGGTGGGATTGTTTCCAGATTTCGATGAGGTGGGATTGTTTTCAGAAGAAGTGCCAAAGGTGGGATTATTATATTCCATTTTTCCTATATAAAATTCAGTAGATTTCCTAAACAAACTTTAATTATAATTTACTAACATTGGGAATTGACAATGCATGAGCTACAAACTCTTTAAGACTTGGGCCATAGGACAATACCAGCTCCCAAACAAATACTTCAGATCATATCGCTTCCAAGTCCAAAATTAAGTAGTACTTAACAAGGAATTTCAGATCATATCTCTTCCAAGTCCAAAATTAAGTATGATCCATCTATAAATTAATGCTTGTAATGCCATAACTTTTTACGGAGTAGACGAATAGTAAACTTGTGAAGTCTGAGTATACTGCTTTAATAAACACACTAATAAATTGTTGAAAATGAAAGGAAAATAAACCAAAATAGGATGGACTTCTACCAAACAAGCTAAGCACAAAACAAGTATAAAGTATTACAGACTTACAGTTACATAGTATTGAAATTTGAAGTGAACCAACAAAAGGGATGCCTAAATAACATTATCACCAAAATAGGTTGCTATCGTTGGACTCCAAACTTATCATAAATTTATATTCGTAATCATAAATAAACAAAATAATTTTCTTCTTACATTACTATCACACACGGACACACTTTTGCTGCTATTGCTCTCTCTCTCTTTCCCTATTTCTCCCTTTCTTTGACTCACCAGTGGCGGATTTAAAATCGAAAAGAAAAAGATCTTCAATATTAGAAAATTACAACGCAAAAAACATTATCGAAGAGGTTGTTTTCCCATTGCCTTGATTTTTTGATCTAGGTGTATCACTCATCATTTCCTATATTCATTATTTAATACAAATTAACACATTTAAACTAACTATTAAACTATATGAAAATCAATCAATAAATTACCATCATAAAGAAACTAAATCATTATAGAAAATTATAAATTAATTAACACTACCTCGAAAACCTCTAAAACCTAAAACGACATTGTTTCACTAAGACCCACATAACAAAATGGCGACTTTTTCCATTCTCAGCAAAAAATCCTAATCTAGGAAAATAACTCAAACCCAACAGGGATCCAACAACATTATAACACATCCAATCCAAATAACACAAAAATCGATCAAACCTCAAACAAGATCAAAATCGAGCAAAAAAAAAAAAATCACAAATTCAAAAAATAACAAAAGATAAATGCAAGAGTAAGATCTAAATCAAAAGTGGGTAGAAAATTATGAATTACGCCTCATAGAGAATATACGAGACAATAATTGTTTCAGTTCACAACAATGACAAGGTTCAAGATGAACGAATAAAGCACGAGGAACATACTTTTGGTTTCAGTTTCACAAGAATGTACTAAACGCATCTTCTCCTTGTCCGCTCCTATCTTCTTCTCAATCGGCATCTGTCCATCCGTAAAAAATTCACCATAATTTTCAAATTTTAGGTCAACATTTTCCGAATAACAAAACCTAATTTTAATTTCATCAATTTGTGTCTTTTTTTTTTTTACCGGATTCCATGTTCGAGGCGAGAGTTCCAAAATTGTTTTTGACTTGAATTCCACTTGACCGATGTGGATTGAGATGCATTCTCTCATTTTCGTCGAACTTTTCCGAAAAATCGCAAGTTTAAAGAAAGAGATAATGAACATGAAGAGTTAAGGGTTTTTGTTTCTGCAGACGTGAAGTGAAGTAAAATGAAATGAAGAGGATAACCGTTGAAGAGAGAACCAAAGCATTGATGGGCATTGGGCCCCACTGTCATTAATAAAGATAAAAACAAGTTGCAAGTGGAACAAGAAATCGAAAACTTTCTCTTTCTGCAATGACTCTGTCGCGCTGGATTTTTTTTTACTTTTTACGAAAATTCTTAAAAATAATTTTTTAATTTGAGGGTCACGTGACCCCACGTGACCCATACTAGCTCCGCCACTGCTCACCAGTCACCCCTCTTAAGTGTATAAGATAAAAACCACAAAGGGAGTGAAATAGTGAAACCCTCCATATTCACTTACTCTTTTTACTTCCATTTGTTCTTCTTCGTAAGGAAATATCTTATTTTCATGATTTTTCTTTTTGGATGTCCAAAATTTCTTTTGCTGTTATTATCTCTCTGTCAATGGACCCAAGAAAACAACCAGGTTTATCTCATTCTGATTATATTTCTAAATGTCAAATTTTTATGTTGAAGCTCTGTTTTCATTTGCAAACAATGTTGATGCTATTTTTTCCTTAAAAGTTTAAATTTCAATGATAATACTTATTATGATTTAGGGTGTCATGGGAGTGCACTGGTGGCGGTGGTGGTGGTGGAGTGGCTATTATTAAACCTGCTGTACTTTCATCTTCAACATCTAATGCCATTAAACTTTACAAATTGTTGTAATAAATTTAAATTATAAATTTTTGTGAGGCATTTTAGGGAGGGGGGTTGTTATGAAGAGAGAGAAAGAAAGTGCGTTTTCATTTTGCTGGAAAAACTAGCTCTGTAAAGTTGAATGTTGGGACTATATGTATTTGAAGTATAAATTCTGACTGCAAAGTTGAAATGCCTTTTGAAATTTGAGAGGGAAACGAAAAGTGAGTTGGGGGAAAAAATCGGGCTTGCCAACTTTTAATTTTGGGGGACCAAGATTTTATTCCTTAATCTCACTTTATCTCTCCTTTATGGTCCTATATTATTTTACTTTACCCACCCCATACCCTACATAAATTGATCCTCCCTAAGATCCGTAGAAGACGATGAACAAGGAAGATCTTTTGGAACCGGAGTTTTTGAAGATCTCCTCATGTCCCGGAATACTTTCTTTCACTTTCCTTTTTCATCTCGTCCCGTAATACTCTTTATACTTCTATTTTTGGATATGACCCACTATTATTTTAATCTTTCTACCTTTAAGCATTGGCCCACACTCTCTCTCCTCCAAATAAAATAATACCACTCCTACTACACACCAACTCTAACCATGGCCCACACTCTCTTTCCTTAAAATAAAATAATACTACTTTTACTCACTACTACTCCTATCACATCTACTTTTCAATAAAATAACTATTGATAACCAAACAACAACTTATCATCTAAAACTACGTGCATTGATAAGTGTCAAGAGTATTTTGGGACGGAGGGAGTAGAAGATATTAATTATAATATGTTTGTTTTGGGATTTTCTTCTTAACTATAATATGGTTTAGACTTTAGAAATAGAAGATGTTAACAACTATTACATCTTTTATGCACATGTGTTATAAAATATTTTTTTGAAACCAATTAATAGCTAGATGACATGGAAATAGGGGTATCATTTTCAAAATTTTACCTAGACAAGATATGCCTTATTTGCGAGATGGAAGACCCGTTGATATGATCTTCAACCCATTAGGATTACCTTCACAAATCATACATGAAACAAATGACACATATGCAAATATACATATCAAAATTAATAAGAAAACTAGTTATATTTATAAAACCAAGGTGCGCTTAAAGAATGCATCATACTACTCCCATACTCCCTCCATTCCTCTAAATTTGCAATAATGTCCTCTTTAATTTGTACGTACCAAAAAGTTAGCAACATATCGTATATAACTATATGGGACAACTTTACTACCCAAACCCCTTCAAATCCCCAACAAGTCAAAAAAAAATAAAAAGTAACTTTTTTCTCTATTGTAATTTATTGGGGACAAAAGGAATATATGCTATTTCATATAATTACACCATCAGAAATACACAATAAAGTGTTGCGCGACTTGTGACAAAGCCATAAAAGAAATGACCACAATTCAAAGTACAAAAACATACAATCAAGTCAACTAGGCTAAGTATTCTCTTATGTTGGTAAGAGGATAACTAACATGTGAGTTAGGAAATAGTTGTCTGACATCGAAAAATTAGAGAAAGAATGACTAACATATAATTGGTGGGTTACTCCACCTATCACCAATTGAGTTTAGGATGGAACGCTACCAATTTTATATGTGGTCAAACTCTCTTCTAGCATAAGCAGTTGGTTTTAGGATGGAATTGTACGAACATTGTATGTGGTCAAACTCTCTGCCGTCGTAGGCTATCATATGTAAACATGCACACATTGGTTAGAATAATGCAACACATTGACTAAAATGAGAAACATAAAATTCAATAGATTTCCTTAACAACTTTAATTATAATTTACTAACGTTGGGAAATGACAATGCATGAGCTACAAACTCTTTAATACTTAGACCATTGGACAATACCATCTCCCAAATATATACTTAACAAGAAAATTCATATCATATCTCTTCCAAGTCCAAAATTAAGTATGATCCTATCTATAAATTAATACCTGCCATGGCATAACTTCTTATCGAGTAGACGAGTAGTATACTTGTGAAGTCTGAGTATACTACTTTAATAGAACACTACTAATAAATTGTTGAAAACGAAAGGAAAATAAGACAAAATAGGATGGGGTTCTACCAAACAAGCTAAGCACAAAAGAAGTATAAAGTATTACAGACTTACAGTTACAGAGTATTGAAGTGAACCAACAAAAGGCATGCCTAAATAACATTTTCACCCAAAAAGATTGCTATCGTTGGACTCCGAACATATCATAAAATCATATTCGTAATCATAAATAAAAGAATCAATTTTTTTCTTACATTACTGTCACACTTTTGCTGCTGCTGCTGCTCTCTTTCTTTCATTCTTTCTCCTTTTCTTTGACTCACCAGTCACCCCTGTTATGTGTAAATGACTAATACCGCAAAGGGAGTGAAACACTGAAATCCTCCATATTCTCTTACTCTTTTTACTTCAATTTGTTCTTCTTCGCAAGGAAATATCTTATGTTCATGATTTTTCTTTTTGGAAGTCCAAAATTTCTTTTGCTGATATTATCTCTCTGTCAATGGACCCAAGAAAACAACTAGGTATATCTCTTTCTGATTATATTTCTAAATGTCAAATTTTTATGTTGATGCTATGATTTCTTTTACAAACAATCTTGATGCTATTTTTTTCCTCAAAAATTTAAATTTCAATGATGATACTTATTATGATTTTTCTGTTAGTAACTTCCATCATATTCTTGTTATGTTCAAATTTCGTTTACATATGTAATAACCCACATTTTGTTATTTTATTGGTGGTTCTATTTTTAAAGATAATTATCTTCGCCTTTCGAGGACAACTTGCTCGTTAAATGGATAGAAGTTGTCTTCGCCAATGGCTATACGGTGAAACAAGTTTTTCCATTGTCTACTAAGGATCACGCCAAGCGGGAAATTTGGCCTATTGTTTATAAATGACACTGATTTGAGACATTTCTCATCAGCAAAAATTGCAGATGAACCCACCCTGGGTATGAAAATGTACATGGCATCTTATCCCAACATCCTAGTTATTGTGTCATATTCATTGGGTCATCTCGGGTGAATGCATGTACGTGATCTTCAATGGCAAGTTGATGGATCTGAGTTTGAGGATATTCAGGGCCACCTCGAAAGGTTCATCAGGAGCCGGACTTCTCAACATGTTCGAGAATGTGCTTGGCATTTTGATCGGAGCCAACCAGACACCCAATGAAGATGTGATGTATGATGGTGAGATGAAATATGGGCTGCCTATAATCAAATTTCTGGAAGATATCGAAAATTTGAGTGATAAGGAGGGGATTCCATAATTGAGTGGGTGGGAGGAGAGATGCAAGGTGTACATGAGAAACTTATTTGATAAGAACAATGACAAAGAAGCTGCAATTAAGGAGAGAAGTTTGCTACCTCAAGCTTATTAGGACTATACTTGGATCCCTTATCAAGTCTGATCACACCATTTTTATTTATGAGGTTGACGATACCATGGAAGAGTCTATGAAAGAATTATGTACAAACTTTAAGACTGACTTTAATATAATATGTTTAAGAAATACAAGATGTTAATTTTAATATGTTTGTTTTGGGATTTTCTTCTTAGCTATAATATGTTTTAGAAGTATGACATGAAAAGTTAACAATTAACAAAATGTGTCGTTTATGTCTTCATTCATACTATAACTCTCACCTTGCACCCTGTATGTTTTTTCAATTTCTGAACTGAGAGCAAGCTGTGCTTAAATGAAGGCAGAAACAACACATTATCCAGTTGAAGATTAATTTGAAGTTTCACTTTTCCATCGTGAGTTATCAAAGAAGTCACACCTGTAGAAAGATTGAGTTATGGATCTTTATTACTTCTCACATGTTGTATTAGGTACTCAAAGGAGTATGTATGTGATATGATCAGAGGCACCTGAGTCAATGATTCACTCACAACCTCTAGATCAAATGCGCATTTTAAATACTAGAAAACTACATAATTCTAATTAAATAAATTAAATAAATATAATATATTATAAAGTTGACAAAATATATATTTATACGATATAAAAGTTTTACAAATAAAATATTCTAATTTAACGGAAAATAATAATTATGGGAAGATACAAATGGTTTATAAGAGTGTTTGCGAAAATCGATTAGTTTTAAGCCACTCAATTCAACCCCCTTTCTTGAGTGTCACCTTGTGTTCCAACACGATCCATATCCGCAGTCATCGGATATTAATCCAAATATACTGAACCAGATGAAGAAAGAATTTGAATATTGGTATTCTTTTGATCTTCGAGTGTCTGGCAAAGACCTCATCCAGAACCATTTAACATTTAGTATTTACAATCACACAGCAATAATGGACAAGGATCACTGGCCTCGTGGGTTCACATGTAATGGACATATTTTGCTTAATTATGAGAAGTTGTCCAAGTCCACTGGGAACTTCAGGACTTTGCCCCAGATTATCGAGGAATTTTCTGCAGATGCCACCACACGTTTTGCTCTGGCAGATGCTGGTGATGGTGTTGATGATGCAAATTTTGTGTTCGAAACTACAAATGCAGCCATTCTGCGTCGCACAAAGGAGATTTCATGGGTGGAAGAAGTTTTTGCTTCAGATTCAACTCTAAGATCAGGCGAGCCATCTACATATGTCGATTAAGTGTTTGAAAATGAGATTATTTTGGCAGTAAAGCTGACTGAGCAAAACTACCATAACTTTATTATGTTCCGTGAAGCTCTCAAGACTGGTTTTTATGACTTGGAAACTGCTAGGGATGAATATAGATTTTCTTGTGGTGCTGGTGGCATGAACAGGGCTTTGGTTCAGCGTTTTATGGACATTTAGACACGACTTATTACTCCAATCTGCCCACATTATGGAGAGTACATTTGGAGGGAGCTTTTGAAGAAGGCAGGCTTTGCAATATAAGTGAAGGAATATGTCGCTAGCGTTACTTGCAATTACTAAATATAAATAGGAATGTTATTATAAAGATAATAAAGTTAATTATTTTAGTAATCATATTTATTTACTAGAGAATAAATATGATTAATAGGACAATATTGATTGGGCCTATAACTAAAATAGATTAATCCTATGAGGTCACACATTGTAGCACAAGTTGGACAAAGTAATCCAAATCCATTTAGGATTAGGATAGGGCCGGTCCAAAGGGGAATAGGAGGAGAATTAGTTCTCCTAACTAACCTATGACTCTTCTATTATATATATGATATAATATTAGAGTTTGGGTAATCAATTCATTAGTCAGTTTCTTTTCACTAGAGAGAGAAAGAAAAACCCTAGACCTATTCCCTAAACCGGCGCCTATACCATTAAAAGTAAGAGGATTTTCTTCTCTTCCGTTCTAGCAAATGTTGGTGTTCAACTGGTGTTCGTGGACTGATTAGAGGAGCAACACTTGGGGCTCTCGGATCTTCAAAGCTTGCATACAACAGGGAAATCACGCTACAAAGATTTGATATTTAATCCCTATTGAATGATTCATATGTTTGATTATGTTTGTGATCCTATGATAGATGTTAGGAAATTGTTTCCTGAAATTCCGCTATATGCATCTATATATTCCTACAGTGGTATCATTTGCCTAATTCATAATATTCATATGATCATATAATTGTACGCAAAGTTATTATTTTTATTCAATTAAGGGAGGATTTATTATGGCTTGAATTTGCATTATTAATATTTGATATTAATTGATTGGAAATTGTAAATAATTGTTTAATTGTGATTTATGCTCAAATTTTTTATTAAGGTCCGAATTTTTGATATGAGGGACGAAATAAATTGTTTAATTCACTCTAAAATTTTTGGATTTTTATAAATATCTTTGTTAGATTTAAAATTATTTATGTTTAATTCGATTAATCATTGAAATAATTTGTTAACAATTAAAGATTTGATTTTTTAATTTGTTAAATAAATCTAATGTTCATCACCCACATAGATCTAGAATAATATGATGGCTGAAAATAATTTGATTATTTTTCCCACTAATTTTCGAATTTTATCATATCATTTATGAATTTTGGTTAAATTTTATGTTTAATTTGATTATTCATAGAATTTAAGGATAACAATTAAAATATTTGATTTTATTTGTTAAGATAATTCAGTAGAACACCCTAAAAATTATTTTCGAAATTTTTGGAATTTAATTGTTAATTTTCTGAATTTTTGGAGATAATTTGATTTTCGCCCAAATTTTGAATTTTTTGTTAGATTTAATGTTTAATATAGATTAAGCATTGAAAAATCTAATCTTAACAAATCTAAAATTTTGTTTGAGTTTGTTAAGTGATTCTAAATTTTCTGCCCAAAATTCGAATTAGTAAAACCTAATTAAATCCTAAATCTTTAAATAAACTGTTAGTTAAAGATTAATTTGATTTTTTTGTAAATTGTTACAAAATTCAAAAGATTACCCACCATGGCTGGGTGGCCCCACCTGCACCGGTGGAGCCACGGTGGTGGACGGCGTTATTGGGTCGGCAGCAACGGGCATCACGGGCGGTGCCGGAGGTGGGGACCGCAACCAGCAGCGTACGTTCGACGTATGTAGTTGCTGGCACTGGTGGACGAGGCAGCGTTGCTGCCGGCTGTTCTGCTGGAAGGCTGGTCGTCGAGGCCGGCGGGTGGTGACATGGTGACGATCTCCGACAGGCGGCCGTTCTTGGCTGACCTGTTGTGCGGTGGTGAATTGGCTGGTGTTTCCAGCGTGGTGAACAACTGCTAGCCTCGTGAATTTTTGGGTGTTGAAGTTTGGCTGTTGACTGGCAGCCTTGTGTTGCTGGTCAACGGTCAAAAGTCAACCCTTAAATAATAAATAAAAAAAAAATTTTTTTTTTAAGGAAAATTCTGATTTTCTAAAGTTGAGCATAAATCCAAAAGTTTCCTATTTTGCAAATGTGTGAATAATAATGATTATTGTCATATTTAAATAAGTAATTGAATGAAAATAATAAAGTTTCCTAAATAATTTCTAGCTTAAATTTGTTAAGTTTTATAATTATTATGGAAAGTTTAATTTGCTTATTAATTGTTAATAATTAAATAATTTGTGTTTATTTTATTTTGATATTATAAATGCATGTATGTTTAATGTAATATGTTTGATATTATATTTTGCATGTTATGACTAGTATGGCCCAAATTAGGATAGTAAATACGATCTGCGAATCGTTAAATTTGAATGTAAAATTAAATACGATCTGCGAATCGTTTGTATTTTTGTAACTTCAAATTTTAGTTATTTATTTAATTCAAATTATGTAATCAAGCATGAGGATCCAAGGAGTTTCAAGGATGGTGATCCATGGAGATTCAAGGGAGGATTCATGAAGATTAGTTATTTTCCTAAGTATAGGGGCCATACTAGATCATTTAGTTATTGCTTATAGTAATTCTCTTGCATTTATCTTGTTTAAATGCTTGCTTCTAAGTTTGTTTGTTGTTAATTGATTCATGTGTTCACTATTAATTGACCATATTAGTAAACTTAGGTCCCCAAAAGTAATATTGAATTCAATTGCTTTTCCAAACAACACCTATAAAGCCTTAGATCATGAGTAATAGGTTACGCCAAAGCGGTGTTGCTCATAGTTCCGGGATTGTAGGGTAGGTTTTTGAAACTTACATGTTAATGTTTGGTTTAACTCAACAAAATCATCAAAAGACAAAGTTTTGAGTTTTGAAGCTAAGAGATAGGAGTAAACAAGGAGTTGTTAACCTGTCTACCAAGAATTATAATTAGTTATAATTAGTAAAGTGTTTACTTACCTCAACCACTATAAATTGAAGGCAGGGCCAAAGTCCGTTTGATTGTAGTGAGAGGGGATCTTGGTTATTTCTTTATTCAATAGGGGACTTTCATTTTGAATAAAGGGTAGTAGTAATTAAAATTTGTTTAATTATTGCTTTCTTGATAAACATTGATTTAATCTTGCTTTATTATTTGTTGTAGTAATTATGTCTAGTAACAACAATATCAACACCAATAATTCTACTTGTAATTTGCGCTCCGTCCTTTCGAAGGACAAAATGAATGCTTGAACGTTTCATTGCAAGTGAAAGGGAAATGAGAATCGTCCTCGGGCGATAAGTTCAACGCTTTTCACATGCAAGGGGAGGAAGCAACGATGCAAGAGATGCATGAAAGGCTAACTCAGAATGAGCGAAACATCCCTAACCAGCCTAGAAAAGAACATGAGGACGTTCTTATGGTTAGTAAAGGGCAATCGCTCACTAGGATTGGGATTGCTATTAAGAAGGACGAAAGCAAACAAGTTGCTAAGTCTGAAACTTCTGAAAAGCAAAAGACTACACCAAAACCAAAAGTTGCTGATGAGCACTATTGTTACATCTGTAACAAGGTTGGTCATTGGAAAAGTAGTTTCCCCAAGTATCTGAAGGATCAAAAGAAAGGAGTTTCTAGTTCAGATATGTATGTTATAGAAGTTAACTTAGCAACTTCTGCTTCTTGGGTATTTGATACCGCTTGTGGTTCGCACATTATTTGTAATATGCAAGGCCTCAAAAGAAGTAGAGCATTGGGAAAGGGAGAAGTAGATCTTTGCGTTGGCAATGGAGCACGAGTTGCTACATTGGCAGTGGGAGTATATAGTCTACTTTTACCTTCAGGATTAGTTTTAGAACTTAATAATTGTTATTATGTTCCTGCTATCACAAAGAACATTATTTCGATTCCTGTTTTGGATTCCGAAGGTTATTCATTTACAATAAAGAACAATTGTTGTTCTGCGTATTTGAATAATATGTTCTATGTCTCCGCTAAGTTATCAAATGGTTTATATGTGCTAGACTTAGAAACCCACATCTATAACATAGACAACAAGAAACATAAAGCAAATGATTCAAACCCTACATACCTATGGCATTGTCGATTAGGCCACATAAGCTCAAAGCGCATTGAGAAACTTCATAAAGATGGAATTCTCAAATCATTTGATTTCGAATCATTTGATACTTGTGAGTTTTGCTTGATGGGGAAAATGACAAAGTCTCCTTTCACGGAGTTCAAGTGAAAGGGCCAATGACAAAGTTATTAAAATCGCGATTCAAATCTTAAAATCTTACGATTTTACGATTCAAAATATGGTAGACGATTCGATTCACGATTCTACGCGATTCTATACATTTCTTTTGACTAGTGAAAACCTCGCAAATTTAAATCATGCTAACAAAGAAAATAATAGATATATATTGTTAGTTATTGCCAATATAGTGGGTAAACAACTATTTTTTCCAATTTTTAGGTGTTTTAACTTATAATTTACAATGAAGATTGAGTGCATATCTTGATTATACGTGTTTGTAGAATCTTACGATTCTACGATTCAATTTTACGATTCGATTCTAAAGGTCGTTTCCGATTCAAACTAGAATCTCGATTTTAACAACTTTGCAATGACCTTTTAGCCCTCATACATACGGATGTGTGTGGACCTATGAGTACGTTGGCTAGGGGAGGGTACAGTTACTTCATTACTTTTACCGATGATGTGAGCAGATTTGGATATGTTTACCTCATGCGGCATAAGTCGGAATCCTTTAAAAAATTTAAGAAATTCCAGAATGAAGTACAAAACCAACTTGGGAAGAAAATTAAGGCATTACGATCCGATCGTGGTGGTGAATATTTATCTCAAGAATTTGGTGATCATTTGAAGGATTGTGGAATACTTTTACAATGGACTCCATAGTTAAATGGTGTTTCTGAAAGAAGGAATTGAACTCTACTTGATATGGTTCGATCCATGATGAGTCTTGCTGATCTTCCTATTTCATTCTGGGGATTTGCGCTTGAAACATCGACATTCACACTTAACAGAGCACCATCCAAAGTAGTGGAAAAGACACCATATGAAATGTGGACAGGAAACGTTCCAAAATTGTCTTTTCTAAGGATATATAGGGTTGTGAAGCTTATGTAAAACGTTTACTTTCTGATAAGCTTTCACCCAAATCCGATAAATGTCTTTTTGTGGGTTACCCAAAAGAGACTAAGGGATACTACTTCTACAACCAAAGCGAAAACAAAGTGTTTGTTGCTCGTAATGGTGTCTTTCTGGAAAAGGAGTTTATTTCCAGAAAAACAAGTGGGAGAAATATATATCTCGAAGAAGTTCGAGATGAGCAACAAATGGATGAGGTTAACACCTCATCAGAGGCGGCCCGGCATGAAAATGCTCAGGAGGTGGTGCATTCAATTCACGTACCTCCTACCGTCCCACTTGGAGATACTCCATGCGAAGTCACTCCACCTAGTGAGGTAGAAACTTCTTCTGTTGTTCCCCAACGTAGGTCTAGTAGGACCATCATTCCGTCAAAGAGATATATTGATTTCCTTTTGACTGAAAGTTCTGAAATAGCGATTTTTAGAATCAGAAGAGCCTACTAGCTACAAAGATGCTTTGGATAGTCAAGACTCCGAAAGATGGCTTGAGGCCATGAAATCTGAAATGGATTCCATGTCTGAAAATCAAGTATGGGACTTGGTTGATTTGCCTGATGGGGTAAAACCCATTGGATGCAAATGGATTTTCAAGTTGAAAACATACAAGGATGGAAACATTAGTGTTTTCAAAGCAAGGTTGGTGGCGAAAGGTTTCAAACAAATTCATGGTATTGACAATGATGAAACCTTCTCACCAGTAGCCATGCTGAAGTCCATTAGGATAATCCTTGCGATTGCTGCCTTTCATAACTATGAAATATGGCAGATGGATGTCAAAACCGCTTTCTTGAATGGGTTCTTGAAAGAGGATGTGTACATGACACAACCTCAAGGTTTTGGAGATCTAGAAAATCCAGGGGAAGGTATGCGAAGCTTAAGAAGTCCATTTATGGACTAAAACAAGCATCAAGGAGTTGGAACCTCGGATTTGATGAGGCGATCAAGAAATTTGGCTTTCTCGAAATGAAGAGGAATCTTGTGTATACAAGAAGTTAAGTGGGAGTAGTATTACTTTTACGGTCTTGTATGTGGATGACATACTTCTCATAGGAAATGATAAGACCATGCTTGAGTCGATCAAGGAATGGCTTAAAAATGGTTTTTCTATGAAAGACCTAGGAGAGGCTAAGTACATATTGGGAATAAAGATCTATAGAGATAGGTCGGAAAGGCTGATTGGACTTAGTCAAGAGACTTATATTGATAAGGTTCTTGCAAGGTTCAACCTGGAAAACTCCAAGAGAGGTTTCATTCCCATGCAACATGGCATAACACTTGGCAAGCCTCGGTCGGTGTCCTTCGAGTCCCGATGAGGTCAAGCGTATGAGTAATGTTCCCTATGCTTCCGCAGATAGGATCCATTATGTATGGCATGATATGCACTCGACCAGGATGTTGCATATGCTTTGAGTATATATGCAGCAGATACCAGTCGAATCCAAGAGATGCGCACTGGATTGCAGCGAAAAACATCCTTAAGTGCTTGCGAAGGACTAAGGATAATTTTTTGGTATATGGTGGAGATGATGAGTTGGTTGTTACTGGATACACCAATGCAAGCTTCCAGAGTGAGAAAGATGATTTCCTATCGCAATCTGGTTTTATATTTTGTCTCAATGGAGGAGTGGTGAGCCGGAAGAGCTCTAAGCGAGTACCATCGCGGATTCTACAACGAGGCCGAGTATATTGCGGCGGCTAATGCAAAGAAAGGAAGCTGTTTGGATCAAAAAGTTCACTGGTGAGCTTGGTGTAGTTCCTAGCATTGAGAATGGCATTGAGTTGTATTATGACAACAATGGTGCCATTGCTCAGTCTAAGGAACCCAGATCGCATCAAAGGTCTAAACACGTGCTCAGGAAATTCCATCTCATTCGAGAAATCGTTGGTAGAGAGGATGTGAAAGTAAGCAAGGTTCATACTGAGGATAACGTAGCAGATCCTCTGACTAAACCGCTTGCTTAACCTAAGCATGAGTGTCATACTAGGTCTATGGGGCTTAAGCATATGGGAGAATGGCTTTAGGTTGTTTACTTCATGTTTACAATTGTAAAGACATTTATTATGCTTTGAAATGTTTATCAATAAAATTTCGTTCTTATTTAATTGTTTGGTTTAGTATTAAATAAAATGTCCAAATAATTTGTGTTTTCAAATAGGATGATCGAAAACGTTTTGATATTGGAACCCTATAAAGTGAACTGAAAATCACAATTTATTTAAAGTCCCTAGTCTAAATCACTAAATTGGACATAAGTGATTTATTTAAAAGACTAGTATATAATTAATTGATAGCGCAGTTCCATGGGCTATGGAGACATAGAGATGTCTAGTTGATTATATGGATGTATAGTTGATACATTGAGACTTGACCTAATTAGATTCTAAAAGTAGAATCAAACTACTATATTTAGTGGATTCCTTAGACATGAGTATGTCTTAATAACCACAATATAATTAGTTTAACTTTGACACTGTTAAACGCCGCGCCGTAAAAGGAGGTTATAAAGGCAGTGATCAGGTGGGCTAAGAATTGAGTGGGAGTTATGGTCATACAAGAGTGGATAAGTCCTCCTATTAAATAGGAATGGTGTCTGGGCCTCTTGATGAGCGAGAACTGGAAAATTGCATGGCCATGCGGAATAGGATTAAAGAGTTAATCCTTATTTGAGCAGTTCGACCTCAGCGATCAATGAACAAAATTTGAGAATAACATTGTGTTATCAAATTTGACATTAAGTGACTTAAGGAGTTTAACATTGCGCTCTTGTCTTCGGACAAGTGGGAGATTGAAGGAATATGTCCTTAGACATTCCGGCAATTACTAAATATAAATAGGAATGTTATTATGAAGATAATAAAGTTAATTATTTTAGTAATCATATTTACTTGCTAGAGAATAAATATGATTAATAGGACAATATTGATTGGGCCTATAACTAAAATAGATTAATTAATCCTATGAGGTCACACATTGTATCACAAGTTGGACAAAGTAATCCAAATCCATTTAGGATTAGGATTGGGCCGGTCCAAAGGGGAATAGGAGGAGAATTAGTTCTCCTAACTAACCTATGACTCTTCTATTATATATATGATATAATATTAGAGTTTAGGTAATCAATTCATTAGTCAGTTTCTTTTCACTAGAGAGAGAAAGAGAAACCTTAGACCTATTCCTCAAACCGGCGCCTATACCATTAAAAGTAAGAGGATTTTGTTCTCTTCCGTTCTAGCAAACGTTGGTGTTCAACTGGTGTTCGTGGGCTGATTAGAGGAGCAACACTTGGGGCTCTCGGATCTTCAAAGCTTGCATACAACAGGAAATCACGCTACAAATGTTTGATATTTAATCCCTATTGAATGATTCATATGTTTGATTATGTTTGTGATCCTATGATAGATGTTAAGAAATTGTTTCCTGAAATTCCGCTATATGCATCTATATATTCCTACAATAAGCTGGTTGGCCTGTTGCTGATCAACCTAATTTAACCCTGAAAAATGCCCACAAATATTTACAAGATTCAATAGTACGGATGAGAAAGCTCCTTCAAAAGCAAATTCTGAGTTTAAAGAAGGGTAACAAGAAAGGAGCCCCTGTTCAACAGCTTACAGAGGACAAGCAATTAACTGGCTTGATTATGTGAATGAAACATATGATGGATGGAAGGAAGTGTACTTGAAAATACTTAAATGCAAATTCGACCAAGAAACTCACACCTTTACCCCGGATAGTGAAATTATGACAGCACTTCAGAATAGTGAGATTGTGCAGGCTACTGATTTCAAACAAATTCAGAAGCACTGCATGCCATTCTTGAGGTTCAAGAAAGATAAGACTTTGACACTGGGCCCACATGCCTTGGAGTTGAAGCTTCCTTTTGGTGATATGGAGGTTCTTTCAAAGAACTTGGATTTGATTAAGAGGCAGCTAGCAGTCGAGCATGTGGAGATCTTATAATTTCGAGATAGCAACACTGTTGCTAAAGCTGGATCTTTAATGTCAGTGCTAAATCAAAATCCTCCTTCCCTCGGTAAGCCTACTGCCATCTTTTTGACAAGGTGATGAAAAAGTGGAAAGGATATATGTGGTTTTACATATGTTTAGCCATTTTTTACACTTATTTTGTTGTGCCACATTTTTGAATCCATCTGTATAAACTTCCTGAAGCACATTAGTTTCTTAATTTGAGTTCTAATGAAGTCTTTTTGAGTTCTGAAGTCTGAACTTCTTATGACTCGATGGGTGACCTGCATCCAATGCTAACATGGATTATGAGTTCTGACTTTCCCATGAAGCTGAGATTTTAGGTGGACATACAGAATGAAGCTTCATATTATTCCAACTTGGAATCTTCTATCTCCGCCGGCTTCTTGGCTTCAAGAGACTCATGTAACCCTTGTTGCACTATTATGTCTTTGATCATACTTTTCCACAAAGTAAAGTTATTCTTGCCATTAAATAATTCAATTTCGATGTTACCTCCAAACACTTCTCCATCTCTACGACTTGGATCTACAACCTAAGCTCTTGATACAATTTTTATGGAATAAGGATCAAATTTTGTAAGTAAGAAATCAAAGAACAAACAATAATGGCAAATACACACAAGTTGTAATGTGAAGGAGTAAATCCCTCACCACACAATATTACTCTGTCAAAGTAATATACCACACAAGTTCGATACTCTCACAATTGGTTGTGAACACACACTCTAACAATGAGTAAACACCTATTTATAAGACTCCATACTTCCTAAACCCTAGAAGAACTAGAATTAGAAAACTAATAACCTTCCTAGTATCAACCACTAGATATTCTATAACAAGTAGATTATCTTTCTAACTTTCCTAAATACATTAGTAATAGGAAATACTATGAAACTAGTAAATAAATCATATCTAGGAATTATTCGACAAAGAGAAAACTAAATGAACCCAACAAAACAAGTCATAAGCTTCACGTAGCATATTTGCAATTATATGGGCATACAACTCTAGGGACTAACTGCTTGAAATTGCAGACCAGCTGACAAACCACTTTTTGAACTTGGTTCATTAACTCCTTACATGCCCGAATACCATAATAAACCATTATATTGGGCTTGTAATCCTAACATAGTTCTTGTTTTTCTTGCATGAAATTGTGTCAGCATGGGGGACGATGCTATTGGCAGTAGGTGCTCAAGCTATCTTTTGGAAGGTTTATTTGAAGTTCTTATCTTCTCTACATGAAACTGGGCCATCACTAGAGGCTTGTACAATGTGCAGCATCGTGCATTGCTCTGAGCATTTCTTCTAATTGCTATATAGTGTACATACATCACTTAATTAATTATTATAACCCTCAACTTTAAGCAATGAGTGTAGGCTATAACATTAACATAAATGTGAATCCTTAGCACATTTATGGCATACTCTCTTAAGTCTCACTTCTCAGCACCATATGTCTCCAATCGTTGTAGCTAGAACGAAATAAGATTTTAGACATTTTACCCTTATTTGCATTATATTGTTATACAGTTGCTGGAATGCTCGTGTTTGGATAGTTTGCTTGACACGTTTGATCAGTTTCAGTAAGTATTAGATGTTTACAGAAAAGTTCGGTAAAACAATCTATTTGTTCATATGCAAAATCTGTTACAACTAATAGACAAAACCAGTGATGAAAAAACTGCGTGCCTCATTCAGTCTTTCCATTTGGGTGCTCTTTTTTTTTTTAACATCGAAACATCGTACAAATTAGAAACTAGAAAAGGAACTTTGATTAACACGACACCAGGTGGCGCGCTCGTGTGCATGCTTGATCTGATCCCTTGAGACCTTAATGATTTGGCACCACTGGCGAGTGGCGCCTATCTGTTGTATCTCACTTACCGTCCATTTGACGGCAATATCAGTTGTTCTACCAGAGCGTAGGTAGTGGACAAGAAGGGCCGAATCAGTTTTAACTTGCATCCGTGAATAACCATGGGCCGCTGCCCATTCAAGAGCGTGGTGGCAAGCTAGGGCTTCACTTTGGATGGCGGAACCAGCCGGTCTGCTATTCCATTTGGGTGTTTGACTACACATAAACAAAAAGTTTAACAGCTAATAAAATAAACTGACAAAAATGCAATTAACCAACTCTTGCTAAGGATTATGTATTCTTGCAATCAACATCAGTCTTGCATAGTTCATCCATTAGTTCTCTCACCGACCTGCATGTCACAATATTCCATAGAATTAAAGCTAACTAACTCGTACGTACAACCATGACTTCTATATAAATAATTATGGACTTTTCACCATCTATCTTTAATTTTTCGAAATTCACCCCATATATATACACATACATCCGATTACCCTTAATGTCAATTGAACGATACTGTTCTTTTAGTACAAAATTGAATCCATTGTATAGCCTCATGTTAAATTAAACTTAACACACAATATGCCATAATCTTATTAAAAATATATTTATCCGTTCTTTATTAATTGCAACAATTGGATGCTTACACTTTACACTATACACACACAACTTTATCACCATCAATTGTGATTTTTACGTGACGGAAAAATATTATCATGTGGAGTCTTGTTAGATTCGTCTCGATATATACTTTCAATGTCATCTTTTTATAATTTTTACTAAAAAGTAAATTAACGATAATATTTATGATTAAAATTGTGCATTGGCAAGCGTGAAAACTCAAATGTTGTAATTAATAAAGAATGAAGTAAGTATAATTATAATGGCTAGTTTCTCATTTGAAAACAAGTTGTTGCCTCTTTTTTGCATTTCCATACATAAATGCAACATGTACACACCTGATAGAATTCAATAACTCCTTAGCTTAGCTCGTTTGCTTTTTTTTTTTTTTTTTTTTTTTTTTTTTGCTTTGCTCATGAATTCAAACTCAAAACAATCTCTCCACCCTATCAATCTGCATATATACACAATAGCTTTTGCACATGCAGGAGAAAATTTGCAATAAGAAGGCTTCAACATATAATTTGGTTTATTAGGGCGTGTTCGGCAACAATAGCTGCGGTACGTAGTAGCTTTTAGTTGTCAGAGTAGCTGTTAGTTGTACTGATAGTTGTTAGTGGTTGGTGTGTAGCTGTCCAAGTAGCGGTATAAGATATTGATGTTCGGTAAAAGAAGCTGTTAAAGTAGCTGTTTACAATAATTAATTAAAACTCAAACAAAACATAAATATATAATTTATGCACCACTAAACGCTACCCCAAAAGCTACAGATTGTAGCTTTTCACAAACACTACTAAAACACTACTTATACCACTAAAAGCTACTTACACCACTAAGTTACCAAACACTACTTTTTTATTAATTAGTGTTTTGACCTAGTCAAGAGACTAAAAGCTACGTAAAAAGCTTGTGCCGAACACGCCCTTAGTTTGTATAGGGTACACAATATTGGCAAAAAATAAGGGTTAAATTTTTAACATAGCGGTATATTATGGGCCAAATTGTACGCTAACAGATTACTAACATAACATTAGCGTCCAGTTGACATTATGATTAACTGGACATGTTTATGAAAAACTCATAGTATATAGTGAATTTTCTCAAAACTCGGTGTACTTGGTGATTTTTCAAATAATTATTAGATACTATTGTTTTCCACCAAGCAAAGGCTTTACACACTTGGCAAGCATCTAACTTGTGTTCGAATCTTGCCAAGTAAAAGAGTTTGGGAGTGGGATTCCCCTTACCTTTTCCAACTACTCGCAAACAGCTCACTTGCAAATATTAGACCAAAATATTATATTGTGAGAGTTGTCTATTACTGTATTAAGCATCTTTCTCCTTACCATTAGAATGTCATTTTCCTAAATGTACGATTTTAAGAAGAAAAAAAAATGCATAACTTGCGCGTGATTATAAGTAGAAGATACATATATATGCTGTTTTTTTTAATCTCAATATATGTGTAAGAAGCTGCGCCACTTGTGTTTCTGACTTCAATAAATTGCCACAGACCAAACACTTACGTTCTTTCAAGAATACTCCTATATACTCACTCCGGTCTTTATTAGTTTACCCCTTTCTATGGGGCACATTTGCCAATACACTAATTTGAACCTTAATATATCTAATTATTAATAAGCAAAAATTACAAAAATTTGATATTTGGATACTACACATTGAGATGAATCTAACAAGATCTCACATGACTATATTTTTCCCTAAGTACAAATCACAAGAGATAATCAAAGTCATGTATGTGAATAGTGTTAAAAGTCAAAAGGGGTAAACTAATAAAGACCAGAGGTAGTAGTTGATAGATCGTTCTACAACCTAACACATATGCTATATATGCTACTACAAATAATGGACACGGAAAAGAAAGCAAAATCAGGCCCTTAAGAAGCTCAAATAAGATACGTATATTAGCTCTTGTCTCATCATTCACCAAGGATTTCTCTCATGTCAATCAACGCCATAGGACATATGGTCTTGCATCCAAAAGACCATGGCTCACTATGTCGGTTCTGGAATCTTTTTCTCTCACAGCATTATTAATTTATCGCAATCTGATAGACTTTGACAAGTACGTACAAATCGAATCCAATTTTTTCTAATTAATTTTATTTAAGGAGTTCAAACTCTTTCAAAACCAGTCCAAAAGTTAAAAGGATTACATTATTTTTCACAAATTCTTGGGTGTAATTATTATACCATAATTTATAGCGTAATAATCTACAAACCACCTCTTCTTTTTGTAAGAGAAACTTAAATGACATAAAATAAATAACAAAATGAAATGAGATTCATGTCATTATTTGCATAGTTCATGTCATTCTTGTTGAAGTCTATGTCATTATGCATGTTACACGATTAGTTATGGTGTAACATGTTACACCTATGACGCAAATTTTTTTCCAATTAAACCTAATTTAATATCTTTTGGCGATAAAATTATTTATAACTAAAATTATGATGAGAAGAACATTTTATGTAAAGCTAATAATCGAAGTCCAGTTTCAAATGAATTTAAAAAGAAAATTTAGGCACAAGAACATTATCGTAATATCTTGAAGCATAGCGATAAGGCAAAAACACACGTACGATCACCAACTGCGACATATACCAGGTAAATTTCTAGTCGCATAATATTAATAACGAACCCCTCAAAAACAGTAGAAGTGGCTCAAACACATTTTGATATTGGAGATGGAGTTTTTTTTTGAATTTTTTTTAAAAAAGAATGATGCTCTAGGATGAAGACAAATTGACTTTGTTAGAAATTTATCATACCAGACTTATAGTAGCAGCCTACGTGGGTTGAAGAAGAAACCCAAACAATTATATTTAAGCGGAAGTATGCTATTATACCCCGCCGACAAACATTACATGATCAATGCCCACCTGCAGGAGAAGAAAAATATGTGTTTTGGCCCTCAGGAATCGTAAAGCTCGGGAGAAAATAATAAAAGTTTATATAATATTGATGTGTGTTCAATAATGAACTATGAAGACAATATATATAGAGTAAGAAAGCGACTCCTACTACGAAGCAATCTCTAAAAGATATCTTATTTCTAATACTAATCAAATACTTATTGAAAATATTCCTAAAATAATATATTCCAAAGATAATAATATATCATAAAGATATTATCATACCTAATACTAGGTTTGAAGCTCGTGCGTTGCACGGGTTGTTGTTTATTTTATTTTATTCCAATTTTTTTGTTAATATTATTGTTGATTTTGTGTTGCTGTGAAATAAGATTTTCAACACCATTGTATTTACATACTTCCTTCGTTCTTTTTCTATCACAACAACTCCCGCATTAGGTAGTTGCATCTTTTGGAACCATTCCACTTTTGGTAAAAAAAAAGTAACTACAGTTGACAATATTACATTTACTTTATGTTAATAAAACCATCATTAATTATCCAAATTGCCTTATAAAATTGTGTTTAATTTATTAAGGATTTATTTATCCCCTACTCTAGTTAACTAAAGAGGTACCTCTATGCTAAACTAACCATTTTTTATTTCCTTAAAAACCATGCCCAAACCAATTGTTGAAGTAGAAAAAAAAAACGGAGAAAGTATTTGTCATTATACTGTGATTTCTAGATTTGTTATTGTGATATATAAATTTTATAATTTTTAATATTCAATTGAATACTATAGTTAAGTCTATTATAAAATGGTATCTCATTAACAAGTATGATTTGCTAATACAGCTTTTAACATGAATAATACCCGAATGATACTTTAAGAAAGTAGAGGGTAATAACTTAATAGATGCGGGGACAAAAAGAATAGAGAAAAACATGAGTGTCGACCACAAATTCAACTTTTAATATAGCACATAAACACTAACGCATATAGAATGGATGATGGGAAAGCCAAAATGAAGATTACAATGATAGTATCATGAAGAAAATTAATTAAATATAAAACTAACCTCTATTAATAATCGAAAAATACAATTTAAGAGAAAAAAATACATCTTCATTAATCATGACCATATCAAGACTTATCAAATTTCCCCCTTTTTTATGATCTGTGACCTCAAATAGTCTAGAAATGCGAACCTTGATTTCCAAATAGTTTTAGTAGAATTAAGTTAATGGAGAAAAGAATAAGATCTGACATATAGATATATGTAAAAAAAAAAAAATATGTATTCAATAAATATTATAAGAATAAAATAATTAGTCAATTGCATAATACCTCTGCAATCTCGATGACAAACTTTCATTTGATTCTTCATGTAATGCCATCATGGAATGCTATCGGTTCAAAACTATAGATATGAATTTTTTATCTTCATATGAATTAATTTTTAAAATTATGATTTAAAAAAAAATAATTACTATTGTCACATATTATATGCTATTTTTATAGTTATTTTTTTAATTATATAAAATAAAGAATAAATAATACGTTATTGTTCATCTAAATAAATATATTTTCATAAGTTGTAAAACTATATTGTATATGGATCTTATTTCGAAGCATATTTCGAGCACTCTTTGACGGTAAAAAAAATATACTATTGCGAATTATTTAGCAAAAATTATATTTAATTTACATAGTATAATAATTTAGGTTGTTTATTTAAAATTAGACTGTAATCTTCACTCATCCAGAACACCTTATATGTACTTATATCTATGTTGAACACCATTTTCTTTCAAAAAAAATAATTGTTGAACACTATTTTCTTAAAAAAAATTAAAAGTTAATGAGAATGACATGGCATGCTTAGGTGGAGCTCTTTATAATATTCTAAGGTTGTTTTATTTAAATCAAACTCTAATTTTTATATAATTCAAAACTCTAATATATATATGTAACTTTATCGCTATAGATTATAGTTTTTGTTGTAACAAAGTTTCCTTAATAAATTTTGATGCAATATTATATTGATTTGGTTTAATTGAGTAAGGTTGAGGTTTTGAAAGATAATATGTTTAATCCCGTACATTGGACACTATTCATTTATCAATTTTGACTCCAATGTATCGCTATTATATAAAGAAAAACATAATAAAGTGGGATCTTTAGATTCGTCTCGATGCATACTATCAAATTATAACTTTTTATCTAATGGTACAAAAATTATAATATTCTCAATTAGGTAGCAAAAGTTATACACAATTTAAATAATATAATAATTTAGGTTGTTCATTCAAAACGAAACTCTAATTTATGCTTATTCTAGACTCTTTATATGTATTTAAATCTATGTAGAACTCTATTTTTAGAAAAAAAAAATATATAAAAATTGATGACATGGCAATCCTACATGGCGCTATATATTTCATAAGTTGTACAACTATATTATAAATGGATCTTATTTCGAAGCATATTTCGAGCACTCTCCAATGGTACAAAAATTATAATATTCCGAATTACGTAGCAAAAGTTATACACAATTTTCATGATATAATAATTTAGGTTGTTGATTCAAATTCAAACTCTAATTTTCGCTTATCCAAATCTCCTTATATGTATTTAAATCATCTAGAACTCTTGTTGTTTATTTTATTTTATTGCAAATTTTTTGTTAAAATTATTGTTGATTTTGTGGTGTTGTAAATGAGATTTTTCAATATCATTGTATTACATACTTCCTCAATTATTTTTCTATTACAACAATTACCACTTTAGGTAGTTTCATCTTTAGGAACCATTCCAGTTTTGAGAAACTACGGTTGACAATATTACCTTTACTTTATGTCAATAAAACCATCATTAATTACCCGAATTGCCTTATAAAGTTGCGTTTACTTTAATAAGGATTTATTTGTCCCCTACTCTAGTTAACTAAATAAATTTTATAATTTTTAATATTCAATTGAATATTGTAGCTAAGTCTATTATTAAATGGTATCCCAATAACGAGGCATGACTAACAATAGCTAATACGGTTTTAACATGTATAATACCCGAATGATACTTTAAGAAAGTAGAGGGTAATAATTCTAAGGTTGTTTTATTTAAATTAAACTCTAATTTTTACATAATCCAAAACTCTAATACTTCCTCCATTCTCGTTTTTAAATGAAACATTGAGTGAATTGACACTATTCATTTATCAATTTTGACTCCAATGTATCGCTATTATATAAAGAAAAACATAAATAAAGTGGGATCTTGTTAGATTCGTCTCGATGCATACTATCAAATTATAACTTTTTATCTAAAAGTACAAAAATTATAATATTCTCGAATTAGGTAGCAAAAGTTATACACAATTTAAATATTATAATAATTTAGGTTGTTCATTCAAAACGAAACTCTAATTTATGCTTATTCTAGACTCTTTATATGTATTTAAATCTATGTAGAACTCTATTTTTAGAAAAAAAAAATATATAAAAATTGATGACATGACAATCCTACATGGCGCTCTATATTTCATAAGTTGTACAACTATATTATAAATGGATCTTATTTCGAAGCATATTTCGAGCACTCTCCAATGGTACAAAAATTATAATATTCCGAATTACGTAGCAAAAGTTATACACAATTTTCATGATATCATAATTTAGGTTGTTGATTCAAATCCAAACTCTAATTTTCGCTTATCCAAATCTCCTTATATGTATTTAAATCATCTAGAACTCTTGCTGTTTATTTTATTTTATTGCAAATTTTTTGTTAAAATTATTGTTGATTTTGTGGTGTTGTAAATGAGATTTTTCAATATCATTGTATTACATACTTCCTCAATTATTTTTCTATTACAACAATTACCACTTTAGGTAGTTTCATCTTTAGGAACCATTCCAGTTTTGAGAAACTACAGTTGACAATATTACCTTTACTTTATGTCAATAAAACCATCATTAATTACCCGAATTGCCTTATAAAGTTGCGTTTACTTTAATAAGGATTTATTTGTCCCCTACTCTAGTTAACTAAATAAATTTTATAATTTTTAATATTCAATTGAATATTGTAGCTAAGTCTATTATTAAATGGTATCCCAATAACGGGCATGACTAACAATAGCTAATACGGTTTTAACATGTATAATACCCGAATGATACTTTAAGAAAGTAGAGGGTAATAATTCTAAGGTTGTTTTATTTAAATTAAACTCTAATTTTTACATAATCCAAAACTCTAATACTTCCTCCATTCTGTTTTAAATGAAACATTGAGTGAAATGACACTATTCATTTATCAATTTTGACTCCAATGTATCGCTATTATATAAAGAAAAACATAAATAAAGTGGGATCTTGTTAGATTCGTCTCGATGCATACTATCAAATTATAACTTTTTATCTAAAAGTACAAAAATTATAATATTCTGAATTAGGTAGCAAAAGTTATACACAATTTAAATATTATAATAATTTAGGTTGTTCATTCAAAACGAAACTCTAATTTATGCTTATTCTAGACTCTTTATATGTATTTAAATCTATGTAGAACTCTATTTTTAGAAAAAAAAAAATATATAAAAATTGATGACATGACAATCCTACATGGCGCTCTATATTTCATAAGTTGTACAACTATATTATAAATGGATCTTATTTCGAAGCATATTTCGAGCACTCTCCAATGGTACAAAAATTATAATATTCCGAATTACGTAGCAAAAGTTATACACAATTTTCATGATATCATAATTTAGGTTGTTGATTCAAATCCAAACTCTAATTTTCGCTTATCCAAATCTCCTTATATGTATTTAAATCATCTAGAACTCTTGTTGTTTATTTTATTTTATTGCAAATTTTTTGTTAAAATTATTGTTGATTTTGTGGTGTTGTAAAATGAGATCTTTCAATATCATTGTATTACATACTTCCTCAATTATTTTTCAATTACAACAATTACCACTTTAGGTAGTTTCATCTTTTGGAACCATTCCAGTTTTGAGAAACTACAGTTGACAATATTACCTTTACTTTATGTTAATAAAACCATCATTAATTACCCGAATTGCCTTATAAAGTTGCGTTTACTTTAATAAGGATTTATTTGTCCCCTACTCTAGTTAACTAAAGAGGTACCTCTATGTGACTATGTTAAAATACCCATTTTTTATTTCCTTAAAAACCATGTCCAAACCAATTGTTGAAGTAGAAAAAAAACTGATAAAGTATTTATCATTATACTGTAATTTCTAGATTTGTTATTGTGATATATAAATTTAATAATTTTTAATATTCAATTGAATATTGTAGCTAAAAATGGTATCAAAATAGCAGGTATGACTAACAATAGCTAATACAGTTTTAACATGAATAATACCCGAATGATACTTTAAGAAAGAGGAGGGTAATAATTTAATTGATGTAGGACAGAAAGAATATTTTCTTAAAAATTGATAAGAATGACATGGCATGCTTAGGTGGAGCTCTTTATAATATTCTAAGGATGTTTTATTTAAATCAAACTCTAATATTTACATAATTCAAAACTCTAATATGTAACTTTATCGCTATAGATTTTTGTTAATAAATTTTGTTGCAATACTATATTGTTTTAGTTTAGTTGAGTAAGGTTGAGGTTTTGAAAGATAATATGTTTAATCCTGTAAATTGGACCTATAATCAAATGTTATAATCACATATAATACACTATACTTAATACTTATAGCCATTATTATATTTCTCTAAAAAAAGACTAAATAATGTCCTACAATGCATCTAATTTAATATATTTTCATGAGTTGTAAAACTATATTGTAAATAGATCATATTTTGAAGCATATTTCAAGCAATCTCCAATGGTAAAAAAAATTATAATGTTTTGAATTAGGTAGCAAAAGTTAAATTCAATTTACATAAAATAATAATTTAGGTTGTTTATTCAAAACGCAACTCTAATTTCCCCCTATCAAAAACTCTTTTATGTATTTAAATATATGTAGAATTCTATTTTTTTCAAATATTTAAAATAAAAACTAATGACATGGCAATCTTAAGTGGCGCTCTCTATTTCATAAATTGTAGAACTATATTGGAAATGGATCTTATATCAAAGCATATTTCAAGCACTATCTAATAGTACAAAAATTATAATATTCTGAATTAGGTAGCAAAAGTTATACACAATTTACATAATATAATAATTTAGGTTGTTCATTCAAAACGAAACTCTAATTTCTGCTTATCCAAGACTCCTTATATGTATTTAAATCTATGTAGAACTCTATTTTTAGAAAAAAATAAAAAATAAAAATTGATGACATGGCAATCCTACATGGCGCTTTATATTTCATAAGTTGTACAACTATATTATAAATGGATCTTATTTCGAAGCATATTCCGAGCACTCTCCAATGGTACAAAAATTATAATATTCCGAATTACGTACCAAAAGTTATACACAATTTTCATGATATAATAATTTAGGTTGTTGATTCAAATCCAAACTCTAATTTTCGCTTATCCAAATCTCCTTATATGTATTTAAATCATCTAGAACTCTATTTTTGTAAAAAATAAAAATATAAATTGATGACGTGGAAATCCTACGTGGCGCGCTCTATGAGCTCGAAATCTTGAGGAGCTCCCTAAGCTCCCGAAAAGTTCCTCCTTTATATGTATATATTGATTTTGATTGATTCCTAATAACTTAAGAGCGTGAGGTTGAGCATGGTAGCTCAATGTCGTGTTACGTAATAATGAGAGGTTGAGCAATTGAGCATGGTAGCTCAATGTCGTGTTACGTAATAATGAGGATTGAGGAGAGTAATAATGAGTGAAATATATAGTACTCATAACTTATCCTCAAACAACACCTACGTAATGAAAATACTTTTTTGTGTTTAAAACTAACGCATAAAGATCTCATATCAAACATACTCTTAGCAGAGGATTAAATCCAAGGCAGAAATCAATATATATGCCAAAGCTTTAAACCAAGGCAGAATTCAATATATATGTTAAAGCTGTAAACGAAATTAATGAAGACCAGTCAACCATGAGGGCATTGTGAACTAAAAAAAAGTAATTTTTAGGATACCTTGTGGAATTTTGAAAAATTTGGTACAATGTAGAAACTGAAAAAACAATGAAGTATAACATGGAAAAAACTAAAAAAGGTATACATATACTTAACCGTTTTATGCAAAGCAAGAGTTCATTGATTTTCTTATTGTTTTCCCTCTAAATTAGACCATGGCTCAGGTTTAGAAGTAAGCTTGTATTCTCCCCTACTTTTTTTTTTGAAACAGACCAACAATTTCAATAAAACTCTTTTTGTTCTAGGAATAACGTTTAGGTAATTGATTATTTCTGGTGCTTATTCTTGTATGAGAAACACTTAATACCAAACAGTTCGTCAGTGAATAAAGAATTATGGCCCACATCTCCTCAATAAAAGTAACATAGTTTCTTGGTTTTTCTTTTTAGAAAATTTTCTTAATTATATTTTGGCATCTTTAGATGTACAATTTACAAACATATGTTTTGGATGTTCAACAACAATATTATGAATGTGCAAATATATTTTTTAGAAGTACGAAAAACTAGTAGATGTAAGATGTGAAAACCATTATGGATGTGAAAATATAGTTTTTGAATGTACAAAAGAAACCATGGATGTATAAGATAGATTTTGGATGTACAAAATATAATATAGATATACTGTACGTACTAATGGATGTAAGATGCAAGAACCATTATGAATGTGCGAATATAGTTTTTCGATGTACAAATTAGATTTTGGATGTACAGAATATAATAGGAATGTACAAACATAACATTTTGGATTTAATCCATGTAAGAAACAAAAACCATTATGGATGTGCAAATGAGGATGAGGGAGTGGTAGGGTGGTAACTGGTAAGCCCTTTTATCTTCCACTCGCAGGTTGTGGATTCGATTCTCATTAGGGGGGTTTGGGGGCTTTGGGGTAGGTTGTATTTAGGTGCCCTGCGAGAGGGCGTTAATGTAATTTATCTTACCAAATTTTTTTTAAAAAAATGTGCAAATATTGTTTTCGGATGTACTAAAAAAAATCATATGGGTGTACAAAGTAGATTTTGGATGTACAACATATAAAAGGAGGAAGGTAACAAAGTAAAAAATGAGTTTTTTTTTTACCAAGTGCTTAACCAGAGTTAAGCTTTTTTTTTTTTTTTCTTTTAGTGAGTGCATTGGGTTGGTTCGCTGGCAAATTGGTCGCCATTGATCCTCACTCTTCTTGTATAGGAGCTACCTACTGAAAACTGACTCGAGTTCCATTTTGGAACCTTAACATGTCATTTCATATGTCAATACTATGATTCTCAGGAAATTAGGTTCTTAATTGGTGGATTCTTATATTCCACATATGTATTCCTCTAGGTTCTAGCTATAAAGTGTGCCTAAATCCATTTTAGCACCTGCTGAATGAAGTGTGCCTAAATCCATCTTCACACCTGCTGAAATTAATTCTACCAATTTAGTGGTCATGCAAATGTTGACACCAGTTGCGGAACCAGAATTCTCAAAGTGGGGGACAAAATCCGAACATCGGGAATTTGGAAATTTTTTTAAAAAAAAAAACACTGAAAACACAAATTGGTAAATGAAATAAGGAAAAGAAGCTTACTAGTTACTACAATATCAGCAACTTGAACTTCTTCAGGCACCAATTAGATCTATAGTAAACCTAGAAAGATTGAATATATAAAGCAAACTAAACCACCTAGACTCGAATATTTCTCAGTAAAATAAGCTCAGGAGACGAAAAATTAACGAAAATTACGAAACTAAAGAGAACAAAAAGGAAACAAACAAATATCCAGATCTAGAACTCCATAGCAAAAGGCAAAAAGCTATACCAAGCTGAAAAAAGATACTTTCAAAAAGCGACAACATTAGCATCAAATTAATTCAACTTCTCAACAATTTCAATTCCAGCTAAATTAGCTACAAAATTTCACATAAATTCAACAAAATATAGCAACAAACGGTACCAAGCTCAAGCAAGAAATTCCTCGAAAAGCGACATCAAATACAACAATAGAAAACAAATTCGTTCACTAATTCATCATTTTCTCGCAAAATTACAGTAAAATTTCAACACAAAAGAAAAGCAACAAACTGTACCAAGCTCAAGCAAGAAATTCCTCAAAAAGCGACATAAAATACAACATTAGAAAACAAATTCGTTCACTAATTCATCATTTTCTAGCAAAATTAAATCAAAATTTCACAAAATTTCTTGATCTAACATGAAATTAAAAGATCGATTGAACGCTTAAAGATAAATGATAGAGAGAGAAACATACCAAATCGAAGAGTGAGGGAGAGATAATAACATTAGGAGGTAGTGCGGCGGAAATTTACGTGAGATTTTTGTCGATCCATATCGCTTTCTCTCCTTCCTTCGTTTGGCTGGGTTTAGAAGAGCTGGAAATTCGTCGTCCTACTGAGTTCCTTTACCTTCCTTCGAAGTTCGTTCCTCACAGTCACAACCTTCGTGGTTTGTCTAGACAGCTCGTCGGCTCCAGCGGGCTGCGGCTCGTAGCAGGGAGTTAGGGTTTCAAACTTTCTCTCCTTCCTTAGTTCCTTGGTTCCTCAAATTCTCTCTCCTCCCGTCAAAGTGGGTTTCACGCGTCTTGACTCTTGGAGTCTCCACTCTCCAGCCATCGTCTCCTTATTTTTTTCCCTTTTTTTTTTGTTTTTTCATTTTTTTTTTTAAAAACCGTGAAACTATTTTTTAAAAGTGGGGGGACATCTGTCCCCATGTCCCCCCCGCTGGCTCCGCCCCTAGCTGACACATAAGTATATCTTATTGTTAAATAGTTGTAATACTTAGAACTTTTATATTGATCAATATACAACTTTGACCTTTAATATCTTATAAATAAATTTCACTTAAACTATAATTTTGAGAATATGCATTAAGACAAAAGTTAAGTTACATAATAATATTTGGTTTATGAATTAGCAGATTAAGTAGTCAAAGCTCAGTAAGTGAATAGCGGAAAAGTTTTATAACTATTAAATTAGGTTATATATTGCATTAATCAGTACAATATACCTATCACTTAATGCAAAAAAAAAGTTGATGTCTATTTTGGTTCCATTAAAGAAAAACTCTATTAGACTCTAATTTAATTAACTAAACAAGAGATATAAGAGATGTGAGACTGTGACATATATATAAGGAAGTTACGAAATTAGCCATTAAATTGATAGGACAAAACATTAAATTTTACTAAGCTAAATATTGAATTGAACATTCTCTTCAGTCTTCACTGAAGTTCGTAAACCCTTAAAAAAAAAAGTAAAAGTAAAACAGGGAAGCATATATTCTCTGAGAAGACTTGGGGTGTGTTTTCTACTGTTTTTGTAACCAAGCAAAAACCTTGTACGTGTCCCCAAACCCTAATACTCTTCACACCATCAAAAGAAAAGAAAAAAAAACTAATTCTACTCTGTTTGAACCACATATGTAAGTAGAGTGCACTATTTCTTCGCATGCAGCGACTAAGCACATGGGTTTAAACTTCAGCTTGTGCTTGCCAACTTCTGACTTCTCCAGTGATCATATAAGTACTTGCACCGGCCAGATTTTTGAATGGCCAAAAATCATGGGGTAGGTTTATTTTTTTAGCAGTCCCTAAAAAATATGTTGTGCATGTGCATGTTAAGTTTTGATGATGAAAAATAATATAATATGGTATAGTATGAAAGTTTGTGACAGATGGTTGAGAAAGGAATAATAAATGAAGACTTTGAAGAAGTGAAGAATCAAGATTGAAGTCCAAGTTTATATTGAATTCCAAGTTTAGTTACTATATGCAAAATGTAATATGCTAGAACTCGATGATATATTATGTGCCAAATAAAGAAATATAAAATTAGAATAATTATTATTTTCTTAGAGTTAAGGGAATAAATAATTATGTTAATTTTATATATCTATATAAAAAGGAAGTTTAGTTTTAAAATAAAAAAAGAATTTTATAAAAACTGATTTTGATAAAACGTTTTGTATATAAAAGATAAAAGTTTTTTTTCGAAAAAAAAAATCATAAAACGTTTTTAAAGAATTTTGATAAGGAGAAAAACTGTTTTTTCAATATGATAAAGTTTGTTTAATAAAAAACTGATTTAAGAGTTTATCTAGTTAATATAAGATATGGAGAAATCCTTATCCTATTAGGAAAAGGAAAATCGAGTTTTTATAAAAGATAAAATTGGTTTTTAAATAGGAAAAGAATTTTATCCCTTTATTTTAGGAATAAAAATTGTTCAAAGATAATATATCTTGGAGAAGGATTGTTATTCAGTTCACCAAGATATATAAGGGATTGCAACTCGCTTTTATAACTCACGTTTTCGAGAGAGAAAATCGGAGAGATTAAGAGCCAAAAACAGTTTCCTAAGGCACGCAGTATAGCACGAGTTCTAGTCGAGATTAGGAAACTAAACAACGTTTGTAATTGTCCTCTATTTGCTTGAATAAGAAGCACGTCTTTGAGGAATCTTTCTTTACGTAATTCTTATATTATAGGAGAGTAGCAACACTTAGGGTTAAGTGTTGGGGAGCACTACTAGAGTTAGTAGTGGGGGAATCGAATTGTATCGAGAGTTTGGTATTTTACGATTCAAATAATAAAAGAGAAGTTTGTGTGTGGACGTAGATCTCGAGAGGTGAGATTGAACCACGTTAAATTCCTGTGTCTTATTGTTTGATTTAAGGATTTTATTATTTGATTTCATTGTTTTATTGTTTGATACAATTTCGTTCGAGCAAAAACGTTAATCGGAGATTTTACGAGTGAATAACACGGTGCACGGCAGCCGTGCCATAAGAGTGTTTTTGCGAAAATCGATCGGTTTTAGCCAATCAATTCAACCCCGCCCTTCTTGAGTGTCACCTTGTGTTCCAACAAGTGGTATCGGAGCGAGAGTTATTCTCGAAAGGCTCATCCCTAGAGAATACACATCATGAATATGCAAGATGACTCTCGAGATAGACACACCAAGTGCCCGATTTTCAACGGAAAAGACTACGGATGGTGGAAAGCTAGGATGAGGATCTACATCCAAGGATCGGATTATGAATGCTTGGAAAGTTATTAGAAAAGGACCAATCCTTATCCAAGGAAAAGACGCTGAAGGAAAGATGGTCGACAAGGATGAAGATGACTACGATTCGGTCGACTATGCAAAAGCCGAAAAGAACTACAAAGCAATGAGTATTCTCCAATATGGAATTGGACCTGATGAATACTCAAGGATCTCGGCTTGTACTACAGCAAAAGAAATATGGGACACACTGGAGTTGGCCCACGAAGGTACGAATGAGGTAAAACAATCTAGAATAGATTTGCTTGTCCAACAATATGAATTGTTTACTATGAATAATGACGAATCTATTAAAGAGATGTTCACTAGATTTACACTAATCACTAATGAATTACGTTCTCTAGGCAAAACATATACTTCTGAAGATTTAGTGAGAAAGGTGTTAAGAAGTTTAACAAATCGATGGCTCCCAAAAATAACCGCTATTCAAGAAGCTAAAGATTTGAGTAAACTTTCACTAGAACAACTTATTGGATCATTAATGACTCATGAACTTGTCTTAGATTCTAAAACTAATGAACCAAAAAGTAAAGGTATAGCCTTGAGAACTGAATTGAAAATTGAAAATAGTGATAGTGATGATGATATTGATTCTCTTACTAAGAGATTTAAAAAATTTCTCAAAAAGAACAAAAATAACAATCCTAGAAAAGATGAAAATTTCAAAGGTAAGAGCACTACTTCTAACTTTAAGAAAAGTGCTACTAATTCGGGTTGTTTCAAGTGTGGAGAGTTAAATCACAGGATTAAAGAATGTCCCCTATGGGATGATGAAAAGCCCAAGGAAAAACGGGAGCAATCCAAGAAAGAATTCAAGAGAGCAATGATAGCTGCCGTTTGGGGAGATACGGATTCTGATGAAGAACAGTCAGAGGCACAGTGCCATGAAGAAAAATTATGTCCGAATGCTTGTACGAGACAATACGAGAGAAGGGCACGGTGCCGGGACGACTCTCACTTGTGTCTAATGGCGAAAAGTTCAAACTCCCAAGATGAAACTCGAAGACAAGGAGGTAAGTCTTCTTTCTCTAAAACCTTCAATACATCGTCTTTTAAAAAACCAACTTGTTACTTTGCTTGGAAATATCATTGATGATTGTCAAGAGATGAATGATGATTTTTCAATCATGAAAAAGGAAGTAAAAAATTTAACTAAGCAAAAGATTGGGTTGGAATTGGAATATAAGGATTTATTAAAGGACTGTAAAGAACTGATGAAAAAGAATGATGAACTAGAAAAAACTGTCGAAGAAATAAATGTTGAGTTAAGTGCCTTAAGGTACGAAAAGTCCCTCACAAAAGAAATCGTTGATAACACTGTGCCGTACACTGAGCTAGAAGCAAAAAATTCGAATCTTGAAAAACAAATTGAATCTTTAAAACTTGAGTTAATTAAAGTGAAAGAGTCTAGACAAAGATCCAAAATTGTTCCACTTATGCTACCTCATGATGCTAAGTTAAGTGACGAACTTGATAAAGCTAAAAGAGATTTGGAAATTTCAAGAAAAAGAAATAGCGATCTAAACACTTCTGTGGAATTCTTAGAATCACAATTGACTATTGCTCGTAAAATGTATGAAAAATGGTTAGATGGTCAAAAGGCCCTAGACTATATTTCCAAGTACAACTAGCAATCGAAACAGAATTGGTTTAGGATATACAGACCAGAGGCACAGTGTAAGGCACAGTGCCAAAAATTTTGAAAGAGACTTTCGTAGAAGAAAATATGTTGATTTACCTGAGTATTTGATTTGCAACTTCTGTGGAAAGAATGGACACCTTATGGAGAACTGTAACATTAAGAAAAAGAGTGTTGCGAAAAATGTTAAGTATGTAAATCAAATCTGGGTTAGAAAAGACTTGTTAGAGGCTCAACGAAAGAAAAAGGGACCCAAACAAATTTGGGTTCCAAAAACTAACAAGTGATCTTTTTGCAGGCGAATGTGAGAGGAAGTAGCCTATGGTATCTAGACAATGGCTGCTTATGACATATGACTAGTGATAAATCTCAATTCCTCTCACTAGTAGCCTACCATGGAGGGTGTGTTACATTTGGCGATAACAAAAAGGGATAAATATTTGGTATTTGAAACGTCGGCAAATCCCTAACACACTCCATAGAGAATGTGATGTTGGTAAGTGGTTTAAAAAAAAAAAAGAATTGTTAAGCATATCACAATTGTGTGATCAAGGTAATTATGTTGAAATTCATGCATGAATATTTTACAAGATAATTTGCGGCTTTGGGATTAATTTCTAGAAATTAGTTGAGTATTATGCTTGTTGTCCTCCTTTAAATATGTTAATTGGAGTAGGATTGCATGTCTTCTTGAAACATTGTGAGTAAAGGTCTACTTGATATAAAGAAGGACTCGTAATGGTCTAATGATGCTGTCCTAATGTCATGATCCTAAGTTGCCGAACTAATAAGCTATATGATCTTAAGTTGCTGAATTTTTGAGCTATGAAATGCATATACTTTCTCCTATAGCAAGCTTGATCTTTAGCCCAATATTCTGATTTTCTATTCACGAGTTTGATATTTGTGCCTCATTATTTCTTTCTTTCATATGTCCCACCTTATCTTTAATTCTCTATTATTATCCTTCTTTTCCCCACCCATTGCTCCAAAGTTCAACAATTGCTTTTAATCTTGATTCATGATAATCTATGGGGAAACATTTTGATAATTTGATGGAAGAAAAAGACGCATCGGTTAAGGGGGAACATGAAAAGGTTGGAATGAAACTCAAATACATGAAAGAATGAACAAGATCTTGATTTACACTTGTGCAAGGCACGAGTGTCGAGAGATGTATCAAAAAGACAATGAGGTCCGAATTAAGTTATTATCTTTGATCTCTTATTGGTTGACTCTAGTTATATTGTATGGTCCGCTTCTCCTTCATAAAAAAAAAAAAAAAAAAAAAAAAAAAAAAAAAGAAAAGAAAAAGAAAAGAAAAGAAAAGGAGAGTAAGACATTTATTTTAGATAAGTCCTAGAGTTCAATTCAAATGTGAAGAATTATCAAAGCTTTGAAGATCATCATTTTCGATTCCAGTATATCCGAAGATTAGTTATATTTGAAAGGGAATAGATTGTTCAGTGGCACAGTGCCACACACAGTGCCACAGTGAAGAAAGTCTTATGATGTTTATTTGCGGAAGTTGAAAATATGAAAAAAGGGTTTAAGCACTTGTTGAGTCAATTGCCATTTCAAATCTTCAAGCTTGCATTACCTACATTCATCTTACATTCTTAGCCATCAACCATGATCCTTCGTGATTATTTCTTGCTTCATAAATTCGGATTGTGAGTTGGGTTATATTTTTGCTTAATGACTTCGGATTGTGAGTTGGATTATGACATAGCACTAGCATCCTTAGTATTTATTGCTTGAGCTACTTAATTTATTTTGCTGACTATATCTCACTTTGTCTCGCTAAACATGTTGATGCTCTCCTTTTTGATAATGTCAAAAGGGGGAAGATGGGTATAATACTTAGACTAATGAATAATTGGTTATCTTGGTTACCATGTTACTTGTGAATGATCTTATGCTATTTTCCCTTATGTTATTAATGGTGCATATTTTGAGGGGGAAAAAGTGATTACTTAATAATATTATATTTAGTGTTTGTCATCATCAAAAAGGGGGAATTTGTTGTGCATGTGCATGTTAAGTTTTGATGATGAAAAATAATATAATATGGTATAGTATGAAAGTTTGTGACGAGATGGTTGAGAAAGGAATAATAAATGAAGACTTTGAAGAAGTGAAGAATCAAGATTGAAGTCCAAGTTTATATTGAATTCCAAGTTTAGTTACTATATGCAAAATGTAATATGCTAGAACTCGATGATATATTATGTGCCAAATAAAGAAATATAAAATTAGAATAATTATTATTTTCTTAGAGTTAAGGGAATAAATAATTATGTTAATTTTATATATCTATATAAAAAGGAAGTTTAGTTTTAAAATAAAAAAGAATTTTATAAAAACTGATTTTGATAAAACGTTTTGTATATAAAAGATAAAAGTTTTTTTTCGAAAAAAAAAAAATCATAAAACGTTTTTAAAGAATTTTGATAAGAAGGAGAAAAACTGTTTTTTCAATATGATAAAGTTTGTTTAATAAAAAACTGATTTAAGAGTTTATCTAGTTAATATAAGATATGGAGAAATCCTTATCCTATTAGGAAAAGGAAAATCAGTTTTTTATAAAAGATAAAATTGGTTTTTAAATAGGAAAAGAATTTTATCCCTTTATTTTAGGAATAAAAATTGTTCAAAGATAATATATCTTGGAGAAGGATTGTTATTCAGTTCACCAAGATATATAAGGGATTGCAACTCAGTTTTATAACTCACGTTTTCGAGAGAGAAAAATCGGAGAGATTAAGAGCCGAAAACAGTTTCCTAAGGCACAGTAGTATAGCACGAGTTCTAGTCGATTAGGAAACTAAACAACGTTTGTAATTGTCCTCTATTTGCTTGAATAAGAAGCACGTCTTTGAGGAATCTTTCTTTCTGTAATTCTTATATTATAGGAGAGTAGCAACACTTAGGGTTAAGTGTTGGGGAGCACTACTAGAGTTAGTAGTGGGGGAATCGAATTGTATCGAGAGTTTGGTATTTTACGATTCAAATAATAAAAGAGAAGTTTGTGTGTGGACGTAGATCTCAGAGGTGAGATTGAACCACGTTAAATTCCTGTGTCTTATTGTTTGATTTAAGGATTTTATTATTTGATTTCATTGTTTTATTGTTTGATACAATTTCGTTCGAGCAAAAACGTTAATCGGAGATTTTACGAGTGAATAACACAGTGCACGGCACTGTGCCATAAGAGTGTTTTTGCGAAAATCGATCAGTTTTAGCCAATCAATTCAACCCCGCCCTTCTTGAGTGTCACCTTGTGTTCCAACAAAATACATCCTTGAAGTTGAAGGAAGGGAACACGCAGTGCTAATAGTAGTGTACTGAAACAGTACACAAGGTACAACCAGTTGTGTCTGGGCTGATAATGGAAGGAACAACTCTCCTGTAGCTAGTTAGGCACAATTTGGTTAGAGGACAAACTCTTCACAGAAAATGAGAAAAATATTTTTATTGAGGGGTATTTTTACTAAAAAATGTAATTAGAAAATAGGATTCCTTTATTTGTTGAGAAATAGAAAATTGGAGATAGATGGAAGATTACGGATGGCAGGAGAAAAATAACAAGTTGAGGAATAGAGAGGTAAATGTGACATTTCTTAAATTCTTATTAAGGACAAAGTTTTCCGCCATTATTAAAATAGTAGCTACATTTTGTATTTTCACACTATTTACATACTTCAGTTTGACCATTGTTAATAGTTTAATACATAAGAAAAATAGTCATATGTAATCTTGTTAGATTCGTCTAAATATGTGTTTTAAAAAGACCGACTTTGTAAAATTTTGCAAATACACAATCAAGGATATCAACGTTTTTACATAGGAAAACGTGAAAAGTTGAAGTGTAATTATTTTAGTGAAACGGGATGGGGTATTCGTAGAGCCTAGCCACTATTACTAATTCGTTATAGTATGGAAAACCTTTGTGTTTTAATCCGTCTGTCCCAATTTATAGTCCTTCTATTCCTTTTTGAGCGTCCCAAAATATTTTTCTTGGTTCTCATGTTTCTTTTTTTAAAATGGTATTTTATTTCTTAAATTCCCTCATCAAACAATTTTTATTTCTCTTTTTCGCTTATTTTTACATGGAAAGTTATAGCCACATGACCCACATTTAATATTTTTTTCTCATTTTTACATTAAAAGTTGTAGCCACATTTAATATTTGTATTTTCTAATGCAAGTACTACATATATTTAAAGCAAATGATAGTTTCCTTAATTCCCGTGCAAAATGAGAAACAAGCACTATAAATTGGGGGAGTGATTGAGTGACCCTAAGGGTTGCCAACCCTTTTATTATTGAATTTTCATTGGTTATGAATACATTAAAATATTATTATTATGTCACTTCTCCTCAATTAATTACATACATTGATATATAAGTTGTAGGAATTTATGTCTTGAATATGGTCAGAGGGCTTGTTCGTCGGCTCGCCCGATCGGGCGAGGTCGACGTCTCAGCAGATGCTTTAGGAGCAGGCCGCCCGATGGCATCGGGCGTCGTAGCGAACTACGACTTGGACGATGGTCGCCCGATCGGGCCGAGACTTCTTTTGGCTTGGCGAGTACTGCCCGATCGGGCGGAGGTTTAATGAGACGCGGAGCGCGTTTTTTCGGGTTTGCTTATAAATAGGTTTTAAACCTAGTTTCTTTAAGTGACGATTAAGTCATTAATTACCTCTGTAATTCTGGTTATCCTTCTCATTAATAATATTATTCTCTCTCTGCCCGTGGACGTAGCCAACACTCCGTTGGTGAACCACGTTAAATCTGTGTGTGATTATTCTTTATTTTGGCATTCAATATTTGTTCTTTTTCACATCTGTCATAACAAATTGGTATTAAGAGCTTTGTGTTCGATCCGGGTGAGAAAGATGTCTGGGATGAATGTGAAAATTGATAAATTCACTGGGAGAAATAGTTTTAGTCTGTGGCAGATCAAGATGCGGGCTTTACTGAAGCAACAAGGGTTGTGGGCACCGTTGGCAAAGAAGTCAACGGATTCAGTTACCGCTGCGATGGCCGTTCTGGAGGAGAAGGCGCATTCAACAATTATGCTATGTCTTTCTGACGACATAATTACTGAAGTTGCGGAGCAGGAAACTGCTGCTGGTCTGTGGTTGAAGTTAGAGAGTTTATACATGACGAAATCTCTAACCAACAAGTTGCTTTTGAAGCAACGTCTGTTCAGCCTGCGTATGCAGGAAGGTATGTCTCTGAGGGATCATCTAGATAAATTGAATACTATCTTGCTAGATCTTCGTAATATTGATGTTAAAGTAGATGATGAGGATGCTGCTTTAATTCTGTTAGTATCTTTGCCTTCGTCGTATGAGAATTTTGTGGATTCTTTTATTGTTGGGAAAGATAGTCTGTCTTTAGAAGAAGTAAGATCTGCACTTCATACTAGGGAGATTCGTCATAAGGCGTCTGGTACAGGTACAGTCGATCAGGCTGCTGGATTAGTAGCCAGTGGTAATGGACAGGGGAATTCGGGGAGAAAATCCAGGAAACCGTCTTCTAGGGGTCCTAAATCTATAGATGTCTGTAATTACTGTAAGGAAACGGGGCATTGTAAAAGGGAATGTCCTAAAAGGAAAAATAAATCTGGGTCTGATGAATCTGGGTCTGGTTCTGCTGCTGTTGCAGCAGAAAATTTCAGTTCTGATGATGATATTACTTTAGTTGCTAATGAACAAACACATTGCAGTGATATGTGGGTTTTAGATTCTGGAGCGTCTTGTCATATGTGTTCGCGCAGGGAGTGGTTTATGAACTATAAACAGGTTGATGGAAGTGTTACTATGGCCAACAGTGAGGTCTGTAAGACAGTTGGTATAGGGTCCATCAGAATTAGGACATGTGATGGCAAAGTCTGTACTTTGAATGATGTTAGGTATGTTCCACAGGTCACAAAGAATCTGATTTCACTTAGTCTGTTAGACAAGAAAGGGTTCAGTTTCAAAGGTGAGGGTGGAGGGTTGTATGTCTACAGGGGTTCGAAGAAGATTCTGAAAGGGGTTAAACAGGAGACATTGTATGTGTTGCAAGGGTCTACGTTATCTGAGCCTGGGGTTGCCACATTGGCTGTTTGTGGTAGTGTTGAGAAACAGGTGGAGCACAGAGGCACTCTAGGTTGGAGTGGTGGTGCACGTCAGGGAAAAGTCTGTCAACACTCACAATCTGAATCTGGAATTCCATGTTCTTCGTCATCAAAATCGGGTCAGTCAAACTTGGCTCTTGGTCGGCGTGAAATCTTTGGGAACTCTCCCCAAAGGGACGGTTGTGAAGACATGGTGGGTTTTGCACTGTATGTCGGAGAGGTGAATATTTTTGGGCCGTCCAAGGAAGGTGTTACTTGTGCTAGGAAGGAGTATAAGCAACACATCTGTTCGAATCTGGTTCCACAGGGTAAGTTCCAAGGTTGCTTGGACTTACAAGCTGATTATGATTGTTAGTTGCCCACTGAGGGCAAGTTTGGGGCCTTTAGGGGTTAATCTGGTGTCCTTAAGGGACAAATGTGTTCAATGCATATGTTATTTGTTTATCTGGTTCATTGTGAGAGGATTCAAGTCAAGGTGGAGATTTGTAGGAATTTATGCCTTGAATCTGGTCAGAGGGCTTGTTCGTCGGCTCGCCCGACCGGATCGGGCAGGCTCGCCCGATCGGGCGGGGTCGACGTCTCAGCAGATGCTTTAGGAGCAGGCCGCCCGATGGCATCGGGTGTCGTAGCGAACTACGACTCGGGCGATGGTCGCCCGATCGGGCCCGAGACTTCTTTTGGCTTGGCGAGTACCGCCCTATCGGGCGGAGGTTTAATGAGACGCGGAGCGCGTTTTTTCGGGTTTGCTTATAAATAGGTTTTAAACCTAGTTTCTTTAAGTGACGATTAAGTCATTAATTACCTCTGTAATTCTGGTTATCCTTCTCATCAATAATATTATTCTCTCTCTGCCCGTGGACGTAGCCAACACTCCGTTGGTGAACCACGTTAAATATTTGTGTGATTATTCTTTGTTTTGCATTCAATATTTGTTCTTTTTCACATCTGTCATAACATAAACATATCATTATTTGAGGTTGAGGTGGTGGAGTAGTGGTATCGCTTTCCATCTCGTATCCCTGAGGTTTAGGGATCAAACCTAATGGGACTCATTTGAGAAATTCCCCTTATTTCCCCCTCAAGTGAATCCCATTCATCTTACCAAAAAAAAAAATATTATTATTTTACTCTAATGTGTCTAATAGGGTTGGCAACCCTGAGGGTTACTCAAACACTTTCCATATAAATTGCGACGGAGGAAGTAGTATGAAATCTCCTTTGTGTTTGTAAGTGGACTGAACTCTCCTCCTCCTTATTAGTTAATTGGTTCAATCCTGTTTTCACATTATCTAAGAATTTAACATAACACCTTCATTATTTTTTCCATTTAAATAATGTAAAGGATGGCTCACATGTTAATTATGATGAGAAAGAAACTAGAGTCGCCGGCCGACAGAAAACCAAAATTGGTATCTAGCCGTTGTTCAATATTATATAATCATGGAACTGTTGGTATCCCTAGCACTCCAAAAAAAAAAAAAAAAAAAAAAAAGGCGCCATTGGTTTTCAGTAGGACCCCTAGAAGCAACAGATTAGGATGCCACAGAAAAACTGATGAATGATGATAATGTTGCACACTTTGACACTTGCACAATAGTTGCACTAGCCGAAACCAAGTGGCATTATAGTTCAGTCAAACCATTTAGTTTCAAGTTGATGCCACTATTAATTATTGGACAGGGGAACTCCTATTTAGTATTTAGAGCGCGTATTTTTCATCTTCCAAAAAAAGAAAAAGCTTTAGAATTGATTGAATCTAATAGGGCTCATCAAGCATAACCAAGTGTAAATATAATGTAAAATCAGGTCCAATTGAGTTTTATAAATTCACTTCTCATAAGTTTAGTAGAAAAAACATGTACATGTACTTGGAGGCTTATCTTAATCACCTCACTCACTCTAACCCTAGAGATATTGGCTAGAGATGGGACTAAGGATGAAAGTGGGGAGGCGAAGGCCCAATTTTTGTGCAAAAAAGGATTTTAGAGCCATCTATCACTTGCCACCTTAAATTTTATATTGATCTAAATTGAAACATACTTCTATCATATTCTTCCATTGCTATGAACTGGAAGACGACAACGCATAATAGTTTCTTTTTGCTATAGGTACTTTTTAAAAACAAGTTGAACCAGAGGATTTGGGGTTTAATTCAAATTTGACTCGGTTTTACACAGTTATATTATTTGTCGAAGGCTTACAGAAATTTAACTTCTTCGTAGCACTTAAGTTTACATATTTTATCCCAATACATCAATTAGATCAGGTGATTTATCATATGGGTCTTCATTTGAAAAGAAATTCATATGTTTGATCTAGGCATTTTTTGTGGGTGCAAATCTAGGGATTACATGTTATGGGGGTGAGAAACTCTACATTTGATGATTTTCTTTGGTAGCTAGAGTGCGTACCAGCTTGGGGGAGGGAGCTGAGTTTATTTTTTACTTTGACAATTGGAAATTCATCTTTCACGAATTTCACTAAAGGTTTCTTTAGTAACTCTGTTAACCATCATTGTCAAATGTTGCTTTTAACATTCAATTCATAACTATGACGGATCAACATGAAATTAAAAGTGTATGGGTATAACCCAAGTACGTTAGCGGACCCCATGAGGAGTCCGCGAACATAATGACGGACGCGAATATTGTAAGTGTCGCCTAGCGCTCTAACAAGTCAATCCATTATCGTGGTCCGACAACGATTGGCGGTCGCCCAACAAGACAAAATAAGGGAATCTTCCCAAGTGTCAGGTGCACCACAACCGTACACGTGTACAAGGATTACGCACCCTGTTAGAGGAATAGTACTTCTATAAATACCCCACTAGTACTATTTTGCAGGTACATTCTCTCACACTCATAATTCTTATCTCTCTCTAAAGTGGGCCACGTACTGACTTGAGCGTCGGAGGGGGTTTCCTCGCATCCCCCCCGAGGGTAGTTCACGTTTGCTCCCTGTGCAGCTATTCCCAGAGACGACAACCCTAAATCTTTGGCGGACTAACCAAGACCGCCAGCTGTTTCAATACCGAAACAACTTGGCGCTAGAAGGAGGGGCCTCCCGTCTCTGCAAAGCAGTCATGGACAAAACCGGAAACTCGAGTCGCGGTCCACTAGGGTTTGAAGTTGGCCAAGGGTCTTCTCAACCTGTCATTACCGGACATGTCGGTACACCACCGTTTCACCTTAACGTCCCTGAGGACGACAACGACTAGCATACTCCTGAGAATAATGTAACTCAGGTAAACCCTGGTGGCGTCCCTTTTAATTTGGCTCAGTTGAGTCAATTTTCTCCTGATCAACTGCAAACCGTGACATCATTCAATGCCGAGAATCAAAATGCCATCATGCAAATTTGACGGCAGCCCAGATCCCGATGATCATGTCGCAGCCTACGAGGGGCACATGTATCTATACACGCAGGTAGACGCCATCTGGTGCAAGGTTTTCCCGTCCACTCTTACTGGCATAGCTCAAACTTGGTTTAAGAGTCTCAAACCTGGTAATGTGTCCAGTTTCTCTCAACTTTCATCTATGTTCAGTACTCACTTTGTAAGCAACAGGCGCCGCGAGCGCACTACTAGGGAATTATTATCGGTCAGGCAAGGGGAAACCGAATCTCTCCGGGATTACATTGGGCGTTTTAATGTCGAGGCCGTATCTATTCCTAGGCTGCAGCAAGACGTAGCAGTCCTAGCCTTCAGGAGTTATCTCGGCCGAAAATCTTTCACGTCATTAGGGCCAGTGCTTGGCAAAGCAAATGATTTCATAAGAGGAGAAGAATTTGACAAGGCAGCTAGCAGCCAACATCGTGAGTCCGACAAGAAGAAAGAGGATAAGTCACGGAAGGATAAGGGTCGTGAAGTTGATCGTGGCCGGGATGAAAGAAGAGAATCTAATATGGTCAAAAAAGGAAATGACCGAGAGTGTGATGGCCGGGAAAAAAGTGAACGCAAAGATAGATTTGATGCGTACACCCAGCTCACTACTTCTCGGGCACAAATATTCACCATGAACAAAGAAAGTGACAAATGGCAGATACCAAAGAAGATGTTTCACAAAAACCGTGATAAGACTAAGTGGTGTGATTTTCACGGAGATCACGGCCATATAACAGAAGACTGCCGGCACCTAAAGGATAATCTGGAAGATCTTATCCGCAGAGGGTACTTCACTCAATATAAAGCTCAGACCAATGGCGGCGATTTGATGAAACCTAGAGATCAGAATGTTCAATCTCGGATAGGAGAAATTCATGTGATTAGTGGCGGTCCAATCTATGGCGGAAGTATTAGTGGGGCGAAAGCAAGTCTAAAGGAGTTCCGGCATCAAGTAAACTTTAATGAGAGTTGCCAGTGGAGGAAGCCATCAGCCATGCCTGCCATGTCATTCTCATTAGAGGATGCAAGACATATGATTTACCCTCATGACCACCCGCTGGTGGTCACCCTGAAAGTTGCCAACTGTTTGATTCATAGAATTTTGGTGGATGGAGGGAGTTCCGCTAATATTCTTTTCCTATCTACTTTCGAAAAGTTAATGATAGGCCGGGAGCACTTACAGCCAGTCCGATACCCAGTGATCGGATTCATTGGAGCATCCACGATACCAGAAGGGATAATAAAGTTACCGGTCAGGGTTGGCGAGAACAGTGAAGCCAGAGATGTGATGGCTGAATTCCTGGTAGTAGATGTTCCGGGAGCATATAATGCAATTATTGGAAGACCGCTAATTCACGATGTTCAGGGAGTGGTATCTACTTATCACTTGACCATGCTGTATGTATCCAATTCGGGTACGACAGCGAAGATCAGGGGAAATCAGGAGACAACAAAGTCATGCTATTTTACGGCTTTAAAACAGTCGGCAAGAAGAGTTCCTGTTGAAGAATTGTGTCCGCCAACAAGGAAGGAAAAAAGAGCTAAGGAAAAAGCCTTGGCAAAAGAAGAGCAATCTGAAAAGAATGGAGATGCTATGGACGTAGCCATAGAGGAGCTGGAAGCTCGGCCAGAGGATTTGCCAAGACCCAAGCCTGAGGGGGAGTCCAAGTTAGAAATGTTGGCGGATGATCCGGAAAGGACTGTGGCTGTCGGAACGGATATGGACCCAGAGGTCAGGATCAACCTGATAACTCTCCTACGGAAAAACGCCGATGTATTCGCGTTCTCGGCTGACGAGATGCCAGGAATAGACCCGACCGTGATGGTCCACCGTCTGAATGTCGACGGCTCGGTTCGTCCTGTAAAGCAAAAGAAAAGAAACTTTTCAATAGAAAAGAATAAGGCCGTTAAGGAGGAAGTTGATAAATTGTTGGCGGCTAACTTTATCGAAGTTTGTGATTACCCAGAGTGGTTAGCAAATGTGGTTATGGTAAAGAAAGCAAATGGTCAATGGCGGATGTGTGTCGACTTCACATATCTCAACAGAGCATGCCCGAAAGACTGCTATCCTTTGCCAAGGATAGACCAGCTGGTAGATTCTACTAGCGGACATGCGCTATTGAGTTTTATGGACGCGTTTCCGGGGTACCACCAAATCAGTCTTCTGGAAACTGATAGGAAGAAAGCAGCTTTTTATCACGGACTGTGGAGTTTTCAATTATAGAGCAATGCCTTTCGGCCTAAGGAATGTCGGGGCCACATACCAGAAATTGGTGGACAAAGTGTTTGCCGACCAGAAGGGAAGAAACATCGAAGTCTATGTAGACGATTCAATCGTCAAGACTAAAACAGACCGCGAACACATTGATGATTTAAAAGAGACGTTCAGTACTCTAAGAAGATACAAGATGAAGCTCAACCCAAAAAAGTGCGTATTCGGGGTGAGAGCAGGAAAGTTCTTAGGCTTTTTGGTGAGCAAGAGAGGGATTGATGCAAACCCAGACAAGGTTCAAGCCATTGTCGAACTACCTGAGCCAAAAAGCATCAAAGATATTCAGAGGCTAACAGGAAGAATGGCGGCCCTCACTCAATTCATCTCAAAATCAGCTGATAAGGTTTGCCTTTCTTTGCATTGCTTAGGGGAAATAAGAAATTCGAATGGGGAGAGGAGCAAAGGAGAGCATTCCTGGAGGTAAAGGAGCATTTGAAGAAGTTGCCCACCATCACAAGACCCGAGATTGGAGACGTATTACAACTGTATATCTCGGCCTCTCCAAAAACAATCGCGGCCGTGTTGTTGGTGGAAAAAGAGAAGAGGCAGCAGCCAATATATTTTATTAGCCACATCCTTAACGGACCAGAGAGCCGTTACCAGCTGGTAGAAAAAATGGCTTTGGCTGTGGTAATTGCCGCCAGGAAGCTCAGACCATACTTTGACTGTCATCCCATCCAGGTTTTAACCAATCAGCCGCTAGAAAAAGCGTTGCAGAAGATGGATAGTTCAGGCCGTTTGCTGAAATGGGCCGTCGAACTGTCGGAATATGATATACAGTATAAGCCCAGGACCACTATCAAAGCACAAGCCCTGGCTGACTTTATCGTGGAGGCCTCATATGAGGAATAAGAAGTGGAGCAAAAGGAAGTCTGGCTACTGGAAGTTGACGGATCCTCCGCTGCTAGCGGATCTGGGGCAGGAATAGTGATGACTAGCCCTGAGGGAAACTCATACCAGTACGCCATCAAATTTGTTTTCCCGGCATCAAACAACGAAGCAGAATATGAAGCGGCAATTGCCGGCCTGAGAATGTGTCTAGCAGCAGGCGCTAAGAATGTACTCTTGAAAACAGACTCACAATTGGTTAGCGGTCAGATAAGAGGGGAATTTGAAGTCAGAGAGGCCAATATGCTGAAGTATGTGGAGAAGGCCAAGGAGTTAATAGCGCAATTGAATCACTTTGAGATTCAAGCAATACCTAGAGCTGAGAACACGAAAGCGGACGCATTGTCCAAATTAGCAAGTTCTGACTCATTTAGCATCGAAAGAACCGTCACGGTCGACATCTTGAAAGAAAAGAGCATCACAGAGTAAATTGTGACTGTCAACAGCATAAACCAGCAAGGGGAGTGGTTTAGTGAGCTGGTGGCGTATAAGCTGAATGGGACACTTCCCAATGATCCTTCGTCCGCTAAGAAACTGAAGCGACAAGCCAGCTGGTACGTCATATATCAGGGTGAGCAATACAAGAAATCGTTCAGTCTACCTCTGCTTAAGTGTGCAACTGCATGGGAATCCGCGAAGATTCTGGAAGAAAGACATGAAGGTATTTGCGGCAATCACATTGGCGGTAAAGCCCTAACATTGAAAGCACTAAGAGCTGGATTCTATTGGCCGAGTATGCTGACGGATGCCCAAGGTTATGTTAAGAAGTGCGACAAGTGCCAGAGATATGCCCTCGTCATCAACAGGCCGGCAAATGATTTGCGGCCTATCCCGTGCCCAATTCCGTTTGCCCAGTGGGGAATGGACATCCTGGGACCATTCACCATAGCAACTGGAGGGAGGCGGTTCCTAATAGTGGACATTGACTACTTTAAAAAGTGGATAGAGGCAGAACCTACAACAAAAATCAAGGCAAATCAGGTTAAGAAATTCATCTGGCAGAACATTATGACAAGATTTAGGATTCCCACTGCTATCGTCTTCGACCATGGAGTTCAATTCGATTGTCGCCCCATATAAGCTTTTCTAACAGAGTTTCGCATGAAGTTTGCATAATCAGCCGTTTGCCATCCCCAAAGTAACGGACAAGCAAAGGCCGCGAACAAACAAATCTTAAATGCCTTGAAGAAAAAGCTAGATGAATTCAAAGGAGGATGGGCTGATATGGTGCCAGCAGTGCTATGGTCAAATAGAACAACAGAGAAAGAAGTGTCAGGAGAGAGCCCATTCAAGTTGGCCTTCAGTACAGAGGCGGTGTTACCGGTAGAGGTGGGGTTACCCTCTTATCGGATAAAACATCAGAACCTCCAGAAGAATGACCAAGCACTCAGGGAAAGCCTAGACTTCTTGCCAGAAACATGGCTCAGCTCATGGCGGAATTAAGAGCAGCCGCTTACAAAGATAGAATCAACAAGGCTTACAATAAGAAGGTCATGGAAAGGCCGTTAGATGTTGGCGATCTGGTTCTTCGCAGAACATCAACTACTGGCAAGGCTCATACTGAAGGGAAGCTAACTGCTAACTGGGAAGGTCCTTATGTCATAGCTAAGAAGATTGCTCCCGGCTCTTTCATTCTAAAAAGCATGGATGACAAGGAGCTTAGAAATTGCTGGAATGCTAGCGTCCTACAAAAATATTATGTTTGATTCCCCAAGTGTAATAGGCCGAGAGCCACCCTTTTTGCATAAATAATACAAGCTTACGCCAGCAAATTCATTGATTGTTTTAAAATTCTCATGTATGTTAACTAACCATATGACAGGTCAATAAATTGAAAACAAAAGCCATATTAGAGGCTCAAAGTGCGTTAACGGTCATATGACAGACCTAGCACATCACTAAAGCCATATGACAGGCTCAAAAGTGCGTTAACGGTCATACGACAAACCTAGCACATCACTAAAGCCATATGACAGGCAAAGTGCGTTAACGGTCATATGACAGACCTAGCACATTACTAAAGCCATATGACAGGCTCAAAATGCGTTAACGGTTATATAGCAGACCTAACACTAGAACGTAAGCCATATGACAGGCCCATGTGCATTAACGGTCATATAAAAGAACAAATGATAATTATCGTTCTCAAATAAAAAGATTGGCGGACATACAATAATAAGATGATAATTAAAGCGATAGAAACGCAAGATATAAAGTACTTTCCCATAAAATAAAAGCTACTGGCTTGGCGGCCAACTACAGACAAAAAGAAGGCGGCCAAGTAAAAAGGCTTTTAGTTGGAATTGTTCTTATAAAATTAAGACGTTAACGTTTACAAACGCCGACATGGGCCGAATAAAGAGTTTAAAGATTACAAACTACAAGCTATTGGAAGAACAGGAAGAGCTATGTGAAGGCCGCCAAAAACTTCAAGAGGGGGGGAGGGCTTCCTGGTCTGTCAGCACCAGATCCCGAGGGTCCGCATCTACTATGGCGTCCTCATCGGCAAATTTTGGATCCCCCTCGAATGGCAATAGATGTTGGCCGGCAGCATGAGCCTCTTCAATAACATTCCAGTCAAATCCTGGAATGGTCTTGCACACACATCTCATGGCAGCCGCCCAACCGCCATCATATCTCTTGTGAAGGACCGTTGCGTACTCCTCAGATTACTGAAACTCAGCAATAGCCTGAGCTCTAGCTTGTGACTTGGCGTCCAGTACTGCAATTTCTTTTTCGGAGTTAGCGGCCTCCAGAGCCTTGGTCAATGCATTAACATTTTCCTCAGTCTCTTCCAGCAGGGCAGCCCTTGCTCTCAGGGATTGTCAGCTCATCTTCCAGAGGCTGCAATGCTGCTGTCTTCTCCGCCAGCTTGTCCTCCTTCTCCTTCAGCAGATCCTAGCAAGTCTCCAACGACTGCTTGTAGGTGTCGGCCAACTTCTGGTACTCAACATACTGCTCTATCAACTCAATAGCAGCATTGTTGGCCTGCAAAGATCCTGCCGGCCTGTCCAAGGGCAGCTGCATGCCCTTCAGAATACGGTAGGCAAGGATGCCACCGTTCTCGGGGATGTCGGCATACAGTGATTCATCCTCCCTGACGTCCCAGTCAGGCTGATAAATCTTGCCGGGAATGATAGGCCGGCGAGCAAAGGAGGACGACACCGCGTCACTCAACGGCACCTCCTTCATCTCGATCCACTCATGGTACCGAGAGAAGATGCTGGGAGATAAGTTGGATAAAAAAATGGGCATTGAAATAAGCTCCCGGATCTTCCCGCGGAGAGAAGAATAAGAGCCCGAGAGCCAGGAGGCGCCGCTAACATGACCAGGGCCAGGGGCCGTGACAACCTGCTGTTAGACTACTGGAGGAGCAACGTCCTCTATCTGAACGCCCTCGTCAGCAGGGGTTCAGAAGTCTCAGCATCCCCAAGGGCCTGCCTCTTATTGGCGGACGTATCTTCCGCAACTGACTCACGCGGCCGCCTCCTGTTACCACCACCACGAGCAACAGGCCGGGAGGTGGATGACCTGATTGGGACAGCAGGGGATGGTTGGCCGCTAGTTCCAGCAACAGCAGCAGAAGCACCCTGAGCAGATTCGCGAACAACATTCGCCCCACCGCGACCTCGGCGGATGTTTTGTGGCCCGTGGCGGTTACCTCCCCGACGGCCGTTAGTTGTACCGTGCATTGTCTCGTGTTCGTAAGGGGGAGCAGGCGGCAAGTGTGTTAGCGGCTTGAGTTCCTCGTCAACGCCAAGTGCGTCGAGGTCAAGATGGTCAAAACCTGCAGAAAATCAGGAAGCAGTTAAAAAAAAAAAATGAGGAATTGCTATTTTCATCAAACGGACCAGTCCGGCAACAGTACTTACCATTTTCATGAGTAGGGCAGTGCAGCATGGCCGACAAGGGCTTGTTCCCCAGGATGTACTTGGAATGAGGAATCCAATATTTGGGCTCTTTAACCCTCGCCTCTTTCCCGTCCTCATAGGTAACTAAATAATCCTCCGTGTCAAAATAATCAAAGGCCGCTAACTCTTCCCTAGTTAACGGAACACTAGGTAAATGCTCCATATGACGACGGGGCTCGGTGAAAGCACAGTATAATCTTCAGGAACCCGTAACCAAAAGAAGGCATCCTGCCAACCTTTCAAACCAGTCATTTTAGGTTGGATGGTCATCTTCTTGTCGGCTGTAGTTAGCGACCACCAACCTGCCTACCTTGAGGACCCATTTTTCTTCAGCCAATGGATATGGCGGAGCAAATTTAATGTTTCCGGGAAGTCCATAAAGCGTACAACCCAGATGTACGCGATCAAGTTTCGGAACGCTAAAGGAGTCAGTTGAGCCAAGCACACGTTGAACGCGTTCAAAATCTTTACCAAAAAAGAATCCAGAGGAAGGCGGAGGCCGAACTCGAAGTGATGAGTGTACACGGCCACATGACCGGGAGGACACTCTGTCACAATAGCCCCCTCTGGTGGAACTATCAGCCGATAACCATCGGGAAAATTGTATAAATCCCGAGCAGCCCGGGGATAGGAAAGTTCAATGGCGTCCTGACGCCGTGGCCCGTCAATCTCTACACTAAGAGGACCACCACTATAATCAGCAGGCAGCCAAAGAGCATCAGATCCCGGTCCAGTCTCAATCTCATCCTCCATTTGATTGGAGTCGTCAACCCTTAATTCGGCAGCACAGGAACTTTCCCCAATCATGTGTGCCAACAGAGGCACAGGATCAGCCGCGTCCTTAGTAACGCGTACAGCAGGACTCGCAGCACCACTGCGACGGTGGTAGACAGTCTCTTGACGGACCATAACGGTAGCAATGGAGTCGCTGTCGTCGCCTAAATCAATAATATGAGGGTTAGGAGCCGCATATTTCTGTAAACGGTCGAAAAAATCGGCCGTCACCTCCACCCCAGCATTCGCCAAGCTATCCAACCAAGCATGCTCTCTAAGAGGTGCTACATCAATACCGGGAACGGCATCGGCCGGAGGATGCCTAATGGATCGCCTAGCAAGAATCTGGTGCCTAAGCTCTCTAAGCGTTTGCCGGTCACCACTCTAACTAGCGGATATATACCTCCTACTCAGGCTATGCTCCTCAGGGGTAGCAGGGTCGTTTAGAAACTTTGACCTTAACTCTTTTTCTCTCTCAGCGGTAAGATGTATGTCCGCTAACAACTTGGTCCTCCCCACTGGGCTTGAGCCAGAAGCAGGTTCACTATTGGCCAAAGGGGAAGAGGGCTCGCTATCGACCAGGGTAGAAGAAGGGTCACTCTCGGTCATGAACGCCTCACTAGGGGTATTCTGGCTATCAGACTGATCCGACATGATGAAAACGCAAAGAAACTTAATAAAACGCGGAGGGAAATTGAAGAAATACCTGGAAACGAAAGGTCGCCGGAGAAAGGTAAAATGGTAGTGAAAGACGCCGGAAAAGGTAAATAAAGTCCCCGGACAGCGAAATTGCACCGCAAAGCTTGAGCCTGAGCCAAGGAATCACCGGAAAAAACAGAAAAAACACCGGCGAACGACAAATCTTCCAACCCAGAAAATACCCAGGAAATGTTTGTCAAGAAAAGACAGAATTTTCAGTACATTAGAACCGGAAAATGAAAACTAGAAGGTTGAGTAACTTTTCGAAGTGATTTGAGCACAGAAAAAGCAGTTTTTAAGCAATACAAGCTTCGGCTATGGAGGTTTTTATCAGAGAAGAAATGGAGAAGGAAAGAGAGAGTTTTTGAGCGTATGATAAAAATTCAGAAAAGGACAACTGCCACATATATGCAATAAATCAACGGCTGAGATTGCAAAACCTTTCAACTCCTTACCAGATTCTTGCCAAGTGTCGAAACATAGCAGAACCCTAATAAAGTAATGGGCGGGATTTTCGGAAAAGTAATCATTAACTTTTCGAAATTTTTCAACTCCCTACGACGACATGTGGCACCCAACGAACCAACCTCTCCAAAAAATTGAGCACGACAACAATGACTCGCGTCCACCGACAACATCCTTAGCGGTTGAGACCCCAAAAGATGCTGGGGGGGCTAGTTGTATGGGGATAACCCAAGTACGTTAGTGGACCCCCATGAGGAGTCCGCGAACATAATGACGGACGCGAATATTGTAAGTGTCGCCTAGCGCTCTAACAAGTCAATCCATTATCGTGGTCCGACAACGATTGGCGGTCGCCCAACAAGACAAAATAAGGGAATCTTCCCAAGTGTTAGGTGCACCACAACCGTACACGTGTAAAAGGATTACGCACCCTGTCAGAGGAATAGTATTTCTATAAATACCCCACTAATACTATTTTGCAGGTACATTCTCTCACACTCATAATTCTTGTCTCTTTCTCTCTACTTTCTCTCTCTAAAGTGGGCCACGTACTGACTTGAGCGTCGGAGGGGGTTTCCTCGCATCCCCCCTAGGGTAGTTCACGTTTGCTCCCTGTGCAGCTATTCCCAGAGACGACAACCCTAAATCTTTGGCGGACTAACCAAGACCGCCAACCGTTTCAATACCGAAACAAAAAGGAAATGAAACTTAAAATTAGCAAGTAATAATTAAAAGACATTAAAATCTCTATGTATAGATGGGTGGGGACAAAATGAGGGGAAAAAATATCATATATTAAGGGCACTTTAATACTATTAATAAATCATAAATTTGCAAAAGAAATAATATTGGATATTTAATGAAACAGTAGCGTTTTCCTACGATGGTTTTAAGAATAAAAGTAAGTCCCTACCACAATTTAGTGTTTAACTAAAAGTAATTCCACATTTTAGTGTTCATGTTAGGTTTGATGTAAAATGGAAGTTTGGATAAAATTATTTCCACATTTTAGTGTTTATGTTAGGTTTGACTGTAACATTCAAACATAAACTATTTAGATGAATATCATTCATAGTCAGCATACAAAAACCGACGTGGAATATGATGTAAGTATATCGAGAAAACCACCTAGCTACTTTTAATGTAATGACTGATAATATATCAACTACTTCATATGTCTCAAAAGTTATTCTCGTCATTTCTTCTTTTCACGATTGTCAATGCACATTTTGTATCATTAACTAGTTTGTAGGCCTGGGCTATTCATCGGGTACTTATAATTATCATTATTAATAATATACTTTAAAATGATCACCAAATATCATTTGGTTTAGTGCTAGTTAGGACTTTAGTATATAAACTTGAAGGTCATGGGAGCAGATCATATACAATGCATTTACTAATTTTTTTGTTGTATATGAATCATGTGTAGTAAAACAACCTAAGGAAGAGCGCCATGTGGCGCCGTTCCTTGATTAAGAACACCTTTTATATATTAGTACTAGCTTTTTATGCACGCTAGGCGTGCAGCGATATTTTAGGGGTAACTGTTACTCAGTAGTATAACAAACCAAAAATGAAAGTTCATATCTAAATTCACCTTCATTTTGTGAATAAGAAAGATTGAATACTTACAAATAGTATTTAAAAACACTTTAATAAATAAGTATAAGTAATGAAATTACATCTCTAACTACTGTTTTTTGTTGACTTTAACTAATTTTCTTGAAAATCCACACACACGCATTAGCCTATTCAACTTCAAATAGGTAATCAACATTGTGGAACTGATTTATATCCATGGTCTTACTTGGTGGACGTAAAAACCACGAGTATTCTTTAAATTCGAAATTTTCATTACTTTGTTAAAAATTGTTGCTCTCCCATTGTGCATTTGCAATTTCTATCAAGTTCTTAAAACTATGTTTAGACACAATAATCATTCAACAAAAAAAAAAATCTCTATTATAAAGGTTGCTACTGTTGCTTTCAAATAGTTTACACTACTAAATAAAGCGCATAAAGGGAGAGATATGTAAAACAATAAAAGGTTATAGAACCAACTTAAGTCTAAATCAACCAACTATCATGCAGCATAACAATTTTCAGTGTAGTCTGAATTTTTTTTGCTGAGTGTGAGAAACTAAGAGAAAAAAATGCTATGTGTGACATGCTCATTATGAAAGAAGCTTATATTAAAATTATGCAGCGTAGTCAATTGGTACACTTTTTTTGCACCCAAAAAGTGGCACACTATGCCTTTTTAATACTATATTTGATTAAATTACATACATTATAATGCAGTCCTTTTTCTTAGCTACATACTCCCCCAATTCCCAAACCCATCTCTCTCAATTTTCACGCAATTCTTCACTTTCTCTCTCCTTTTCATCATCTTCCTCAGTTTCCCCAAATCAAACCACACACTCAATTTCTCCGTATTCTTAGCTAAACCTCTCAATCTCCGCTTATGTGGACTTCGAAGAGAAGCACTGAGTTTCTCAGTGAGTTCTCGTCGATTTCAGCGTCCGAGTAGCCGAGTTCACTCTCCTGAGACCTTCGATTATGATCTCGTCATCATTGGAGCTGGCTTTGGCTGTCACGGCGTTGCTTTTCATGCCGTCGATAAGGTATTTTTGAATATTGAGTTGATGGCCTGAAATTCGATTATGAGCACAAATTTTTGATTTTAATATATGGGTTGAAGTATTTTTTTTCTCAATTTCTTTTTAATATCTGGGCACAAAAACAATTTGAGTTGAAGTATTTTGTCTCCAATTTTTTTTAATATCTGGGCACAAATTTGAAATTTTTTTTTGACGAAATTTGATTTTTTTTCCGACCAATTCTGATGTAATATTAATGTTGTGGAGGGACAATTAAGTAAATTTCAATGGGGACACCATTTGCTCCCTCCTTGGCTTATATAATAGAGATAGATATCTTTAATTACATAAGGAAAAATTATAAAAATTTGATTTTTGTAATGTCTTTATAACTTTATTGGGACGAACTAAACAAGACAAATTTAGAAGATTCTCTCCACTTATAAATAATGCCAAGATTGCAAATAGGAACATCTTTTGGGGAATGAGGGAGTATATTTGTTTATTGGTAAAATGCTAATAAAGGTTCGAATCCCTGAAAACAAATCTAAAAGTTTGAAAGCTAAAAATATTAATGGGGCTAACCTTAATCCTTATAAATTATGAAAAAATAATTAATAAAGCAAAAAAAATTTCCGTTGTAAATAAAACAGTGTTAGCTGTAGTCTCCGCTAAATATAAAACGACTTACACATATCATTTACCTAACAGGATTGATGATTAAAAGTGTGATATGTGTTTTCTTATTTGTTAGTATTATATGGTAGGGCCATGTAAAGATGACAAAGTGATCAGAGACCACACAATAACACAGGATTGGACTCCAAACTCCAAATTCGAGCTAGACATGGAGGTCTATGGAATAGTTTGCTTCACAGTCAGCTAAATAGGGCAAGAAACCGCATCATTCAATATAGTGTGACTAATTGTCTTCATAAGCCTATACATTATATTCCATTTAGGCCTAACTTTCTTCAACTAAAACAGTGATGTGACCTACCTTGTTGTATATTGATGATCACACACTATTCACAGTACAAACCTCTGTGACTATTAGAAGCTAGTTAAGGGAGAATGGTTCTAAAGACCAGGAATGGTTTCAATGCGAGATGAACAAAACTCTAACATGACTTGGCTGATCTGATAGACTTCAATATACCAAGATCAAGTTCGTTCGAGCTGAACTTGAACTTGGTGATAGACCATGTTCTAACTATAAGCACACTAAAATACTTCTACTATATCAATACTTGACTGCATGCTAGTACTTAACTTGGGAATATAACTACCTTCTTTTTTAAATTGGAAATTTAAGCTTTAAATCCGTGGCAAAGGTTATATAATTTTCTCACAAAAGTTTGAAATATATTTATCATTTTTCTTAAATTAACGAGCACATGAAGCGAACACAAGTGAGTTTGCGTTTGGCTTGTCATGTATCTAAACTATAAACTTGTGCTCAAACTTGGCTCATTAACAAACAAAGCAAGCTCAAACTAAGCCTTGATTGAATTGATTTCAAACGGTACATTTTGTTCGTGTCCACCCGGTTCAAAACTAAGACTTGATTATCTCGGCTACATCACGTTCTGTATAATTTTATACACGTATTAAGAGAAAACACACATGTACCCTATTCAAAGGAGAAATACAATGACTAACATATAAGACTAGTGGGCCACTCCACTTATTACCAATTGGTAGATCTAATTTCACATTATATTTCACCTAGTTAGACGTGATCAATAATCCTGATTAAACTTAATCAATCCTTTTTTTTATTCTTCTAAGTAAAATGTATAAGATCCCGGAGCAATAAGTCAAAATATCCAAACTTTAAAGAACTTACAACTTGAAGAATTAAGCAACTTCTGAAAGATTGTCGAAGGGTAATACTGGTGAGTGGGTTGTAGGACAACGAGTACGACACTGACCTTACATAGGCAGGGGTGAAAGCTGAGGGTTTCCATGCACATGCATCGGTCTCCCTCTTTAATACCATTTCCTTTGTCGTTTCTTCCTCCGTGTCTCTCTTGCCAAAGCCAATTTCTTCCTACGCCATCTTATCATTAATAGTATGACTGAATCACTACTATAAATACCCACCAAAAAAATACTCTTTATGATAAAGTGAACACAAAAGCCTAAATATTTGACAAAAAAACATTGGAAAAAAAAGGCAACAAGTTTGTATTTCTATTTTCTTCTAATTTCTTCCACAAAAACAAGATAAATGGCAAACTCTAAGCTCGTTGCTACGAAGAACAAAATGATTAAGCTCAAATTGGTCATGGAGAAGCTACAAAGGAGCTTCTCACTAGGCAAGAGACTATCGATGTCCGACATCGATGAGCTCCAAGATCAACATGATGATCATGAGGAGCAGTGTTATGCAGACTCCGGCTCGGTACCGGAGGATGTGAAGGAAGGACATTTTGCCGTAGTGGCGGTTGATGGAGGGGTGGAGAAGCGGTTTGTAGTGCCAATTAGGTACTTAACACATCCCACGTTTGTTGCATTGTTAGAGAAAGCAGCTGAAGAGTATGGATTTGATCATGGTGGTGCACTTACCATACCTTGTAGGCCAAGTGAGATTGAGAGGATTTTGGCTGAAAGATGGAACGGGCGTAGACGGTCAGCAGGCTTTAGAAGAGGTGATATTATTAGGATGAATTCCAACTTCATGCTTCAGAGTTATTAAATTAATTGTTAATAAGATAGATTGCATGTAACGCTTCTTAATATATACTTATATGTTTATAGCCCTAATTTTTTTGTTAATCATAAGAGTAATTTGAAGAGTGGCAATAACACTCCTCATCTTCCACACCTTAGGTGCGACTATTATGTAGAGCTACTTATCCAACCGGTCTCTAGTCAAATGACAAATCACCTTACATAAGCATTTCGTCATGCTAATTATTAGCTACATTATTATTATCTTTGAATACAATTAGTATTGTGTGTACCTGGTGTACAATAAATTTATTGTGAGACCCGCTCATTTTAAGCCAAAATGGTAACTTTAAGGTCAAAATGCATGGGTAAATTTTCGAGTCAAGATGATCACTTTAAAACAAAGGGTAACTTTTAATCTTAAATGGATTACTTTTATATAAGTAAAAGTGATCCATTTATGACAAATAGTTACCCCCATCTTATGTAATCTTTTACTAAAGGGGTCACTTTTATATAAGTAACTTATACTAGTATAAGGCAAAAAGTTACCCTTATTGTATACTCTTATAACGGTACACCTAGCCAATTAATGTTTAAAGCAAAAAGTTACCCTTATATAAGTAACTAAATCTGACTAATACCAAGTAAGTGTTGGCCCAGTGGTGATGGGGACAGACTTTGGTAGGACGGACCCGTGTTCGAATCCCCGCAACACCCTTGGGAGAGGAATGGAACCTAACCACCCCGAACTTGGCCTCGATCCGGATGTAGCCCGAAGGGTGAACCGGGTGCAAATACCAAAAAAAACTAAATCTGACTAATACAATTAGAACTAGGATGCCTCTACCACTAACTCTAGTAGAGCTACTTAAATCTAACTTCAAAATCCAATTTCCCAAGTGGGAGTTTAGGGGACTTCTAAATTACTTACATACAGAACATTTTGGAGTCATATTGAAAAAAAGCTAGCCAATTAATGTTTTCGTGAGTCAGGAATTTCCTTAGAAAACAAGAGTATTTATAAATTAATGTTTTCGTGAGTCAGGACTTCTAAACGTTTTCCTACTTCTGCTTGATTTATGTTTCTTCGCTATTATAAATACATTTAGTTCGTTTTATTCATATATGGACTAGAATTCTTTGATTGGGACATTAATTTATCTAGAGACTTTTAAAGCGAGAGGTTAGAGATTCAATAGAGATCAAATTATTTCTTTGTATCATCATTTCATACTACAATTCATAGTGAAGTGTCAAAGGATTTTCCCCACGTTTGAAGGGGTATCACAGGGCTGCGCTTCACGGGTATGCGTATGCCTTTGGACGATGGATTGGTCTACACCCACCCTCGAGTGTGGAACCTGTTGGCTCTTGTTGCTGACATATTGCCTCCGCAGCACACAACTGCGAAGTCTGTGGATGTTGCGCAGGGGTTTACCATGGGAGGCACCACGGACGAGCGGAAAGTCCGTATTTTTCTGTTGATGCTCGTGAGTGAGTCCATGTGGAATGATAGGGGTACTCGTGTCTCGAAGCGATGCCCGGAGGCCTTGTCTGATATGGCTGAGGTGGCCTTGTATGACTGGACCGAGATGGGCTACTATAGCCTCATTTTCGGTGTACGTGCGGCTTGCCGGCTGAGGGGCACCAGATCTGCTATCTCCCTTATGGGGCCATGGAGGCTGCTGGAGATATAAACAGTGACTTGTCTTTTCATCTATCAATTTCCTCCATTATTGTCGTATATTTTATTGTTGCTGCAGTGTTGGTGCTACAAGTATTTTTAGGAATTGGCTCAAGATAGGCGCGTGTAGGAATATATAGATGCATATAGCGGAATTTTAGGAAACAATTTCCTAACATTTATCATAGGATCGCAAAACATATGAATCATTCAATAGGGATTAAATATCAAACCTTTGTAGCGTGATTTCCCTGTTGTATGCAAGCCTTGAAGATCCGAGATCCCCAAGTGTTGCTCCTCTAATCAGTCCACAAGCACTAGTTGAACACCAACGTTTGCTAGAACGGAAGAGAAGAAAATCCTCTTGCTTTTGATGGTATAGGCGCCGGTTTAGGGAATAGGTCTAGGGTTTCTCTTTCTCTCTCTAGTGAAAAGAAACTGACTAATCAATTGATCACCTAAACCCTAATATTATATCCTATATATAATAGAAGAGTACAGGCTAGTTAGGAGAACTAATTCTCATCCTATTGCCCTTTGGACCGGCCCAATCCTAATCCTAAATGGATTTGGATTGCTTTGTCCAACTTGTGCTACAATGTTTAGGCCCAATCAATATTGTCCTATTAATCATATTTATTCTCTAGCAAGTAAATATGATTACTAAAATAATTAACTTTATTATCTTCATAATAACATTCCTATTTATATTTAGTAATTGCCGGAATGTCTAAGGACATATTCCTTCAATCTCCCACTTGTCCAAAGACAAGAGCGCAATGTTAAATTCCTTAAGTCACTTAATGTCAAATTTGATAACACAATGTTATTCTCAAATTTTGTTCCTTGATCGCTGAGTTCGAACTGATCAAATATGGATTAACTCTTTAATTCTATTCCGCATGGCCATGCAATTTTCCAGTTCTCGCTCATCAAGAGGCCCAGACACCATTCCTATTAAATAGGAGGACTTATCCACTCTTGTATGACCATAATTCCCACTCAATTCTTAGCCCACCTGACCACTGCCTTTATAACATCCTTTTACGGCGCGGCATTTAACAGTGTCAAAGTTAAACTAATTATATTGTGGTTATCAAGACATACTCATGTCTAAGGAATCCACTAAATATAGTAGTTTGATTCTACTTTTAGAATCTAATTAGGTCAAGTTTCAATGTATCAACTATACATCCATATAATCAATTAGACATCTCTATGTCTCCATAGCCCATGGAACTGCGCTATCAATTAATTATATACTAGTCTTTTAAATAAATCACTTATGTCCAATTTAGTGATTTAGACTAGGGACTTTAAATAAATTGTGATTTTCAGTTCACTTTATAGGGTTCCAATATCAAAACGTTTTCGATAATCCTATTTGAAAACACAAATTATTTGGACATTTTATTTAATACTAAACCAAACAATTAAATAAGAACGAAATTTTATTGATAAACATTTCAAAGCATAACAAATGTCTTTACAATTGTAAACATGAAGTAAACAACCTAAAACCATTCTCCCATATGCTTAAGCCCCATAGACCTAGTATGACATTCATGCTTAGGTTGAGCAAGCGGTTTAGTATGAACATTGCTTACTTTCACATCCTCTCTACCAACGATTTCTCGAATGAGATGGAATTTCCTGAGCACATGTTTAGACCTTTGATGCGATCTGGGTTCCTTAGACTGAGCAATGGCACCATTATTGTCACAATACAACTCAATGTCATTCTCAATGCTAGGAACTAGACCAAGCTCACCAGTGAACTTTTTGATCCAAACAGCTTCCTTTGCTGCATCAGCTGCTGCAATATATACAGCCTCTGTTGTAGAATCCGCGATGGTACTCAGCTTAGAGCTCTTCCAGCTCACAGCTCCTCCATTGAGACAAAATATGAAACCAGATTGCGATCGAAAATCATCTTTGTCACTCTGGAAGCTTGCATCGGTGTATCCAGTAACAACCAACTCATCATCTCCACCATAAACCAAAAAATTATCCTTAGTCTTTCGCAAGTACTTAAGGAAGTTTTTCGCTGCAATCCAGTGCGCATCTCCTGGATTTGACTGGTATCTGCTGCATATACTCAAAGCATATGCAACATCCGGTCGAGTGCATATCATGGCATACATAATGGATCCTACTGCAGAAGCATAGGGAACATTACTCATATGCTTGACCTCATCAGGACTCGAAGGACACTGAGTCTTGCCAAGTGTTATGCCATGTTGCATGGGAATGAAACCTCTCTTGGAGTTTTCCAGCTTGAACCTTGCAAGAACCTTATCAATATAAGTCTCTTGACTAAGTCCAATCAGCCTTTTCGACCTATCTCTATAGATCTTTATTCCCAATATGTACTCAGCCTCTCCTAGGTCTTTCATAGAGAAACAATTTTTAAGCCATTCCTTGGTCGACTCAAGCATGGTCTTATCATTTCCTATGAGAAGTATGTCATCCACATACAAGACCAGAAAAGTAATACTACTCCCACTTAACTTCTTGTATACACAAGATTCCTCTTCATTTCTGAGAAAGCCAAATTTCTTGACTGCCTCATCAAATCTGAGGTTCCAACTCCTTGATGCTTGCTTTAGTCCATAAATGGACTTCTTAAGCTTGCATACACTCCCTGGATTTTCTAGATCTTCAAAAACTTGAGGTTGTGTCATGTACACATCCTTTTTCAAGAACCCATTCAAGAAAGCGGTTTTGACATCCATCTGCCATATTTCATAGTCATGAAAGGCAGCAATCGCAAGGATTATCCTAATGGACTTCAGCATGGCTACTAGTGAGAAGGTTTCATCATAGTCAATACCATGAATTTGTTTGAAACCTTTCGCCACCAACCTTGCTTTGAAAACACTAATGTTTCCATCCTTGTCTGTTTTCAACATGAAAATCCATTTGCATCCAATGGGTTTTACCCCATCAGGTAAATCAACCAAGTCCCATACTTGATTTTCAGACATGGAATCCATTTCAGATTTCATGGCCTCAAGCCATCTTTCGGAGTCTTGACTATCCAAAGCATCTTTGTAGCTAGTAGGTTCTTCTGATTCTAAAATCGTTATCTCAGAACTTTCAGTCAAAAGGAAATCAATATATCTCTTTGACGGAATGATGGTCCTACTAGACCTACGTGGGGGAACAACAAAAGAAGTTTCTACCTCACTAGGTTGAGTGACTTCGCATGGAGTATCTCCAAGTGGGACGATAGGAGGTACGTGAATTGAATGCACCACCTCCTGAGCATTTTCATGCCGGGCCATCTCTGATGAGGTGTTAACCTCATCCATTTGTTGCTCATCTCGAACTTCTTCGAGATATATATATATTTCTCCCACTTGTTTTTCTGGAAATAAACTCCTTTTCCAGAAAGACACCATTACGAGCAACAAACACTTTGTTTTCGCTTTGATTGTAGAAGTAGTATCCCTTAGTCTCTTTTGGGTAACCCACAAAAAGACATTTATCGGATTTGGGTGAAAGCTTATCAGAAAGTAAACGTTTTACATAAGCTTCACAACCCCATATCCTTAGAAAAGACAATTTTGGAACGTTTCCTGTCCACATTTCATATGGTGTCTTTTCCACTACTTTGGATGGTGCTCTGTTAAGTGTGAATGCCGCTGTTTCAAGCGCAAATCCCCATAATGAAATAGGAAGATCAGCAAGAATCATCATGGATCGAACCATATCAAGTAGAGTTCGATTCCTTCTTTCAGAAACGCCATTTAACTGTGGTGTTCCTGGCGGAGTCCATTGTGAAAGTATTCCACAATCCTTCAAATGATCACCAAATTCTTGAGATAAATATTCACCACCACGATCGGATCGTAATGCCTTAATTTTCTTCCCAAGTTGGTTTTGTACTCCATTATGGAATTCCTTAAATTTTTCAAAGGATTCCGACTTATGCCGCATGAGGTAAACATATCCAAATCTGCTCACATCATCGGTAAAAGTAATGAAGTAACTGTACCCTCCCCTAGCCAATGTACTCATAGGTCCACACACATCCGTATGTATGAGGGCTAAAAGGTCGTTGGCCCTTTCACTTGAACCTGTGAAAGGAGACTTTGTCATTTTCCCCATCAAGCAAAACTCACAAGTATCAAATGATTCGAAATCAAATGATTTGAGAATTCCATCTTTATGAAGTTTCTCGATGCGCTTTGAGCTTAATTGGCCTAATCGACAATGCCATAGGTATGTAGGGTTTGAATCATTTGCTTTATGTTTCTTGCTGTCTATGTTATAGATGTGGGTTTCTAAGTCTAGCACATATAAACCATTTGATAACTTAGCGAAGACATAGAACATATCATTCAAATACGCAGAACAACAATTGTTCTTTATTGTAAATGAATAACCTTCGAAATCCAAAACAAGAATCGAAATAATGTTCTTTGTGATAGCAGGAACATAATAACAATTATTAAGTTCTAAAACTAATCCTGAAGGTAAAAGTAGACTATATACTCCCACTGCCAATGTAGCAACTCGTGCTCCATTGCCAACGCGAAGATGTAGTTCTCCCTTTCCCAATGTTCTACTTCTTTTGAGGCCTTGCATATTACAAATAATGTGCGAACCACAAGCAGTATCAAATGCCCAAGAAGCAGAAGTTGCTAAGTTAACTTCTATAACATACATATCTGAACTAGAAACTCCTTTCTTTTGATCCTTCAGATACTTGGGGCAACTACTTTTCCAATGACCAACCTTGTTACAGATGTAACAATAGTGCTCATCAGCAACTTTTGGTCTTGGTGTAACGATTCCCATATCTCTTTCAATTGCAATGAAACGTTCAGCATTCAATTTGTCCTTCAAAAGGATGGAGCGCAAATTACAAGTAGAATTGTTGGTGTTGATATTGTTGTTACTAGACATAATTACTACGACAAATAATAAAGCAAGATTCAATCAATGTTTATCAAGAAAGCAGCAATTAAACAAATTTTAATTAACTACTACCCTTTATTCAAAAATGAAAGTCCCCGATTGAATAATGAAATAACCAAGATCCCCTCCCACTACAATCAAACGGACTTTGGCCCTGCCTTCAATTTATAGTAGTTGAGGTAAGTAAACACTTTACTAATTATAACTAATTATAATTCTTGGTAGACAGGTTAACAACTCCTTGTTTATTCCTATCTCTTAGCTTCAAAACCCAAAACTTTGTCTTTTGATGATTTTGTTGAGTTAAACCAAACATTAACATGTAAGTTTCAAAAACCTACCCTACTATCCCGGGAACTATGAGCAACACCCTGCTTTGGCAGAACCTATTACTCATGATCTAAGGCTTTATAGGTGTTGTTTGGGGAAGCAGTTGAACTCAATATTACTTTTGGGGACCTAAGTTTACTAATATGGTCAATTAATAGAGAACACATGAATCAATTAACCACAAATAAACTTAGAAGCAAGCATTTAAACAAGATAAATGCAAGAGAATTACTATAAGCAATAATTAAATGATCAAGTATGGCCCCTATACTTAGGAAAATAACTAATCTTCATGAATCCTCCCTTGAGTCTCCATGGATCACCATCCTTGAAACTCCTTGGATCCTCATGCTTGATTACATAATTTGAATTAAATAAATAACTAAAATTTAAAGTTACACAAATACAAACGATTCGCAGATCGTATTTAAATTACATTCAAATATAACGATTCGCAGATCGTATTTACTATCCTAATTTGGGCCATACTAGTCATAACATGCAAAATATAATATCATACATATTACATTAACTATTCACGCATTTATAATATCAACATAAAATAAATACAATCTATTTACTTATTAACAATTAATAAGCAAATACAACTTTCCATAATAGTTATAAAATTTAACAAATTGAACCTAGAAATTATTTAGGAAACATTATTATTTTAATTCAATTACTTATTCATATATGGTATTAATCATCATTAATAAATTAATTTGCATTATTGGAAATGTTGTGGTTTATGCCCAAACTTAAACAAAAAATGTTTTACAAAGAATTTGTTTTTTTTTTTTTTTTTTTTTCATTAAAGAAAAAACGCAGCCTGCTGGCTGCTTGTGGTCTTTTGAGACCACAACACCTGTTGAAATTCTCCAGCCACCATGCTCACCAAATCGACCACCAGCCAGCAGCCAAGAACGGCCGCCAGCCGAAGCTCAAAATCACGCACCCTCCCTCGGCCTCGCCGGCCAGCCAGCCGGCAGCGCACGTCGGCAGCAGCGCTGTCACGTCCACCAGCGCGCCAGCAGCCACGCACTTCGCAAGTGCTCTGCTGGTCGCGATACACCGGCGAGCTTGACCCATCGCCGCCCGTGATTTCCCTTTGCCGCCGACCTAAAATGCCCTCCACCGTGGCTCCACCGGCGCAGGTGGGGCAACCCAGCCATGGTGGGAAAATCTTTGAATTTTGTAATAATTTACAAAATTGCCATTAAATCTTTAACAAACAATTTATTTAAAGATTTAGGATTTTAATTAGGTCTTAATAATCCGAAAATTATGGCAAAATTTTTTTGAATCACTTAACAAACTAAAACAAAATTTCAGATTTGTTAAGATTAGATTTTAAATGCTTAATCTGTATTAAACATTAAATCTAACAAAAAATTTAAAATTAGGGCAAAAAATCAAATTATCTCGAAAAATTCAGAAAATTAACAATTAATTTCCGGAAGGCCATTAGGAGGGTCGTCGAGGACCAGGTAGTTTAGAGCAAATTAGAAGTCTTGTGTGTATGGTATCTTATGATATGTGAATCATTTGTAAGTCGTCTTCCGCCCTGGGGCTTTGTACCCGGATATTCCTTTTATGGGTCTGAGGAGTTGATGACAACCCTCAGGACCACCGTTTATGGGGCTCTTGACCTTATCTGGTATCTGGGCGAGCGTGTGGTACGCTAGTTCGTCCGATCGCCTCCTCTGATCCCCATGAACCAGCATGTTACTATCATGGATGTGGAGCCACTGATCTGGGCTATCAAGGACGGGGGTCAATCCGTCAGCCGTGTCTAGGCTTTGTTCATCCGAGGCCAGGTTACGCGGAACGTATGATTCCCGCATGGCTCCCCGAGTGCGATTCAATGGAATATGAATCTTGAAATCTTTTCCTTTAATTATTTTGACCTGATCAAAATGTTGATTATTGTCCTTTTTGTTAGGCGCCGACTCGGGTTCCATCTTTCCCTATTCCAAATTTGAGAATCCGGTACACGGGGAATGCAGGGATCGTAGAGGAAACCTAGAGGTGGCGCCGGAGGCATAGCAACATTATGTCCATTCTTTGCTTGCTGATGTTGAGTTGGTAAGTATTATATCTAAAAGTCATGAAATTTTGTGTAATGTTTTGTCCTGTGTTGACTGAAATTGTGCTTGTTTCTTTATATGCTCCACGAGAGACTCTTGTGCAACTGCTTTGGGTGATTGACTCCCTGAAGCATGGGATATCGAAGCTGAAGAGGAGTTCCTCATGCAGACGGTTAGATACGCAACAGGTAACTGGTTTGTTTTGTCTTTTGTATTGAGTTTTCTTATTTGACTTCTAACATTTGTTTTGTTTATTTATAGCATCGCCATAAGTCGAGGTACTCGACCTTGTCTGCTATGGGTCAAAGTGGTAATCATCCAGGGGGGACAGACTCGGGTGATGCGGGTCCATGTTTTGCTGCTGGGTTCGACATGGGGAGCATAGGGTTCATGGGGAACGTTATGTTCAACACATGGATGAACCCAATGATGATGCAAACGCAGATGTATCAGTAGGGATTTGGAATCCCAGGTTCTCAAGATTGGAGGGGTCGCTCTAGTAGGCAGCCTGGTGGGATCCGTATTGAGGAGGTGCCAAGTGACGAGGCTTCTCCCTCTGGCGATCAAAGCCCAGAAATCTTCTTAGGCCATTTTGCCCTTATGATATTAATTATGCACTTGTTATTGTACCTATATAAGTTATTAAACCTTCATTTGGTTATTGAACTTGAATTATGTTTTGACACTGCTCTGCTTGCACCATATTGTGACTTTATGCTTTGGTTTTTGATTTGTCTTTGTGAATGAAAATTTATTTCTAGTATGTAAAAGATTATGTATGCAATATGGAACGCAAAAGATTGCTACAATGCAATGCAAATGCAAGTGTTTATGCAAATAGAGGATTCTCGACCTTCACCCAACAAAAAAAGAATAACAATGAGGGGAAAAGAAGTGGTGGGAGGTGTTGTAAAAAAATAAGTAATTTTGTTTTTGAGATATTCCCCAAAACAAAAAAGAAAAATAAAAAGGATAATGAAGAGATAAAGGAGGATAAAAAGGAGTCCCAAAAGGTGATATCGAGATTGCACGGTCAGTTGATGTGTGTAGCACAAAAATCAGAACATGATGCACGAGCGCTAGACTTGAACAATCGGCAATTTAGAGCTGCGCAATAGGAGATGCGTGGCACACACTGCAATGAGTCTAGTGCAGTAGCCATGCGCTTGGTGCATTGTCTTTCGTCTGGCACATTAGTGTTGGGCGGAGCGCAAGCCCTGAAAACTTTGGATGTGTTTGGAAAGTCGTGTCTGACTAGAAATTGTATCCGATTTTAGTAAAAAATATGCATTTTCGATGGGATTTTTGTATTACACTTCGGTCTGCATTTTCCTTGCAATTTTCCCGGTACTTGTCATATCAAACCCCAATGGATGAGAAAACTTCTGTATCGATGCTGAGCGGAAGGCTTTCCTCTCTAACCAATGAAGAGAAACAAGAATTTGGGCATCGTTATTTGCATGTTCTTGCTAGGGATGCAGGTGGGGTGGGTCAAACAGGAGACCCGCCCCATCCCCGCCACACTGAGGCGGGGATGGGGATAAAAACCATACCCACCTTGAGGATGCGGACGGGGATGGATGCTAAGGTATACCCACCCCATCCCCGCCCCACCCCGCCCCGCGCCGCCAATATCCACCCCTCGCCGCCAATGCCCACCCCACCTGCCCCATCTTTAAATAAGTTTTAGTTAAAAGTCAAAAATATCAAAAAGCCAATGGACCTTTACATTATTTTTGGGTCGTTTCATTATTTATGTATTTTTAGGCCTTTTATATTTATCAATGTCAAAAATATTGTACATGTTTTTTTCCTTTCAAGGTGGGTATGAGGAGGGGATTTGGAGGGTGGTGGGGGCGGGGAACATGGGGATTAGGCGGGTATGGATACCCACGCAGGTGGTGAGGGCGGGGATGGTTTTATGTTCATACCCGCCGGGGCGGGGATGGGGATAGCCTTTGTACCCACCATGGGGATGGGGATGGGGATGGGGATGGGAAGAACAAAATCCGCCCCGCCCCGCCCCAGTTGCATCCCTAGTTCTTGCTGCTTTGAGATTTGTGCAACTTGACTATAATTTCCTTTATGCTGCTGTCAATTTCTGGCATGTTGCAAACCATTATTATTGTTTTGGGAATCATGAATTAACCCTTTTTCCTGAACAATTTGGTATTATATATTATTGACTGGCCCACAGTCATCAATTGCCTTGTTTCCCTAGTTTGGAGGATTATTTTTTAGGGACTTTGAGAGGTTAATGGATTTTGAGAGACAATGATCTATCTGAAATTGTATATGTAAGGCTTTAAGATTTGGGCGTTAGTATTTTGCCTACTTAGTTGGTTCTTGTTTGTGAATGGGGACAATGATGCTGGATTTTCGTCCCTGATTATTGTGGCAGAGCAACTGGAGGTAGGGCGTACTCCCATGCCACTCTGTGTAGAGGAGATGATCACCACTTTGGACACTATGAAGCAGGATACAAAAGGGCAATTTTCTGGAAGTCATCTACTGTTGAAGGTAAATTTCTATTTGGTTATGAACCAAAGAAATTATTTTATCCTTCATGTTGAATTTTTCATATGTGAAGCAATTTTTTTCTTGATGTAGATCTGGCTGATGGACCACTTGAAGCTGATTAACCCTCCAGAGAATATGGAAAGGTACAATAATAAAGGATTTATTATAAGGAATGAAGAAAGTTTTCACCAAAAAGTCATTTAAAGATTGGACCCCTTTCTTTGGGGATGATGAATTGAGTCATGAGTGTGAGGTGGATCCATGATGGTGGAACATTGGTGTCATGTGAGGGGCGTGAGATGCTCCATATGTTAAGAGTTTGTAGTTTATACACTATGACATACTATTTCCCGCTACAAGTAGTAAGGGAGTATGGTTACCGGCAATTGATCCTTGCATATGACACTATTGCTACCAAGCTGTATAATCTAATGTGGTGTGGGATAAGGAAGTGGGAGACGTAGTGGAAAGATTGCCCTTTGTGGTACACCCAAGAGAGGTTAGAATAAGAGGAAGTGTTTAAGGGCTTTTTGGTATGGATGCTTAGAAAGGATCCTGAGGTGAGGAAGGAGATGATGGAGAAAGAGTCATGTGAGGTGCCTAAGACATGGAGGTGGGTTCCACGCATTGTGAAAGCTACTCCAGAGTATTACAAGAGACATGTAAAAAAACAGGCCCTATGCCCATCTATAAGGAAGGATGACCATGAAAAATATGGTTAGAAACTTGTTGCTAAGACCTCCTTTAAGGATCGTCTGGGTCCAAAAGTAGTGCCAGTGCATGAAAGGTTTGGACCAAGGGTGACTCCAATGAAAGACAAACCACGTCCAATTGGGATAGCGGTCAGGTTAACGACTAACGCAAGGAGTGACACTAAAGGGAAGGGTGCTCCTACAGGCAAGGGTAAGGCTAAGATGGTGTATAAGGAAAAAGGGAAACAACCTAGACCACAACTACAAATGAAAAAGAGATAATCTTCATCAAAGGATAGAGAAGCAAAGAGGAAGAGGAAGGAAAAAGAAGACTGATTACAACAATCATATAATCTGCTTTATGTTCTTATCTTTTTAGTTTAGTTTAGCTTATGAATTATTGCTTTCAATAAGACTTATATGTCACTTATGTAACACCCCGACAATTCTCTCTTTTCTAAAATACCTTTTTAATATAAAACATAGAGAATTATCAAAGTATTATCGCCCGTGTGAAAACGTATCGGCTTATTCAGAATTTTGCAGCGGAAAACAATACTAATAAACTTTATAAATAAACTTAGTTAACCATAAAGTCAACTCCAAAACCAACCAATAACAAAAGTCAACCTTAAAACCAAATTAAACCAACCATAAAATATATAACTCAAAAGTACAAAATAATAACTACACAAGCTCTCCAAAATCCCGATCCCAATGATGCATCATCTTCGAACCTATTAGATGGACTATGCACTATTGATCCCTAGAGACTGCTCACCAATATGGGTCATCACATGAACAATAAGACAAAGCCATGATCAACGTACACAACAAAAGCATGTAATCAGCAAAGCTGAGTACTATATACTAAACAAGTAAATAAACCTAACATGATACTAATAAATGATAGGCAAGAATAAAACATAACATAATAACTTGCAGATAACTTTTACTGAACTAAACTTAAACAACATTTTTATTACTTTAAATGGAATAGTCAATGGACCGAGTTGTCTCATCTAAAACCAGCCTTCCCTTCGAAATACGGGCGCGACTCCGTATTCCCATGACCTACGATATCGAGGAACCTTTCTAAATAAAACAGGACACGGTGATCAATCCGGCCCCAGGAAAAGCCACGACAAGCTCACTATGTACCCCAACTCCTAATTGTCCAACACTTCAGACGTGCGCCAGTCTAAAGCTATTGCTATCCAGTTTCACTTTCCATGATTTACCAGTTATTACTTGTTATGACTCACAAGCAACACCAATAATAGAATCAACAAACAATCACAACTTTATCTTTTTATCTTAGGATTAGATAAGTGATCACACAACTTAACAATCCAAGAGTAATATCAACTTTAATCCAATCTTTCTTATTTGTTGAACCTAGCCAACAGCCAACTTACCTTTCATAGGTATAAAATATCAACTTACTAAATAAGGCCCTCGATCCTTATAAAGCAGTGAAATACTCAAAAGGGAACAATGATCAACCATGATCCAATACTAATAAATATATTAATTCTCCCATGTGAATTAATAAAAATAAAGTTCCCAACCAACAAGCTTGCATCAATCTTCCATACAAACATGATATAAATCGCATAACATAAATCTCATACTCAACATGTTCACACCACAACATAAAACATGCATAAACCAACATAATAGAAATCATATATGAACTCAACATACTCCTATACATGATACTACATAACTTTCCTTCTTAAAATCATAATACTATATAAATCAACACATAGGTATGTACGTACCTTGTGTAGACAAACTGAGATGCCACTATAACAGACTTAAAAATCGCCTAGAGAGAATTCTCCGTCAAAAATAGCGAACATAAATTCATAATCAATACACCATGAATTTACAACAATAATAAAATACTTTAAACCCTTCTTAAAAGTGTTTAAAAACTTCTCCCAACGTTAAAACTTACTTAGTACAACCTCCTAGTATAGTACTACTATACTACTACTATACTAGATGATTAAAAACCCTTAAAACACAAGTTTAAATTATAAGAACTCCATAAACACTACTCTTTCTAAATTTCCAGCAACATGATATACACTAAAACTCTTTTTAAACATATTTAAACATATTTAAACATGCTTATAATCATAAGAAAACCAACCATAAACAATAACATGATACTATGATTTTCCAACATGTAAAACCCTAAAAATCCATGCTTTGATATTTTTAAACCCTATTTTTAACATAACAAGTAAATCTGAAATTTTATTTCTTCAATACATAATTTATATAATCTTAGATTCATAATCAAATCATCAAATCACAACTTTTACATATAAACTTATTAGAACAAACTCTAAAAATATGAACTTTGCATTAAAATAAAACTTGAGGAGGAAGAAATAACAACCAAGCAAAGAGGAGGGAAGAAAGTCGGCGGCAAGGAGGGAAGAGGGAGGCGGTGCACCGGCTGCTGCTGCCGGTTGGTGGTGGCGCCGGTGGCTGCTGCTGCGACTGGCTGAAACCGAAGGAGGAGGGAGGAACCGAGAGAAAGAAAGAGAAGAAAACGAGGAGAGAGAGACCTGAAAATTGGGGGAGGAAGAGAGAGAAAAAAAATGTGTTTAATGTGTGGGGTTGTGTAAATGAGGGTATTTATAGTTTTCCCCATTAGGGGTCCAATAAAGAGTTGGGCTTTGATGGGTTAATTAAATGAGAATGACCATAGGTTAAGCCAAAAGGTTTGGGCTCCTCACACCCATTTACAAACCCTTTTCTAAATCCAATAAATGTTTCAAATATTTCAAATACTTTCAAAGCATGACTTTAAAGTATAAATCATTAAAATAAGTCCTTTGACTTTCAAATAGTCAACCTTTGAACAAATAAATCGTTAAAATACATAAATATATTTAAATATAAATAGCTATACATTAAAATATATTTATAAAATTCAATAAATTTACGGGGGATTACAGTCTACCCCTCTTAAAAGAAGTTTCGTCCAGAAACTTGACACACAAAAAAAAAAAATTCACACATTTTCAAAAGTTTTTCAACTCAACCCCTATTGGAGAAATACTTGTGCCACTCATGTGCACTATTTTGCCAACTTAAAATCACTTGTGTTACTAATGAACACCCTTTTCTTATGCGGAGAATCTATTTATTTTGCGCCAAACATGTGCAAATCGCCAAAATAAGCATAAAAATGCATAAAAATACCATAAAAAATAGGTAAAAAGTGCGAAATTCTATCGCATTCTACCCCCCTTAAATAAAACGAGTTACGCCCTCGTAGCTCACCTCAAGGAATAAATCTGGATACTTCTTCTTCATTTCAGCTTCAGCTTTCCACGTTGCCTCTTCGGACTCATGGTTCGACCAAAGCACTTTCACGATATTGACATCCTTATTGCGTGTACTAGGCACCTTCTTATCAAGAATTTTCACAGGTCTTTCCTCATATGTGAGGCTACTATCAATCTAGATCCTCTCAGGCTCCAAGACATGACGCTCATCAGGGATATAACGCTTGAGTTGGGAAATATGAAATACATCGTGCATCTTCTCGAACTCCATTGACAAAGCCAACCTATAAGCTACCTTCCCAATTCTTTGTAGAATCTCATTTGGACCTACATATTTGGCACTCAATTTGCCCTTTTTCCCAAATCTCATCACACCCTTAGTTGGTGATACTTCCAGAAACACTTTATCACCTATTTCGAACTCATCTTCCCTTCGCTTTAAGTCGGCATAACTCTTTTGCCTATCTTGAGCAGCTTGAATTCTAGCCTGAATCAACTTCACATTCTTGACAGTCTCCTCAATGAACTCTGTCCCCAAGACTATGTTCTCACTAAAATCATTCCAGCAAATGGGACTTCTACACTTTCTTTCATATAATGCCTCAAAAGGTGCCATCTAAATACTCGCATGATAACTATTATTGTATGAAAACTCAATCAATTCTAATTGGTCTTCCCAACTACCCTGAAAATCAATAGCACAGGCTCTCAACACATCTTCCATAGTTTGGTTAGTCCTCTCAGTCTGACCATCAGTCGCAGGGTGAAAGGCAATACTCATTTTCATTGTTGTCCCAAGATTTAACTGGACCTTTTGCCAAAATTTCGAGAGGAATCTCGAATCACGATCTGAAATAATATCGGTTGGAAACCCATGCAATATCGGTTGGAACCCCATGCAATCTCACTACATGCTTAACATACGTCTTCACGAGTTGCTTCTTCTTCCATGTCTCTTTTATTGGAATGAACACGGACGACTTCGTCAGACTGTCCACAATAACCCAAATAGTATCATTACCATTCCTTGTTCTAGGCAAAGCACTCACAAAATCCATTGAAATGGAATCCCACTTCCATCCAGGAACCTCTAAGGATTGAACCTTCCCCATGGGTCTTTTATGATCTATCTTGACTTTCTGACAGGTTAGACATTTAGATGCGAACTCGACAACCTCACGCTTCATGTTTGGCCACCAATAGATCTGCTTAAGGTCCTTATACAGCTTGTCACCCCCAGGGTGCATAGAATACGGCGTATTATGGCCCTCATCCATAAGACGTCTGTTAAGCTCATTAAATTTTTGTGGTACACACCACCTCCCTTTGAACCTCAGACTACCATCATCATGGATCTTCAAATCAACTTTCTTACCTTGTCCCATCTTTTCCTTAATCTTCTCTAGATGCTCATCCCCAACTTGACCCTCTTTGATCTCGTCGAAAATTGACAACCCCAACGATAAAGCACTCAATCTTGCCTCGATCTCCCCAGGATTTAAGATTTCCAGGCTAAGTCTTTACATATATCGACACAGCTCTTCAGGAACTACCAAGGCATTCAAGATATGACTCGACTTCCTACTCAACGCATCAGCAACGACATTCGCTTTCCCCTCATGGTATTGGATGTCTAGATCATAATCCTTTATCAACTCTAACCATCTTCTCTGCCTCATATTGAGGTCTTTATGGGTGAAAATATACTTTAAACTTTTATGGTCGGTAAAGATCTTACAGGGTACTCCATACAGGTAGTGTCTCCAAATCTTCAAAGCGAACACAATAGCAGCTAACTCTAGATCATGAGTAGGGTAATTAGCCTCATAAGGTTTCAACTGACGCGACACATACGCGACCACCTTCCCATTCTGCTGTAAGACGCATCCCAAACTATTCTTTGAAGCATCACTATACACCTCAAATCCCTTATTCCCATCAGGCAAGGTCAAAACAGGTGTGGGGGTCAAACTTTCTTTTAAAAATTTGAAAAGCTTCCCCACACTTCTCACTCCACTCGAATTTTGACTCCTTTTTCATCAAATTTGTCATTGGCCTCGCTATCTTCGAGAAATCTCTCACAAATCTTCTATAATAGCCAGCTAGACCTAGGAAACTTCGAATATCAGACACATTCTTCGGAGTTGGCCACTCACTTACAGCTTGAATCTTAGGAGGGTCTACATAGACTCTTTCCTTAGACACATAGTGACCCAAAAATGCTACTTTCTCCAAACGAAACTCACACTTAGAGAACTTGGCATACAATTGATTTTTCCTAAGTGTCTCCAATACAATCCTCAAGTGTTCATCATGCTCTTTTTCATTCTTCGAATAAATCATAATATCATCAATAAATACAACCACGAATTTATCTAAGAACTCATGGAAAATCCTATTCATCAAGTGAACTCATAGTGACCATAACGAGTTCTAAATGCAGTCTTAGGTATATCCTTATCAGCTACCCTCAACTGGTGATACCCTGAATGCAAATCAATGTTCGAGAACACGCTCGCTCCATTCAATTGATCGAATAGGTCATCTATCCTAGGCAAAGGATACGTGTTCTTAATGGTTACATTATTCAATTCCCTATTAATCGATACACAACCTCATACTCCCATCTTTCTTCTTAATAAACAATACAGGAGCTCCCCAAGGTGATGCACTAGGCCTAATATAACCTTTATCGAACAGCTCTTGCCACTGCGTCTTCAATTCATTCATATCCGTAGGTGCCATTCTCTAGGGTGCTTTAGATATAGGTGCAGTTCCAGGAACTAAGTCTATGGTGAACTCAACCGCTCTAGCAGGTGGCATACCCGAAATCTCACTTGGAAACACATCCATAAAATCATTCACAATTGGAACATTCTCAATATTTAGCCCAACTTCTTTACTCACATCTTGCACACTACAGAAAAATAACTCACACCCCTTCTTCATCAACTTCTTCACTTGCATTGCAGAAATAACCCCAAAGTTCTTGGACTTCCCAAAACGTCTATACGAGGTCAATTTCCCCAAAGGGTTTCTTAAAACTACATTCTAAACTTCACAGTCTATATTGGCCTTGTATAAACTTAGCCAATCCATCCCCAGAATTACATCTAGGTCTCCCAGATTAAACTCTATCAAAGTAGAAGGAAAAACACAGTCTCCTATCTTCAGAGGCAAATTTTCTGAACAACTTGGTACACCTTATGGTCTCACTAGTAGGTATACTAATAGGCAAATCAATCACCTCAAAATCTACTAACCCTTGACTTTTAATAACAAACGACGAAACAAAAGAATAAGTCGCTCCCGAATCAAATAATGCTTTAACTAGCACGGAGTTAATAGAAAAAGTACCAGACACTACGTCGGCAGATCGTTCAGCTTCATTATGACTCATCACGAACAGTTCACCCGGAGCCTTGTTTGGTTGTTGCTCTCAATAGCAAGCATATTGTAGCTCCCCTGGTTGTTCTAGGCCCCTACAGGCTTCGAACCTTGATTTCCCGACTGGTTAAATCCAGACCTCACTTGGTTACCACCCTCATTGCCATTTTACTCCTTCTTTTACTTAGCAAAGCACTCATACTCCCTATGGCCCTTCTTCTAACAGTAGTTACAGGTCACTGGTTCTCCCTTGCAGTCTCTACCAAGATGGTTATTCTTGCACTTCTTACAGTAGTACACTCTCTCATATTGACCCTTATTATTGTAGCCCTGATTATTCCTCTCTTGGAAATACCCATTCCCATTCCTGCTCTTCTTGCAATTCCCTTGATTTCTCCCAGCATTGAAATCCTTTCTTTTCTCACCCAGTACAACACTTTTCTTGTCACGCCTCGACTGACCATAAATGTGGGCGGCTCTCCCATACACAATATCTAGGGATGAAAAAGTTTCACCACCTAACCCCAGCTGAATTTCCTCAGTCAAACCTTGCTCAAACCTTTGAGCCTTTAATTCCTCAGTGGCTACTACTTCAGGTGCAAACCGCGACAGTGCTATGAATTTGCTATAGTACTCATACATGGTCATGCTCCCCATCCTAAGGTTGATAAACTTTTGGGCTTTCTGTTTCCTCATAAAGGTAGGGTAAAACTTCCCTCTCAAGGCAGTAACAAAAGAATCCCAATTAAAACCTAATTCTCCAAAAAGGTAGGATCAGCTTGCCCTTTAAAATATGGTGGTTTAACTTTGGCTAACCTCTCAAACATGTCCCCAGTAGAATCGGGACGCTCAGCTCTATCTTGAGTCAATTTTTCCGCCAAAAGGCGAATAGCAGCAGCTAAATTGTTATTGTTGTTAGCCATTCTAGAGCGCGACCTGAAATTAACGTACTCTACTTTAGGTTTGATACATAATTACATGTCATTCTCTACGAAGTCAACATCTGATTTGACCATAATGATCGCATCAACAAACAATTTCTCATGAAGTTACAACAATCTTACAGAATAATCATCATCAATCATCCATGAAGAATATTCACATCAAGAACACACAGTTTAGGAATCATGAATAAAAATTCAATCATAACAAATAAATAAAATATTCCCATTCGCGTGCCCAAAATAAATTCTTGCTCACTTGGATAAATAAATATTTAACTTTTATTTCCCAAAGATGTTAATAACAATTTCTCTAATCCGTAATGTTGTACTTTTGCAAAAAATAAAATGAAGGTACTATAAATTTAAATCACTGTTGGACGAATTATCCAACATTATTCTTTAAAGCATAAAATGAATAAATAAATAAACTAAGGTGAAACATCATTAGTCTTATCCTCAAATTTCCTGTAGTTTTCTGGAGTGAAAATCTCATCTACAAAAACATCAATGTCCTCAGTATTATAGTAAACATATCTTCTAAATCTCGTAGATCTCCTTTTTGGTTGAGGCTCGTCCTCTTCTGACTCAGAATCAGTCTCATATTTGAAGGAAGCATAGTAGATATCGCTCCTGGTCCGTCCTCTAGCATGGTCAAACTCATGAAGGATCTTATCATCACTATCAGGCACGCCTGCTCTTAATACATTACGCATAATGAACTCTAGTTCGGTATAGCTATCATCATCAGACTCATAACCTCCATCGCTCTCATCATCACTCAGTACGATAGGGTTGTAAAAGCTCCCTACTCTAGTATCTTCTCTTTCAGACATGGCTAGGAATCTATAACAATAATTTAACTTCTATAAGCAAAAGGTACTCTCACTTAACGTATAATCCCAACAATCAACAACAAACAAGAATAACCCACAACATAGCATATAAATAACATAAACAGTTAGCAGGGTAGAAAAATATAATCATGCTGAACTAACTATTTAATGCAGACATATAATATTTCTATCCTATATGCCCTTCCACTACAAGAAAAGGCTGAAATAACGACCGCCTATTAGCGACGGCTGAAAAAACGGTCGGTGTCGTCGTAATAAGCGACGGCTTTAAACCGTCGTTGATCACCGACTGCTGATTTAACATACAACGACGGTTTGGCCGTCGGTGAAAAACGACGACGGTTTAAAGCCGTCGTTGTGTTTTTTTGGAAATAAATCAGAATTTTTTAAACTTGGGCGACGGTCTTAAACGGTCGTTGATTTCTAAAAGGGGTTTGATTGAAGCTGCTGCTTCAGTAGGGTTTTATTTCAACAACAAAAAGGAGGGAATTAGTTGGGCGATTTTGGGACGAACGAAGAGCGGTCGACTCCACCTCCACCTGCCTCCTTCCTCCAGCCAACAACAGCGATTTACCTCCACCTCACTTCGCCGGCGGTAAGCTTTATTTTCAGTTTTTTTTTTTTTTTTTTAAATGTTGTACTCATGAACCAAATTAAACCCTAACAATTGGGTTTTTGCCTCGTGAGAGAAGTGAAGTTGGGCGACGAACTTCAGTGGGAATCCACCTCGCCGGCGGCAGCGACCCTTGCCGGACCAACACTTCGCCGGCGGTAAGCAGTGCCAATTTATTTTTATTTTTATTTTAAATTGGGTTATGGCAAAATCTCATTTGGCTTTGGTTAAATTCTTAAATTCTAACCTTACAATTAACCTCTAGGTACTCTTTAATTTTTAAATTCTTTAATTTTAATAGTAAATTTAGTTTATATGGTTAATTGCTTAAGTTTATGTATAAATTTTAATAAATGCTTAAAGATTACCGTTTAATAATTGATTTTGTACATGATGTAGGATTACGTAGTATTTTGGTGTTTCTCTTTGGCTTAATTGTAAGGTTAGTAGCAATTTTGACCATATTTTGTCTTCAATTTATATTGTCTTTGTTCATGTAAATTCTATATTGTTTAGTAGCATTAAAGGTTATAAAAGTTAAAAACTATATAATTATGACATTAATTTATTTCTTGCACATTCCTTTATTTAGTTTACACTATTTAAATTGTTTATATTGTTTTTGACATATTTGTTTTCGTGGAAATAGTTTGGATGATGTTATAAATTTAATTTAAGTGTTTAAATAAATATGTTTGCATCATCATGTGCCTAGATACCCGTTCAAGGTATACTCATTAGGAGTATATCTTGAATAGTCCCCGATTGGGATCGTTCTTCGACGTTTGACCTCACTTAGGTGGTGAATGTATGCCTTTTGTTCTATTCTATGTAATTTCCGGTGATGTTGTTTCTCTATGTTGTTCTCTGGGTACATATGTAAGCTTTTACGAAGCTGACATTGTGTACTTGGAGAACTCATGGGAAATGCTGCCGGAATTTACGTAGAATCGAATAGCTGGCATACATTCACTAGTGGGGTTAGACGTCGAAGAATGGGTTAGGTTGGAGTGATAAGGACCTTTGGACATCATTTTAGGCCCTATATGTATTTCACACATATGTTTTAATTGTACGTATGTTGGTTGTTAATGAGAATTGTCATTGAAATGGTTTAGAATTGTAGAATTGGTCACCATGAAACGGAAGGAGCGTTGGTGGATGTATGATAGATATGACAATGTGCATAACTTGAGGCCCGAGTTCTTGAGAGGGGTTGATGAATTCATTGATTTTTGCAAAGTAAATCCCGAAAACCCAGGTAAGGATGAAGTTAGATGTCCGTATCCGAAATACAAGAACAGACGTATGCATGACGCAGACATGGTTAAAGTGCATTTGTATAGCAAGGGCTTTATTCCTGATTACTACGGTTGGTATTCTCATGGTGAAGAGTTACCTCAACCCGCAGAAGAGCTATCTAATCCGTACCGTGAAATGGTTTTCGATGCTCTTGGGAATAACCCGGAACCGTCCACTGTTGAAGAGCCTAGTGGAATGGAGGAGGAGCCTAATACTCAAGCAAAGGTGTTTCTTGACCTATTAAAGGCTTCTGAGGAACCGTTGTACGACGGGAGCTCCATGTCTGTGTTGGAAATGGCATCTAGAATAGTATCTTTGAAGTGTGAGTACAATTTGCCACCTAGGTGTGTTGATGCTTTTGCTTCATTAATGAAAGAAGCAATACCTAACAACAACAACATGAGTAACACATTTTACGATACGAAGAAGATCTTGGAGGGATTAGAGCTTCCCCACGAGAAGATTCATGCTTGCCCCAAAGGTTGTATGTTGTTTTGGAGAACTGATGCACACTTGGACAGATGTAGAGTGTGCGATAGCGACAGATACAAGAGGACTTCTAAGGGGTCTTTAGTTCCAATGAAAGTTTTGATTTATTTCCCAATCACACCGAGATTGCAGAGGTTGTATGCAACAAAGAACGTTGCTGAAGAAATGACATGGCATGCCAAAAATCCAAGAGTCGAAGACAAAATGGCTCACCCTAGCGACAGTGAAGCTTGGAAGCATTTGGATAGATCCTTTGGCGAATTTGCATTTGAGCCTAGGAATGTTCGGCTCGGTTTGTGTACCGATGGGTTTGGTCCACATGGAAAGTTTGGGGGTCAATATTCATGTTGGCCGGTCATCTTAACCCCGTACAACTTGCCGCCATCGATATGCATGAAAAAACCCTTCAAGTTCCTTTCGTTGCTCGTTCCTGGTCCTAAAAATCCGAAGGGAAACTTGGATGTGTACATGCAACCCTTAATCGAGGAATTGAAGCAATTATGGGATGTTGGAGCAACTACTTATGACATTTCTAGGAAACAAAATTTCAATATGCGTGCCGCCATTCTTTGGACAATAAATGATTTTCCTGCTTACGGTATGTTATCTGGCTGGTCTACCGCTGGGAAAAAGGCTTGTTCTTATTGTATGGATAAATCCAAAGCTTTTTGGCTCGAGCATGGGGGTAAAGTTTCTTGGTTTGATTGTCACCGTCAATTCCTTCCTGAAGATCATCCTTTTCGTAAAAGCAAAGTAGCTTTTTGCAGAAATAAGGTTGAAAAAGGGTCTCCACCACACATCATGTCTGGGGAAGAGTTGTGGTCATGTGTTAAAGACTTGCCAAAGGCTACAGATGGACCAGATGCACTTAACGCTTTGAAAAAGTTGAAAAATGGGTGGTTCAAACAAAGTTGTCTTTGGGAGCTCCCATACTGGAAGAATCTGCATCTTCGTCACAACCTTGACGTCATGCACATTGAGAAAAACTTCTTCGACCAACTCATTCACACAGTTATGGATGTGAAAAAACAGACAGACAGACACCGTTGCATCTAGAAAAGACATTGCTAAATTGTGCAAAAGGCCTCAACTTCATGTCACCAAGGATGCGAACGGAAAAGAAACTCCACCAAAAGCACCTTTCGCACTGGACAAGTCCCAAAGGAAAGTATTATGCAACCGGGGTAAGAGATTTGAAATTTCCCGATGGCTATGCTTCCGACTTAACAAGATGTGTGGACATGCAATCCGGTAAGCCGCACAAGATATGAAAAGCCATGACTGTCATGTCTTCATGGAAAGATTATTGCCGATTGCATTAAAGGAGTTGCTTCCGGTTCATGTGTGGAAAGTTGTCACTGAGATTAGCCTTTTTTTCCGTGATTTGTGTTGCTCCACCATCACAGTAAGTGACATGGAAAGATTGGAAAAGGACATAGCCGAGATCCTTTGTAAACTCGAAAGGATTTTCCCACCATCATTCTTCAATTCCATGGAACACTTACCAGTTCACCTTCCACGCGAAGCTAGGCTATGTGGTCCCGTACAATACCGTTGGATGTATCCCTTTGAAAGGTACCTTATCCTTCATTTTCATATATCCTTTTTTATTGTTCTTCGCAATTGTGTAACTCTTTTTGATAACCACCTTATTAGGTTCCTCAATCATTTGAAACGCAAAATTGGTAACAAGGCTCGTGTGGAGGGTTCTATTTGTAATGCGTACTTGTGTGAAGAGATTGCAAACTTCTGTTCAAACTACTTTCAGCAAGGAGTTGATACTAAGACACGAGATTCAGGCCGTAATGTAAATGATGAAGTTGATAGGATGCTCGACGAAACTGTCCCAAAGCTATTCAGGGTTAATTGTGGTCGGCCGTCTAATGCAAGTGGAACACGATTTTTAACTGAAGTGGAACTACAACGTGCACACCTATATGTGTTAGCAAATACAGGCATCTTACAAGAATTTGAGAAGTAAAACACTTGTTATTAATCATATTATTTATAAATTTAACTTTCATTTTTAATTTAGACATTAACAATTGTTATGTTTGTAAGGGATTTCGAGGGCCACATTCTTCAAATTCGACCTACTCTACGTACAAAAGATGTGTGGGTGCAACATGAAGCAGAATACCTTGATTGGTTTAGATCGAAAGTGAGTTTGTGTGACTATAGGTTATTCAAGACACTATGTTAATGGATTAACAATATGAATGAATTCAATAGGTTATTCATGACAAACCCAATGATGATGTACTGTTTACTTTGGCAATGGGTCCTTCGACATTAGTTCACACTTGGAATAGATACTATGTTAATGGATACAATTTCCAAACAAAAGCGTCAAGCAAACACAAATCTACCATGAATTATGGAGTGTGTGTGTCTAATGATGGAGGGAGTGATTTCTTTGGGATTCTAGATGATGTTATAGAATTGAAGTTTACTGGTGCCCGTAGTCAATATAGCACTGTTTTGTTCAAGTGCAATTGGATGGACAATGTGAGGTGAATGAACATCTATCAATACAAGCTAGTTGAAGTCAACCACACCAAGAAATACCCCAAGTTTTATCCCTTTGTGCTATCATACCAGGTTAGCCAAGTATATTTCGCACCGTACCCAAGCTTGAAAAGAGATCGTGCTCAATGGTGGGCTGTGTTTAGGACAAAGGCAAGGTCTGTGATTGATGCTCCGGTTGACTTCGACTTCCTTCAGGAGACAAGTGCTGGGACTCCAACGCTTTGTGATCCAAATGATATTCCCGATTATGAAGGGGGTAATGATGTCGAGTGTGTTGAAGGAGATGATGAAGAAATTTTGTTTGAAGCCCCCTCAGGTGATGATGAAGAAGAGTCTAGTTTCGAGTCTGTAGAAAGCAAGGATGATGACGATGACGATGATGGTTTTTGGGATGACGATAGTGATGATGAACTAAGCGAGGATGGGAATTCACTTTGATTTGTTTTAGTATATCATAGCTTGTATTAAGGACAACATTTCAATAAAAATATATGACTTTTGTAATGAAATGTTGAAGATTACTTGTTGTGACATTTCCATCTGTAGTTTTTCTTACTGTTGTTGAGTAACATGATCCATTCTGCACCTGTGGTTTTTCTTAGTGTTGTTGAGTAACATGATTCATATGAAATTGTAGAAGTGAAAGTTAGCCTCTCTTTTTTTCTATTCCTTTTTCTTCCATCCAATTTTCTCCACATGGCACAGAAACTTCATGGGCATCTTGAGAAAACTGATTTGGGACCTTGTTTACGCATACGGCGCTGTTAAAACTTAGAAGGATGATGCTATCTTCTTGATTCATTGAATAGTTCACCAGTTTGATTCATTGAATGCAGGGGGGAGTGCAGGGGGAGGGCGGGGGAAGGGTAGGGGGTGAGTGAGGGTGGGGGAGTGCATGGTGGGGGGAATGCAGGGGGAGTGGGGGTCGTGGGGGGAGTGCGGGGTGGGTGGGAGTGCGGGGGGGAGGGCGGGGGGGGGGCGGGGGTCGGTGAGGGGGGGAGTGCGAGCCGGCAGGGGGAGTGCGGGGGGGGGAGTGCAGGGGGGAGGGCGGGGGTCGGTGAGGGGGAGAGTGCGGGCCGGCGGGGGAGGGCGGGGGGTTAGTGAGGAGGGGGAGTGCGGGGTGGGGGGGGAGTGCGGGGGGAGGGCGGGGGTCGGTGAGGGGGGGAGTGCAGGCCGGCGGGGGGGGAGGGCGGGGGTCGGTGAGGGGGGAGTGCGGGGTGGGGGGAGTGCAGGGGGGAGGGCGGGGGTCGGTGAGGGGGGGTGAGGAGTGCAGGCCAGCAGGGGGAGGGCAGGGCGTCAGTGAGGGGGGGAGGAGTGCAGGGGTTTTATTCAGATTCTATGTTTGATTCAATTCTTTTTATTCAGATTTGTTACACTAAAACTATGTTTGATTTCATAAACAAATTATTGGGAAGTGATTCAACCGAAAATGTAAACAGATCGATATTCAATAATGACCAAAGGAGAGGAAATTATAAAAACACAAATGTCAAAATGCAAATCCATTTTTTGTGTGGCTTAGGTGGAATTTGTGTTTTGTTAATATAAGCCATATGTTTTCCCATTATTATAGCTCTTTTTGTTTTCTTCACAATATATGTGATTTGTTTTTTGGTGCAAATAAAGTTGTAATATGTTAATATTGAAGAAATCAGTTTTTTTATTCTTGGATTATTCATACTTTAATGTAACAAGAATTTATTTCAATTAATTTGTATAATCTTGCTCGTTTCTAATTTCTTGCATTTTAGGTAATCATGTCTAATCCTAAGGGCCGCGGAGGTCGAGGTGGCTTAGGTGGAAGCCAAGGTCGTGGGACTTTGATTCCGAGGGAGCTTTTTCAGTCACCAGAAGTAGAAGGAAGCCAGAACCCTATGTCAGAGACACAGGGAGATGATTCACAGGCACGTGACATTGGTAACCACGTACCGGAGACTCCGAACACTCATACGGAGGAAGGTGAAGGTTCGAACCGTGCACCAAGAAAGGTTTTAAGCCCTACTGGATTGTGGTAAGTTCGTAAGCCTTCATGATATTTGTATGCAATGATATTCACAATTCACGTGCTTGTTTGGTTTTCAATTCAGGTTTGATGATAACAAGGTTAGTGGGTCCATCACTGACATTTTCCAGGGCCATTATCGACAACCTTGGTTCAATTACAGTGAGGTCGACAATGCAACAAAGACGCATTGGTGGAACATTTTCACAGTATGTATGAATCGAATTATGAAAAATGAAATTGATTATATTACTTTATTAATATCTTTGTTTAATGTTTGACTAAAGGGTATTTACGAATGGGCTCCTGAGTTAGAAGGCCTAGTGAGGAAGGATTACAAGAAAAAAGCTTCATCTCGTCTGCGAGACTTGCGATACTGGGTGGTTAAGAAAGCCAAAGAAAGGCCAAAATGGTTGGGGGAGACGATATACGAAGACATGAAGAAGAGAAGTGAAGAGCCAACATTTCGGGAAAAATCTGAAAAGGCGAAGAAGAACCGAAGAGGTGGCTCCCTGTCTAATCCAATTGAGCCGTCACACTTTCAGGGTTCTATTTCGGCGGCACGGCGGCACAGCATGCTAGGAAGATGGTAAATATGTTTCATATCTACTACTTAGTGTAATTTACATGACATTTTCGGTATGAGTAAAAAATAAAGCCTTTGTTCAACAATGTCTACAGGCAAAGAGTAGAGGAGGAGTACTCCCTACTGCTCCCGAGTTGTTCTTGAAGACTCATTTTAAGACTGTTCCTGGAAAAGGAGAAATTCCAGCAAACAAGAAAGCAAAGCAAATCTCGGTACATACTTCTAAACATATATTTATAGGCAAATATGATTGAAAAGTTTGATGCTAGTTTAAGTTAGAATCAAATATAGGCCATTTTAGGCCATTTTACTTGAAAATGAATGAATACGAGTACTTTGATGTTAGTTTAAGTTATAAACACCTCAAACATCATATATACAGTTAGTTTAATGTAATTGTAAGTTGTTTTGATTGAATATACACAATATAGGAAAGTTAGAACCAAATATAGGCTAATATAGGCCATTTTACTTCATTTTACTTGAAAATGAATGAATACGAGTACTTTGATGTTAGTTTAAGTTATAAACACCTCAAACATCATATATATATAGTTAGTTTAATGTATTTATAAGTTGTTTTGATTGAAAATACACAAAGTAGGAAAGTTAGAACCAAATATAGGCTAATATAGGCCATTTTAGGCCATTTTACTTGAAATTGAATGAATACGAGTAGTTTGATGTTAGTTTAAGTTATAAACACCTCAAACATCATATATATAGTTAGTTTAATGTATTTATAAGTTGTTTTGATTGAAAATACAAAAAGTAGGAATGTTAGAACCAAATATAGGCTAATATAGGCCATTTTACTTGAAATTGAATGAATACGAGTAGTTTGATGTTAGTTTAAGTTATAAACACCTCAAACATCATATATATAGTTAGTTTAATGTATTTATAAGTTGTTTTGATTGAAAATACACAAAGTAGGAAAGTTAGAACCAAATATAGGCTAATATAGGCCATTTTAGGCCATTTTACTTGAAATTGAATGAATACGAGTAGTTTGATGTTAGTTTAAGTTATAAACACCTCAAACATCATATATATAGTTAGTTTAATGTATTTATAAGTTGTTTTGATTGAAAATACACAAAGTAGGAAAGTTAGAACCAAATATAGGCTAATATAGGCCATTTTAGGCCATTTTACTTGAAATTGAATGAATACGAGTAGTTTGATGTTAGTTTAAGTTATAAACACCTCAAACATCATATATATAGTTAGTTTAATGTATTTATAAGTTGTTTTGATTGAAAATACACAAAGTAGGAAAGTTAGAACCAAATATAGGCTAATATAGGCCATTTTAGGCCATTTTCCTTGAAATTGAATGAATACGAGTACTTTGATGTTAGTTTAAGTTATAAACACCTCAAACATCATATATATAGTTAGTTTAATGTATTTATAAGTTGTTTTGATTGACAATACACAAAGTAGGAAAGTTAGAACCAAATATAGGCTAATATAGGCCATTTCAGGCCATTTTACTTGAAATTGAATGAATACGAGTAGTTTGATGTTAGTTTAAGTTATAAACACCACAAACATCATATATATAGTTAGTTTAATGTATTTATAAGTTGTTTTGATTGAAAATACACAAAATAATAAAGTTAGAACCAAATATAGGCTAATATAGGCCATTTTACTTGAAATTGAATGAATACGAGTAGTTTGATGTTAGTTTAAGTTATAAACACCTCAAACATCATATATATAGTTAGTTTAATGTATTTATAAGTTGTTTTGATTGAAAATACACAAAGTAGGAATGTTAGAACCAAATATAGGCTAATTTAGGCCATTTTACGTGAAAATGAATGAATACGAGTAGTTTGATGTTAGTTTAAGTTATAAACACCTCAAACATCATATATATAGTTAGTTTAATGTATTTATAAGTTGTTTTGATTGAAAATACACAAAGTAGGAAAGTTAGAACCAAATATTGGCTAATATAGACCATTTTAGGCCATTTTACTTGAAATTGAATGAATACGAGTAGTTTGATGTTAGTTTAAGTTATAAAAACCTCAAACATCATATATATAGTTAGTTTAATGTATTTATAAGTTGTTTTGATTGACAATACACAAAGTAGGAAAGTTAGAACCAAATATAGGCTAATATAGGCCATTTTAGGCCATTTTACTTGAAATTGAATGAATACGAGTAGTTTGATGTTAGTTTAAGTTATAAACACCTCAAACATCATATATATAGTTAGTTTAATGTATTTATAAGTTGTTTTGATTGAAAATACACAAAGTAGGAAAGTTAGAACCAAATATAGGCTAATATAGGCCATTTTAGGCCATTTTCCTTGAAATTGAATGAATACGAGTACTTTGATGTTAGTTTAAGTTATAAACACCTCAAACATCATATATATAGTTAGTTTAATGTATTTATAAGTTGTTTTGATTGAAAATACACAAAGTAGGAAAGTTAGAACCAAATATAGGCTAATATAGGCCATTTTAGGCCATTTTACTTGAAATTGAATGAATACGAGTAGTTTGATGTTAGTTTAAGTTATAAACACCTCAAACATCATATATATAGTTAGTTTAATGTATTTATAAGTTGTTTTGATTGAAAATACACAAAGTAGGAAAGTTAGAACCAAATATAGGCTAATATAGGCCATTTTAGGCCATTTTACTTGAAATTGAATGAATACGAGTAGTTTGATGTTAGTTTAAGTTATAAACACCTCAAACATCATATATATAGTTAGTTTAATGTATTTATAAGTTGTTTTGATTGAAAATACACAAAGTAGGAAAGTTAGAACCAAATATAGGCTAATATAGGCCATTTTAGGCCATTTTACTTGAAATTGAATGAATACGAGTAGTTTGATGTTAGTTTAAGTTATAAACACCTCAAACATCATATATATAGTTAGTTTAATGTATTTATAAGTTGTTTTGATTGAAAATACACAAAGTAGGAAAGTTAGAACCAAATATAGGCTAATATAGGCCATTTTAGGCCATTTTACTTGAAATTGAATGAATACGAGTAGTTTGATGTTAGTTTAAGTTATAAACACCTCAAACATCATATATATAGTTAGTTTAATGTATTTATAAGTTGTTTTGATTGAAAATACACAAAGTAGGAAAGTTAGAACCAAATATAGGCTAATATAGGCCATTTTAGGCCATTTTACTTGAAATTGAATGAATACGAGTAGTTTGATGTTAGTTTAAGTTATAAACACCTCAAACATCATATATATAGTTAGTTTAATGTATTTATAAGTTGTTTTGATTGAAAATACACAAAGTAGGAAAGTTAGAACCAAATATAGGCTAATATAGGCCATTTTAGGCCATTTTACTTGAAATTGAATGAATACGAGTAGTTTGATGTTAGTTTAAGTTATAAACACCTCAAACATCATATATATAGTTAGTTTAATGTATTTATAAGTTGTTTTGATTGAAAATACACAAAGTAGGAAAGTTAGAACCAAATATAGGCTAATATAGGCCATTTTAGGCCATTTTACTTGAAATTGAATGAATACGAGTAGTTTGATGTTAGTTTAAGTTATAAACACCTCAAACATCATATATATAGTTAGTTTAATGTATTTATAAGTTGTTTTGATTGAAAATACACAAAGTAGGAAAGTTAGAACCAAATATAGGCTAATATAGGCCATTTTACTTGAAATTGAATGAATACGAGTAGTTTGATGTTAGTTTAAGTTATAAACACCTCAAACATCATATATATAGTTAGTTTAATGTATTTATAAGTTGTTTTGATTGAAAATACACAAAGTAGGAAAGTTAGAACCAAATATAGGCTAATATAGGCCATTTTAGGCCATTTTACTTGAAATTGAATGAATACGAGTAGTTTGATGTTAGTTTAAGTTATAAACACCTCAAACATCATATATATAGTTAGTTTAATGTATTTATAAGTTGTTTTGATTGAAAATACACAAAGTAGGAAAGTTAGAACCAAATATAGGCTAATATAGGCCATTTTAGGCCATTTTACTTGAAATTGAATGAATACGAGTAGTTTGATGTTAGTTTAAGTTATAAACACCTCAAACATCATATATATAGTTAGTTTAATGTATTTATAAGTTGTTTTGATTGAAAATACACAAAGTAGGAAAGTTAGAACCAAATATAGGCTAATATAGGCCATTTTAGGCCATTTTACTTGAAATTGAATGAATACGAGTAGTTTGATGTTAGTTTAAGTTATAAACACCTCAAACATCATATATATAGTTAGTTTAATGTATTTATAAGTTGTTTTGATTGAAAATACACAAAGTAGGAAAGTTAGAACCAAATATAGGCTAATATAGGCCATTTTAGGCCATTTTCCTTGAAATTGAATGAATACGAGTAGTTTGATGTTAGTTTAAGTTATAAACACCTCAAACATCATATATATAGTTAGTTTAATGTATTTATAAGTTGTTTTGATTGAAAATACACAAAGTAGGAAAGTTAGAACCAAATATAGGCTAATATAGGCCATTTTAGGCCATTTTACTTGAAATTGAATGAATACGAGTAGTTTGATGTTAGTTTAAGTTATAAACACCTCAAACATCATATATATAGTTAGTTTAATGTATTTATAAGTTGTTTTGATTGAAAATACACAAAGTAGGAAAGTTAGAACCAAATATAGGCTAATATAGGCCATTTTAGGCCATTTTACTTGAAATTGAATGAATACGAGTAGTTTGATGTTAGTTTAAGTTATAAACACCTCAAACATCATATATATAGTTAGTTTAATGTATTTATAAGTTGTTTTGATTGAAAATACACAAAGTAGGAAAGTTAGAACCAAATATAGGCTAATATAGGCCATTTTAGGCCATTTTACTTGAAATTGAATGAATACGAGTAGTTTGATGTTAGTTTAAGTTATAAACACCTCAAACATCATATATATAGTTAGTTTAATGTATTTATAAGTTGTTTTGATTGAAAATACACAAAGTAGGAAAGTTAGAACCAAATATAGGCTAATATAGGCCATTTTAGGCCATTTTACTTGAAATTGAATGAATACGAGTAGTTTGATGTTAGTTTAAGTTATAAACACCTCAAACATCATATATATAGTTAGTTTAATGTATTTATAAGTTGTTTTGATTGAAAATACACAAAGTAGGAAAGTTAGAACCAAATATAGGCTAATATAGGCCATTTTAGGCCATTTTACTTGAAATTGAATGAATACGAGTAGTTTGATGTTAGTTTAAGTTATAAACACCTCAAACATCATATATATAGTTAGTTTAATGTATTTATAAGTTGTTTTGATTGAAAATACACAAAGTAGGAAAGTTAGAACCAAATATAGGCTAATATAGGCCATTTTAGGCCATTTTACTTGAAATTGAATGAATACGAGTAGTTTGATGTTAGTTTAAGTTATAAACACCTCAAACATCATATATATAGTTAGTTTAATGTATTTATAAGTTGTTTTGATTGAAAATACACAAAGTAGGAAAGTTAGAACCAAATATAGGCTAATATAGGCCATTTTAGGCCATTTTACTTGAAATTGAATGAATACGAGTAGTTTGATGTTAGTTTAAGTTATAAACACCTCAAACATCATATATATAGTTAGTTTAATGTATTTATAAGTTGTTTTGATTGAAAATACACAAAGTAGGAAAGTTAGAACCAAATATAGGCTAATATAGGCCATTTTAGGCCATTTTACTTGAAATTGAATGAATACGAGTAGTTTGATGTTAGTTTAAGTTATAAACACCTCAAACATCATATATATAGTTAGTTTAATGTATTTATAAGTTGTTTTGATTGAAAATACACAAAGTAGGAAAGTTAGAACCAAATATAGGCTAATATAGGCCATTTTAGGCCATTTTACTTGAAATTGAATGAATACGAGTAGTTTGATGTTAGTTTAAGTTATAAACACCTCAAACATCATATATATAGTTAGTTTAATGTATTTATAAGTTGTTTTGATTGAAAATACACAAAGTAGGAAAGTTAGAACCAAATATAGGCTAATATAGGCCATTTTAGGCCATTTTACTTGAAATTGAATGAATACGAGTAGTTTGATGTTAGTTTAAGTTATAAACACCTCAAACATCATATATATAGTTAGTTTAATGTATTTATAAGTTGTTTTGATTGAAAATACACAAAGTAGGAAAGTTAGAACCAAATATAGGCTAATATAGGCCATTTTAGGCCATTTTACTTGAAATTGAGTATATTTAACCAAATGCGGGAGACGTACAAGAAGAAGTCGGATCATTGTACCACTCAGGGTCACAACCAACCCCGATCCGTTGTATTGGGAGACAATTGGGGGAGGAACCGAGGAAAAGTTCAGGGTTGGGTCAGGGAGATCATTTGTACTACAACTCTTCATCGTGGCGAGGAGATAGCGGCTCTTCACAACCATATGAGCCGTCCATTTTATCTCAGATTGAGGCGCAGTGGAGGCAAAGGTCGCTGCGCGGATGGAAGAGGTGGAGGCAATGGTCGCAAAGACGGGTGGAAGCGTCAAGTCCGGGCCATTGTTGAGGAAATGATGAGGAACATGTCTAGTTTCGGCCACATGTCCTCAGGTTGCAACCCAGGCCCCCTCCACATCGCACTACCGCACGATGACCCAGGGTTTGGTGGTGGCGGTAGTGCTACACGTACACCCTTGACAAAAGTAGTGTTTTTGCTTTCCGCAACTTGGTAACTAACTTTTATGCATTTAGTGTCAATATTTATCGGCATCTCGCTTTGTTTCTAGATGTGTCGGGTTATTTTTTTGGAACCCGACTTCTACTTTATTTCTCGACACCGGGATCTATTTTGCGTACATATATTTAATCTAGGTAGTTTGTCTAACTATAGACATTTAGTGTCTATATTTATCGAAGATCTAGCTTATTAGTTTCCAACTTTGTCGATATATATTTTTTGTAAACACGAGAATTCTACTTTATTTCCGACATCGGGATCTATTTTGTGTACATAATTGTAATCTATTTCATGTAATTATACAAGTATCAATGCAAATTACAAGTATCAATGCAAATTGTAATATATATCAAAATTGCATATTTTTGTAATTGAATGCGATGGAGGAACAAACTTTAGTGTGGTCCACAAGCATGCAACTGGTCTTGTACGAGTTTAATTATTGGTAACAACAAAAATATTCTAAATAATATTTTTTCAAAAAAACAACGACGGCTAAACATTAAATCAACGACGGCTAGGCAGTCGTTGCAAGGTATACTATGGACCCAAGGACTTCCTCTTCAACGATCGCTTTTACATAATAGCGACGGTTAACAATGACGTTGATGTGGCCCATACAACGATCGTTTATAACCGTTGGGGAATTTACCGACGGTTTTAAACGCCAAGCTAAATCAACGACGGTTTCAAACCGTCGTTGATTTAACTACCGTTTAAAACAATCGTTGGTTTGGTGCCGCCGTCGGTTTTTGGAACGGTCGCCGATTACAAGTAAGCCGTCGGTATTTTATTCACCGACGGCTAAGCGGTCGTTGATTCTAAATTCAGCGACCACCTGTGCACCGACGGCCAGTTAACGACGGTTTAGCGGTCGTTGATGTTTCACCGACGGTTTACCTAATATTGCCGACGGCTTTTAGCCGTCGTTAAATTCAACCTTTCTTGTAGTGTGTAATACCATATGTTTAACAAGGAATATGTACTACAAAACTTTATGTAGTAAGATTCAAACATACAACCAATAAGTTGTATAGCAGATGACATCTTACCATTTCAACCAATTATTAGATATGATCTTTACTCCACATAAGTATATATAACTTGGAACATAAATATATATAAGAAACTAATATAAAATAAATAGAAGCTCAAAACATAGAAGTATTATTCAAAGTAAGAATTCGGGGCGTCGCCCGAGCTACATACTAGTGTTAAAGTAATATGGAGTGAGTCTCGATAGAGTATAAGGGATAAAGTGTAAAGCTAGGATGAGTCTGAAGATTAAAAAAAGGTAGATAAATTTAATGGGAAAATGACGTGGTACAGTCTGGAGTTTGGAGTTGAGTTTGAGGGATAAACACAAAGGCAAATCTAATATAATATACATTGTGCGTGGCCACCATGGGCGGATCCACTATGGGTTCACTGGGTTCAGTTGAACCCATAGTGGATTCGGGTAAAATCAGCAAAGCTTCATAAAGCTGGAAAAGATATAAAATATATAACGTGCGTAATGAGGCGTACAGAGCTGTGACGACATGGTGGTTCTGCTGCCAGTAATACTGCAATGTGGTCGAGAGTTCGAATATGCTCAGCTGTCATTAATCTATTCTACTTCTTCCCTTTTGCTGCATGATGTTTTTCTTTCTTTCTATTTTCTTTTCTTTTTGTCAATCTTCAAATTTTTTTTTTCATTATTTTCCTTTCTATACAGTATATTATTATATTTTATTCTCTAATTATTATTGTAGACTTATCTCGTTTGTTTTAATCACAAACAATACTCAAGTAATATGTAGTTTGAGTACTTTTTATGAGACAAAGTTGATCATCCTTTCAATATAAACCATATTTTCACGATTTATTATACATGTACAAAGTACAAAATAATAATAATTTAATATTTGTAATAGCATTATTGCACGCCCAACGAAGTTATGGGTTGTAATCTAAAATTTGGACTAATGTCTCAAATTCCGAACCCACAAGGTAAAGATCCTGGATACGGCACTGGACTGGCCACTGTGAGGCCCATGACAGTATATTATTATATTTATTCTCTAATTATTATTGTAGACTTATCTGTTTGTTTTAATCACAAACAATACTCGAAGTAATATGTAGTTTGAGTACTTTTTATGAGACAAAGTTGATCATCCTTTCAATATAAACCATATTTTCACGATTTATTATACATGTACAAAGTACAAAATAATAATAATTTAATATTTGTAATAGCATTATTGCACGCCCAACGAAGTTATGGGTTGTAATCTAAAATTTGGACTAATGTCTCAAATTCCGAACCCACAAGGTAAAGATCCTGGATACGCCACTGGATTGGCCACTGTGAGGCCCATGACGCACAATCTACACCTAAGTATATAATAGACACGCTTGTAACAATCACCACATTTTTTAGGAAAGATATTAGCTTCTTTTTATTGCTATTTCAATTCACCTTTAGCAATCAAAATCTGTAATTGTGTCTTATTAGTTAAAATTACAAAAACAGACTCATTAAAACAAATTTAACATCATCCCAAATCCCAATCCCCACATGATAATTGTTTTTGCTTTTTAATTATAGAATACAAAAAAAATTATGAAATTTGATATACAAACTTAGATGTTAATTTCATTCACATATCAAGGGAGTATACTACAATGGATTGAGAATTATAACATGCGGGATTTAACCAGGTTTAAATCTTACCAAACACACTTTAAGGGATTTCCCTTTATCCTCCTTAAGATGTGGCGTGGCTTCATCTTACCAAACTAAAAATGAATAAAAATAAAATAATCAATACAAGCATACAATTTGTCTAGTTCACACCCAACACAACACAACACAACAAATGAAATCCTAATAGTATAATCTTGTAAAACTTTCTTAATTGACAAAGAAGTTATTATATATCACTTGTTGGCTGTTGCTACTCGCCTACTTCCTTTAACACGATATGTATATTTTTTGTCTTTTTGATAGATTACGGCTATCAAGTTATTCACCGTCCAATGAGGTAAAAAAAAGCTCTTGGGTTGGTGCAATTATAAATTAAATAAGTTAGGACATACAAAATCCAATAAGATGTAAGATGTAAGATGTAAGATGTTGATGTAGTATTAAATAATTTCAAACGCGAAACTATAGTACAACTATTCCAGTCCTTTGATATGAATCAATACTTCCTCAGTTTCTTTTTAAATGCAGTAATTGGACTTTTACGCACAACGAGACATTACTTTGACCATAAATATCTTTAATTACATATAGGTAAAAATTATAAAAATTACTCCATATTACTGAAATTAGATCACGAGACAAATCTAACAAGATCTCATTCGACTATATTTTTCATTATGTACAAATCACAAATCTTAGTCAAAGTGATAGGTGTCAATAAGTAAAAAAGTCCAATTGTTGCATTTAAAAAAAACGGATAAGTATATGATATTCCTTTCAAGATTCAAAATGACTACCACTTTTACGTCAACGGATGCCCTCCAATTGCGACGGCAGATTTGTATTGAATAAGAACAGGTAGTTAGGTACCAAAAATCCAGAGATACAAGTATAAAACAATATGTAAAATTTCATTTTTCTTTTGTGGAAAGCATAAAATTAGAAGAAATTATATTTTCTCCGTTCTTTAAAGACTGTTCCACTAGTATTTTATAATTTTATTAGAAGTTGCATTATTTGGATTTAATTTTGTTTTTTTTTTATCGATTGGATAGGAGAAAAAATAGGAACTCTCGTAATCATATTATGAAACAATCTTTTAAAGACAAATTTAAAAAATAGGGCAATCTTACAGGGGACGAAGGAGTAATCCTTTTATTATAAGTCTCATCCATAGGCCGTAAAAGTAGGTCAGGTCGGCCTACTCGCCGCATCATGCAAAGAATCTTGCATGCTACCATGGTCTTTTGTGGGCACACTACATGGATCTCACTCACATTTTAGTTCACTCCGACTCACATAATCTTGTTGCTCAACTTCGAGAACGTTGTCTGGCCAATACTCTTACTTGGTGCATAGTTCACATAGTGGATCGTTCGCAAGTCCAACAATTTCAAGCCAATAATGTGGTCATCCTTGTTGCGCTAAGTTTAGTGTGGAAAATGTCCCTTACTTCCTACGAGTCGTTAAGATTCATCATACATCCTAGTCGTGCATGCGTGGACACCCAGGTTATTTTTTCGCTTCATTTACTCATTTGGTGCTCTACCTATTATGTGATTCTACTCATTTCGAGTTTCAAATGAGCAATGAGCAAAAAAAAAATACCTTAGCCAGATTATCATGCTCATGATACCCGGTGTATGATAAAAATTCTCCTTCTCTACCAATGACTCAATTGGAATACATTATGTCAAGAACAATTAACAGATTAACCCAGAAATTTAGGTTCTTGTAAAAACATAGGCTAAGCCTAAGAGTAGACAGATGTTATTAAGATTTGCAATTTAGTATCATAGTAATTGCCCAAACCCAAAAGATGAGCTTATAAAATTTAGATTCTTTTTCCTTCAAAACTGAAACTATAGATATTCAGTAATATATCACAGTTACGCTGTTAATCCCAATAGCCAATGACAGATTACTAATATAAAATTGGGCATATAATGACCCCTTCAGAGTCACTACTGATTTTCAATATTTGATTTGAAGATTTTCAAAGTCATATGGATTATGGATATGATATGGGTTGTATAATGAACGTAAAATTAGTCAATATGCATACTAACTTGTTTATTATAGAACTGACAACAAAAAATTCAACTTTACTTTTCCAGTTCTCATATATTTTTTGTTTAAAAAAAACTGAAAAGATAAAATAATAACAAATAAGCCCTAAGAATTTATCCCGACAAAAAAAACTGCGAAAATAATCATCGGTTATTAAGAAGGAAAACTGTACATGGTTACAGTGTTACAGTTATGTCAGCCAGTTTTCAGAGATAGGGATATAGCCACCTTATTTAGGAGGTATAATACATACAAATTAAGGTATTGATCAATGTACACTGGTTTAGGTACAACATACAGTTTAGATACATGATAACGTATTAAGCCATTTAGACTGATGTAATTGCAACATTAGGTTTCAATACATGATTAGGTATCAAAACCAAAAATTAGTTATAACGAGATCACCTTCTGAATTTAACGAATAAGTTTGGGAGTTGAATGTCATGAGTTAACCTTGCTTCTTCGATAAGATCAATTGATTATAGGTCAGCACATAATCATAGAAACTATTTGCTCATAATTGCCACCACTTGCGATTTTCCATCCTCTTTGCCAGCTCTTTCGCCATGGAGGAAAAGTTCTCTGCATTATTTCTGAGCTCCTCACTGTTCTGGTCGATCCTCTGAAATGTTGCATGGAGAATACATTACGGAAACTTGGACGACAAAGAAGAAATAGACGATAACTATGGGATGATAATGAATTTGAAGGGGCTTGTCGTAAGAAAGCAAGAAGCAAATTTGATAAGGCACGTAAAGCTACGACCTCAGAGCTCCAGCGCCAAACAAATCTGGTTTTATGCAGTTCTACCCGAGAAGGTCATTCTTAAAGTTCAGACAAATACTTCTACCAATTGACTTTTGACCATTGTGAACAAAACCTGATTCTATCAGAAAACATTAAGAGAGTATTTAGTTGGGAAGGAAATAATCTCCTTGAAAGTGGTTTTTCCATTTTCCGTTGTTTGGTTTGTAAAGAGTGGAGATAGCTTTTCTAAAGTTGGAATATAGTTTCCCCAAGGATAGAAAATAATTTTGTTTCTAAATAGAAGAATTGACATATTTTCCTCCCTATTCCTTACCTTCTTTTTCTTCTCCCATCCATCGCGCCCTCTCCATTTTCAGTTCTCCTTTTCTCTCTAACCATTCTTATAAGGAACCAAAATTACCAACCAAAAAAAATAAACTAATCTACAATTGTGTTTTTACTTAGAAAATAATTTTTATGGGAAAAATTTTCCATTCAAAATTCTCTGTCAAACCAAACAGAGCCTAATAACCCTCTTCTGCTAGTTTTTTGCTTTGGCACTTCCATACCCCACTTTTAATATACAAATCATACAAGTTTAACATAAAATTACCATACCTCAAGCTTTTCTTGCCTTTCTAGAAGCTTGTTTTTTGCTTCTGATGCAGCAGAAGCAGCGGAAGCTGTAGCTGAGGATGTATCCTGTTGAGAAGGTTATGTGAGATATTTTGTTCTCTCGAAGGAAAAAGAAATTATCAGAAATCTACTCCAATCTTTACCTCAGCCTTTCTGTATTTGGCCTTGATTTCCTCAATTGTTCTCTGTTTCGGTTTCGTTTCAGAGGTTCCACCTTCAAATAGCTTTTTCCTTTCTTGACTCTTATCTGCATGTGTTCAAAGTCACAAGGTACGTACTACGTAGGATATAGCTTCAATAAACTTGCATACAAAAAACTAGTCATAAATTCCATGACATACCTTTTTTCAACTTCACTTTTGTGAGCTATAGGTGAAACGTGCAAAGGTCCATCAATTTCTATATCATCTGGTTTAATAGAGGGAAAACAAACTCAGAAATAGGAGGAAGGATCGGAGGAGCAAGAAGACAAATAGAGCTGGACTGACCAATGTTAAGATCCACAGATTTTCCAACATCTTTAGGAACCGCAGAAGCCTCAGTTTTAGGACTTGAAAATACTTTATCTAATGCTGAGAGTAGAGATTTTGGTCCCCCCCATAGGATCTCTACTCTGAGCTTCTTGACTTGCTCTTAAGCCCTTCATTATTCCACCAAAAAGTCCTGGAGAAGTTTCCTGCTATATGATGATGCAAACACAACCATGAACCAAAAGTGTAAACAAAAACTCTCCCTGGCAAGACACTACTCAGAGGAGAGTTTGAAGAGAATAGGTTTAATGAGATATTATTCACGAAGTTTCATAAATAAATCAAGAGTAAGCATTGGTTAAAGGAGCCTATAATAAGTTAAATAGTTGCTATTTCACATTTGGTGATTCAAAGTGACGGCCATTTGAAGCAGGCAGCACCTGGTTAAGAAACATGTTTCTAAATACAGATACTACAGTACCTTATTTTTCTTCTGATCTGGAGACAAGTTCAGATCTAAAGCAGCTGCGAGGGCCTCATCATACAGACATGGTAAAGATTGTGGGAGCCTAGCATCAAAGAAGAGGAAAAAGAACTGTAAGGAAGGCGCCTTAAATCTCAAATGCACACCAATTCTTAAAGAGTTCAGAAGAGGACTTGGATGAGTCATGAGAGGGCTAGGCGCATAGTAAACACCTGTAATCGTTTTCAGAAGCCAAAAGAGACAGAACTACAAATTCACATCCATTTACCTGTATAAGAAGGGATAAAAAAGAATAATGTTACTAATCACATCTATGAATCAAAGAGACTCGATACAAATAGATGAAGGTGGGAAAAAGTTGCTAATAAGTAATAGCATGCAGATTGGCAACCACAAGTACAGCATACAAATCCTAGGACGACAAATTCAATGTTGAAATGAATAGGTTAATTTTTTTTGTCAAATGTTAGTTAAAACAAAAGATAAAAATGAATAAAATGGATTTAAAGCGCAAGCTTTTGCAGACTGCATTGTAACTTGAATATTGAGATTTTAGTGATCTTGGTCAGTTAGCTGTAAATCTGACCATCGTATCATTTTTTATTTGAATATAGTATGTCTAGCATGTGTACCGAACATCTTCCATATTTAGCCTGCTGAGGAAGGGCGATACCCTACAAACTTGTTCCTTCAATATATAATTCGGCCATGAAGGGGGATATCCTATAAAATTTTCATCCTGTAATGTACATCTTTTCCTCCACTCTGCCAGGCTAATAGCACAAGTCAACAAAAAAGAGACAAACATGCGTATATCCATGGAAAATGAGGACCTACAAGGAGGCGACACCTTTACACGAGTACAAAAACCTTTTTTCCTCGTCTTATTCCATTTAAAGTCCACCAAACGTACTTTGGACTCCATCCTCTTGATTATTAATTGGTCAAACACCATCACAACCATTCACTTTGATATCCTTTAAACACCAGTAATTGTTAATTGAGATGAAAAAGTGGTATGAAACTTGAAGAAACTCTAGATGATGCAATCTATCACCATCATTTTGCAGGTCCTGGGTTTAGGTAGCTGAACTGTTTCTGGTTAGATAAACATTTGATTCCGCTAAAACACCAGCGATATCCCACCACAGATATTGTTCCAAACTTTTTCAAAATAGGTGTGCTAACTTTTCAGGTGAAAGTTTGCAATGTATCGAATGATGTAAATACCCGGTTGAGATAACTTGATTGGAACGTAAAAAAATGTATAGCATCCTAATACTTCATAATCAATTATTTCAAGGTTCCATTCCACTTCCACCTATATTGTTCCAAACTTTTTCAAAATAGGTGTGCTAACTTTTCAGGTGAAAGTTTGCAATGCATCGAATGATGTAAACACCCGGTTGAGATAACTTGGTTGGAACGTAAAAAAAAAAAATGTATAGCATCCTAATACTTCATAACCAATTATTTCAAGGTTCCATTCCACTTCCACCTGAACAGAACAATAGTGGCAGCTTTAAGAAGTCAGAAGCATTTATCTCCATAAAAATAGTGAGCAAATCAGTATAAATTAGAAAATTATCCTTGTATATTTAGAAAAGCTTCTATTTCCCTTTGCCAACTACAAAGAAGGTGCATCAAGTTGTGGGCTGAATTTTACCTGCCGTCAGTTCCCAGTTCCCACAAATTTTAATAGTAACATACAGTAAAGAATTTTGAGAATGAGGGAGTGGAAGGGTGGTAAGCCCTTTCATCTTCCACCCACATGTTGTGGGTTCGATTCTCATCGTGGGGTTTGGGGGCTTTGGGGTAGGTTGTATTTAGGTGCCCTGTGAGAGGGCGTTAATGTAATTTATCTTACCAAATTTTTAAAAAAAAATACAGTAAAGAATTTTAATGCAAATTATGTAAAAGTTAGAAGGAAGAAAGAAAGGGTCGCACCAAACTTATCTGACCCCTTTCTGTGCAACTCAGAGTTTTATCCATGTTGGTCCTGAAATTCCATCGCATAATGGACAGTAGAGACACCTCGCCCAAGACTTCAAGGTTTGGCAAAGACCTGTTATGCAAAATATTGACCACCACAATATATAACCTTCATTTCTGATCAAAATAAAGTCATAATCGAGATTGCATGATCAAAAGAAATGTGGTGGATTAAGATACAAACTCTGATCATATATTTGCTTCTTAAATTGTCAGGTGTACAATAAGCTAGCACTTACCCAAGAGATCTAAATAAGAAATGTCAATAAATTAAGAGTAATTCCTGATTCTCTATAGAAAAGGTGTCTATCACTCAGTATAGTATCTAGATGGAAATTGAAGAAGCAAGCAACTAATACCATCTGTCCCAAAAAGGTTTTCTCAACCTCAAGAAGAAAAATTCCCATCATAACATCATTTACTAATGTAAACTACTTATAAGTTGACCATCCAAAATATGGTTTTTCAAAGTTGACTTCGGTTGTCAGGATATCAATATTAGTTAGAAACTTAGAATTGCCAATAACCATGTCACTCTTTAACATAAATTTACAAGATTTTCTTTTATGGCATAGACATTAGACATGTAGCATTTATGCCAGTAGAAGAATGCAATTATTTTTACGAAAGTAGTGGGAAGAATTGCGTTTAGTGCAAGAGCCACCTAATCTCAATAGAGCCAGTCTGATAAAAATACAAGCAGCCGATGCTCCTCCTCGTCTGTCTTGAAAGTGGTCGTCCAGCAGCTGGTTTTTAGAAGATGAACCTCACAGATGGATTCAACATGCCCCTGTTCATTACCAGCACAGTCATTAAGAGGAGGTATGGAGAGAGGATGAGATATATATATATATATATATATATATATATATATATATATAAACTTAAAAAAGGAAATAAGAATAAGAGAAGAACCTGAATCACAGAGTTTAAAGAACACAGCAGTAATGCATCTGTGCAACAAAGTAAAATTAGCAAGTCCGTTGATTGGTCAACTCCATCAGATTTCCCCTCAGAGTCACCGCTAACTTGTGCAGGTTCAGCTTTTTCCTTGTTCTCCTGTGACCAGAACTGCTGACTTTTTCCACCAGAGACTTCAGTGATGCACTTATTACCCTCTGCAAAAACCATGTCGCTATAAGTATCAACATAAACCTTCAGAAGAACAAAGTAATGTCTGGTATCAAAAGTACAACTCGCCTAGAATGTACATGGAAATTGCAGTGGACTCCTCATTATGCTGTTTGGACACAGAGCCAATCACATTTCCATTGGAGGTATCCAGAACAGCAATATGCAAATTATTTGTTACGGCAAATATAAGCTCTTTTCCAAGTTCTGTCTTCCCATGAGGTACGGAGCGATCCAAGCTAGCAGCCAAGCCATAACTTTCTGGAGATATTGCCGGTGAAATTGAGACAACATGGGAATTTGGGCTGGAAAGAGTGTCTAAGACATATAAGACTGACAACGAACTTAAATTCAGCATTGCAACCTGAAAGGGAGCACAAATGCCTGAATCTCAACAAACACAATTTGTCAAGTTTCTACTTTATCAAGAATATATGAAAGGGATTCTGCAGCACAGTTCATTCAGAGAATGCAGTAACCTGTCCACTCATGTATCCAACAGCAAGTCTGGCTCCAAGATTTGTGTATCTCAAGGTGCACACAGGAGACGTACTTAAAGTAAACACAGCTGAGAAATGAGATCCACTTTCTGGATTGAAATCGCAAACTTCAAACAACACACAGAAGAATCAGTAAGTTTCATGTTGATAGAGACAAGCTACGGGACACATTTGCAAGAAACAAAGATACTAAGATCGGATGACTTAAACTGACATGAGGGTGCTTAAGGGAAATACCAACCATCCCTATAGGCTTTCTTTTTAGAATCTTGAGCATAGCATATTCATTTCGAGTTCTTATTAATTAATTCTCATAAAATTCAGTAAAGATGTGGGTTTTGTAATATCCAGGGAAATGTTTGAGGATGAATATTGTCTGCTCAATGAATTCTCCAGTCCGTGAGGAAGTTACTGGCAGGACAGCTCTCTTTCCATGTGATTCATTGCTTAGAGCAATATTGAACACAAACCAACTTTGCATGATTTTCATCAGCTTATAGTACCCATAATAAAAGTCACTACAAGTCTAAATTGCTCAAGGACAAACTCGTCTCACGCTAGGTAAGAAATCTAATATTGTGCTTAGATAGGGGAATGTGGATGGAAACGGAGGGATTCATCGGATATTAATTGCTGTTTTAGAACATTAGCAAATGCCCAAGGAACAAAATCAGCACCTTTCCCTTGTTTGGATATAAAATGGGAGAAGAGAATTACCAATTTCCATCCCCTCTAGATAAATTAAAATTCTTCCAATGTTGGAAAGATTTAGGGAGAATATGGGAAACTAACTCTTCCTGGCCCTACCTTTCCTTCCCCCTTCCCTCTCCTTCCCTTCCCAGCATCATTCCTCCATAATTTCTATCCAAACAAACTGTAAATATTGTAAAATTCATATTTTATCTGTAAAAGATCATTTTTCCTCAGACTGTGAATATTCTTTGTGGGATCCTTATTTATTCGCAAATAATAGGAAGAGACACATAACTCTTGCAACTATAAGATTTAAAACATCAACCTATTTTGGTCATCAACAATGTTTGTGCTTTATCACTTTGATTAAGCTTTAAGGGGAAAAAAATTATATTCTTATGCTCGCTAAAAGATCATAATTTATATATCCCTCAGTGATCCATATCCTACCAAACAGCTTCTTTTCTTCACAAGAATTTTATCAAATTGAAAGATTGCGAAAATGGTTAATGTATTATAAATTCAAAGCAATAGATTAATAATTCGAACAAAAAGTGAGAAAATATGGAATTAGGTAATAATGGAGAAAGTGATCGCTTCAGGCCACACCTTCACTTTTGGTTCCTGACACAACATGCAACCTGGTTTCATTGCAATTTTTAGTAAGATTGTGGAGATGAACCTGTATAACCCATCAAATGGATAGAGTTACTTAAATAGCTGCAAAAAGTAAACAGAAACAAAGGACTTGCGTTTTTACCGTGCCACAGTCATTGCCAACTGCTATACATAGAGTTTCAGAAGAGAAGTCCAAAGCAGAAACTGATCCTTTTGCACCAGCTTTTGTGATACCTCTGACCTACAATCATCACATGGTATGATTAGAAGCAGCCAACACTTTATCATCAATGTCATTAGCAAGTTAGTATGATATATCTCATAAGATTGGGTAAATCATATCAATGTTTTTGGACAATATACAAACCTCAGGATCTATTACAAAAATAGGTGACAGTATTGGATATGTTGCATCCCAAATTCGAACAGTACCATCTTGGTATCCAGCTATGTAGAGTCTTTCAACTTTTCTCTCCCCATGAAGTGACAGATGACAAGGAACTCCGCCATTTAAAGGCCACTTTGCACTCTTATCACTTGGTAGATATGTTTCTTGCAGCTTCACAGTTGTAATTTAACCATGTTAGAAATATGTCATTATTTATTAGTAGAATTCATAAGAAGCAACATTTAGAAAATGAAGATTAGAGGAAAGTCCACTTATATGAGGAATACACCGTACCTCTGATAAAGCTGCTGAACACTTAGTATTAAGTATCGCAATGAACCTTCCAACAGTCAAGTAAGGTTCAGCTGTCGGTACAACACTTCTGTAATGGAGAGGAATGGTACAAGATTTTTCACTCTCAGAATGTAATCCCAGCAAGCAAGGATTGTCATAATATTGCAGCTGCCCAGGACTGGTCAATAAAAATAATGAGGTAGTCCCCGTATCGTCAAGAATACTATAATCTTGAAGCAATATCATATCTGCAAAAGAACCTTGAAGGGTGACATTTGCTCGGACAACATTCTTCAAAGCATCTCTAGTAGGAGACCATTCAAGACTCAACATCTGGAAAAATCATACAGTAGATTAATATCATGTCAATATCCTGCAGTGAAGTTCCAGACACGCACAGATACTCCAGTTCAAATACACAAGAAGATAGGTTCCCAGATAGTCTAAAGAAAACAGAGCATGCATGACAACAGAACTAACAGCCCAACAAAAAAGTTCTGGAAAAGGAAACAAAGAGAAAGACCCTAAGAAAGAAACAATTATTGTATATAGAAACTTTTAAAGAAAATAAAAATACTTCAAAATTATGTGCTCATAGCATCTTGAGAGATCAAAACTATAAGCTCATAGCATCTTGAGAGATCAAAACTATAAGCTCATAGCATGTTTAGAGATCAAAAATAAACATCAATCCGGTGACTAGTCAAGGCTCCCAATCTCCCAACTATAAAACTTATGTCAGGTCAAATGTCCACAGCCCTGCCATTACCAGCAGGAAAATCAGTACTGTTAGGCCCTAGATTGGAAAACAAATGACTAGCATTTACTGCTGCGGAGATATTAAACCATCAAAGATTAATCAACCAAAGGTAATAACCAAAATAATGTGTCCCCATTAGCATTCTGGGGCACAATTGATTTCTCCTCTCTAATTCAGGATCAATATGCAAAAATAATTACAATAAATGGTGCAGAAAAGATTATGGACTAATTTGTGCTGTAATTGCAGGTCGCAACGACTAATTTTTCCAAGTGCATATAGGATCCTGAGACAACATAATAAGAAAATGACATATGATATCAACTACTAACATGATAATCAGACTAGCTGGGTGAAGTTAGAAACAGACCGTCAGAACTTCAGCAGATCCCATCTCATCACCACCATAGATGAAGAGTTGACCACCATGATCATCATGTACACCTGTTGCTGACCAATGTAGAACAATCACAGGAAATCTTCTCTCTGCTGATGACAATTGAATCTTGACCACATTATTAGCTGGTTTTCCAGCTTTGTGGTCATTACCCATTGCAAGATCAGACAATTTCCACAACAAGATATCCCCATCCACATAGCCAACAGCCAGAATCGATCCATCTGAAGACGCCCAGCAAACAGAGATAATTTCTTTATCCCCTTGTTCGTCACCCAATGCTTGATCCTTTATTTCATTGCTCCTACTGGCTGATGTATTTAAATGTCCATCGTTTACCTGGTGATTATTCCGTCCTCTAACATAAACTAGCTGATCTTTAGCGATATCCCACAGAACAATAACTCCATTATCATATGCAAACAGCAATCTGCAAGAAAAATTATGATGTAACAAATGATAACATCCAGTAAAGCAAACAACTAAAAAAAGGAAAAATACATTAATGCCACTATGCCAGAGTGTATTAAGCAAGACTATATACAGAAAGATTAAGAATAATTGAATTGTTCATAACAAATCTGGCCTTCTATTTCAGATGTCTCACAATCCATGTTCAATTTCCTGTTCTAACAAAAAAAATTCTATCTCTAGTCATTCTTCAAAAAGGTTCATCCAGTCCCAAAAAGAGGGGGATTGCATAGCAGATAACTGATAAGCAGTAAAACATTCCCTTTAAAGCCCACCCTCTCCTAATTAAGAGGGAAAACTTGGAGAGGGCCGAGGGGGTGGGGGGTGGAAGGGAGCGAGATTTGAGAAAAGAGCAGTGTGTTAAGACAAACTAAGAAATAATTTATTTACAACTAACAAATGTCTCTCATAAGAAGAAAAAAGGATCTCAAACTTCTGATTTACCTATTTCCACCAGAACAAGGCTGAGGAAGAATTCCAACAACAGATGGATCATTATGCAGTGGAATCTCAGCAAACTCTGCAAGCTCAACAGTAGAAGTAATTTGTATCACAGCTTACCATGTAATCATGTATAAAAGAGCAATGAATTATTTAAATTAGTAAAACATGTATACTCCTAGTGACACTGAGGGCTGAAAGGTCAGAATTATTCTATTAATTTCTTCAAATCATTTCTCAAGTACAAAATGACACAGACCAGTCAACAGATCCACAGAGCAATTAGTTTTTCAAAGGATTACACATAATAAGTAATTATGTCTGCAACAACAACAACAACAAATCAGTATGAATCCTGCCATAGGCATTATCAGGGGCGGTGCAGAGCCTCAACCCTACGAGCACAAGCCGGTAAGGCAGTAATAAATAAGCTTTTAATGAAGCAGGGGCCAATCAATTACTTTGTACAGCAAGGTATTAGAAAGACTTCCGTATTTTAACAGGCGACATAAATAAAGGACTTTGATTACTGGAGTTCAATTTGTTACAAACAAAAAGAGAGACGAAAATGGAAAAACCACTCATCTAATGCATTAAGAAGAGAGAGATAGACTATGAGACAGAGAGAAGACTTACAGTCACTTGACTGACAGTAATCACAGAACACATTAGACCTCCAAATTAAAGTCTCACCTACTTTTAGTTACATCTGATTTACGAATTAACATTTTCAATGCAGCAACAGCCCTCTTGAAAAATTAGAGCAACTTTGCCCAGCACTTGACACTTATTGTGTTCCTCACAGCATTGTTCACAAACTGAATGGTGATAATTGTATTATTTCATATCTGTGATGATTATTTTGCTGTTACTTCCCTCATACCCATGTGCTGACACTTGCTCACGTGCAGACATCTAAATCATAAAAGTAGGAGGACAAAACCGTCAAGAGAAAGTGGCTTGAAACTCGAACAACGCATCAAAAGAAATGAGGATCAGATACAAATCAAATAAAAAAAAAGGCTCCAGTCTCTTTGAGCTCCAATGGATCCACACAGGAACAACATGCTATGGCAGGAAACTGTCCAAACTCTTACTATTGGAACTGTTTACCAGGATGTACCCATTTCATGGAGTCATACTCTGGCAACAAAAAGAAGACAGCCCATTGAAACAACGTTTATCTATATAGAAATATATATGCACATTAAGGAAATTTGATGCATTTGTAAGTTGATTGTAATAGACTAGCCTAGGGGCCAGGGGGGTACTTTTGGTAATACACACTAGTTATTATGTTTGATTGGGAAGGAAGGCAGCTTGTTAGTCAGAGAAGATAGCAGCAACTCTATTATAAATAGAGGAGATTAGGGAGAAAAGAAATCAGAGAACTATTGAAAAGTTATTTAGCTTGTTTAGTTAACTTTGGGAGAGTGTCAAGTCTCTCGAATACTTGGCAATTATCTTTATATTTTCTGTATTTTCTCACTTGATAATATAAATCACCATCTTCATCCCTTAAACTATCTGCTAGATTTCCAGTTCATTATATTGATGCCATGTATAGATACAGAGTCACGAAGCACGTGTGTGACAAAAAGAATATGAGGAATGATCATTGATGAAGAAGAAAAAACAGAACGAATTTAGAAAGATATCCCTACCAAAAACTGAATGAGCTGCGATACTATATTGCTGCCGCATAATCTTTCTTTCCTCAATATCATACTTTACAACAGAAACTAATCCACAATCATCTCCAAGATACCTGCGTTATAGTATTTGAGAAACCATGCTCAGATCAGAAGAGTTCTGTAAAGTCTAAATTTAACCCGTAAAAAATACAGGGACTATTAGGTTTTTGAGTACATACATATAGTTTGTTTCTTGGATAACAGAAAACGCAGTTATATTTGATTCCCATTGAAATAAGGGAGGCTATAAATCTGTGCTCAAGATCCCAGACCTGCCAAAACCAATTAGTGCTGAATCAATGGATACGTCTTAATTTATTATAGCATGGGAGTATTGAAACTGAGTTTGGCCTCTAGACAATCAAATGGAACAAAATTACTTTCATAGATGAATCTTCTGTGATGTGAAAATAGTACCTGAATATCATTTTCATTTGAAACGGCGACTAGAAGACCTTGATTATGCAGAAACTGATTAAATACAAAATGAAAGAAAGATAATAAGTAATAATACGAAGGCTACAAGAGTCGATTATCTGACCGCTTTAAAATTCTATTAATCAGGTTAAGGTGCTGCATGAATTTTTTGTGCTACTTCAAACATAAAGGACAATTACCAACATAACAGCATCAAACATAGGAAAATTATACTTGAGATATTTCCAAAATCAGAATTCTGCATACAGATATGGGTAAGGTATACGCATTGCTATGCCACAAATATAGAATCAACAACACTAAAGAGGAATGAAATTGCCTTCTCCAACTATAAATCTTTTCTTGAGAACAAAGATAATCTTCAGATATGAAAGAAAAATGTAACGTGTCATAATAAGTCAGAGTCTTATCCCACAGAATGCAGGGTTCTCATTTTGAGATTTCAGAGACGGCAAAAGATAAATATTGTGCTATAGAGCAACAAGAATTCTTAAGATATTAAACAAAATGAATCAGGAAAAGGAAGGGTAATACACAGCCTTACATGGGGATCGGAATACTAGCTTATTTGTCTTTGTATACCTCAGAAGGTGAATCTTCATCATCATAGATGCGACCTCGTGGCACTATCTAGACTTAAATTGAAAAAGTTGGCAGAAGTTTATGGTAATAACTAATAAGTGAAATCATAGTGGACAACAGAAGCATAGTAGAACATTTTGTTTGGTCTTTTCTGTTTTTGCAGATTTTTATGTAGTGCCAATCCAAGCAAGGTAAAAGGCATGCAGCATGCTCAAGAAAGGTTATAAAATCAGCTGGCACAGTACACACTACTTAAAACACAAAGAGATAGACTTATACCAGAAAAAGTGAGACTATTAATAAGAAATGTTTGAATCAAGACCTAAAAGTAGGAAGAGAACCAAAATTGTCATAACAAGCATTTAAACATATATTCTGCGAAAATTAGTTTCCAAAAATCATAGAAAAAGGGAAAAGAAAATAACATGCGCCACATATTACTATTAGGCTACCTCTAAGTATCTGAAAGGAATTTCCTTAGGAGATGTCAAAAGGCCTTCTATATTGTCACTGCCAATAACTTTAATCCTTCCATCTCTGTTACAAGCATACAAAAAATTATGAGCAGTAATATTAAGGTGTATGTATCAATGTCTTGAATCTGGATTAAAAAAAGCTAATCTTGTCAATACTAAGAGGACAAATATATACAGATAAATCAATTAGAAATAGAAGATACATTGAAATACTAGGTTGTGATTCTTTCTCAAGCTTAAGAAATTAATCTGCCAAAACCTGTCAAAACTAGAGTGCTATAAAGTATAAACTACACACTAGTAATTTTATTCTCAATAAAGTTGAAAGATCATTACATATACATGTGTACTCATAAGTGATACATCAGGCTTAACCGTTCATAGAAAGCATATTGGTCTGGTAGTAGTATACTGATAACATGGATTAGCAAAACGACAAAGAGTTCAACTTACAAAGTTCCAACTGCCAAAAGCTGCTGAATGGGATCATAAGCAAGACAGGATGCCGTAGAAGGGATTCCATAGTGCGCAATAAGTTGTGGGTCTAAGTCAATCAGACCTTTATTGTTTAGTGAGTCACTCTGTTATCCAAGATAAAAAGAATGATTATACAATGAATTCACAATCCCTTTGCATTTTACTTAGTTGATTTTATTATCCAAAATTCACAATACGTGTAAAATGAACGAAGATTTGTAATCCTTAAAAAGCAAAGTTACCACGTACCAGATGAAACCGCTAACAATTTTGGCAACTTAACTGTATAACAATATATCTTTTCAAGAAGACAAACTGCTTCTATAAATTAACTCAAGCCCTTCCCAACAAGTTCTTCTTACACCATACAAAAGATTGAACTTTTATTGACTGCTAATGACAGTCCAGCAGAACTTGTCCATCTCCTAGATTGTCCACATATTTCCGACTAGCCAATCGTACAGCAGAATTAAAACACAATAAAGTACTATAACCAAAACAAATAACATAAACCTCATCAAACGCAAGGGAAAGACTTTACGCTTTGTCATCCAATATATACTAAGATATTATTGCATTTATAAGAGCATAAGATGTTTCCTAATTCAAATAGGAACGATGGTCATTCCTCATTTTCGAACAACTCCGTGCCACACCCGATGGATACTCCAACTGTTAGACATTTTAACATATATATGATTATATGAAGTTCCTACCACATTTCACATTTGACAAACTGCATCAAAATAAACACCTTAATTTGCTGAATAGTGGGATTTAAAGGATGCATAATTGAACAATAGAATCAACTAACACAGACATTTGCCAACGTAAAGCTGAACAAAACCAGTATAAAAAACCCATCTAATCTAATTATCTTAGATTTAAAATACCCATAAAAAATTGAGGGTTTTTTATTAAAAAAAAAAAAAAACATTTTTCAAGAAGAAACCCCGGAATTAACTTTCCCCACCCAACAAATTAAAGGTTTTGGGATTAAACAGTGAACAATTTGAAACCCTAATAATCAAATACAGCAAACAAGAAATCCCCTTCAAATTAAATATGAAGTTCAAACATAAACAAAAAGAAAAATAGAAAAACAAAAAAAAAGGTGACCTGAGATTGCTTGTTGAAGATTTTGGCGAGCATTGCGAATTGAATATCAAGAACTTCTGACCTAACTTCCCTCGCTATAAATCAAAATTGCGTTAATAATTTTGTATCTTACACAACGAATTATAATTATGGGTAGGTGTCTAGGTGATTATGTAAGGTTTAAATCCAAATGATCGTTGTTGATAAGAAGAAATTACATACGAGAAGAAAGAATTTTTCTGTGGGTTAATTTACAGAAAATTCTTGGATGAAATTGAGAACTTTGTATAAAATTGGAAGTTGTGATAGAAGAAGAATGATCCCCTTTAGAAATTAGAATGATGGGTGTGTCTTCCTGTTTGTAGTGTTTTTGAGAGAGACGAAAGCAGGTAAATTCGTTGAAGTGTTTTGGGTGACTGGGTCCATCAAATCATCCCAGGATTTCTTTATTGTTTTTTTTAATGACCTGGGTGTACGATGCTCATGACTATTTTGTCCAAATGAGTAAAATGAAAGAAACGAAGAAAATGAAGAAAATGAGAAAATGAAACGAAAAAGATTTTTTACTCATTTAAGAAAATGAGCACACTTTTACTCAAATGAGCAAACTTTGTCATTTGCTCATCATCATCTTCTTCAATTTCAGATCTGGAAATTTCTTTTTTTTTCCGCGAATTTTAGATCTCCATTGTTGTGTTTTGGAAGGTTTGGAAGGAGGAGAGAGAGAATAATTGAAACAACAACAGAACAATTGAACAATTGAACAAATGAACAACAATGAGCAAAACAACAAGAACAAAACAAATGAGCAACAATGGCGTCTAAAACCCTAAACCCCCAATCATCATGAGAAATTTCAACTCCAATTCCACAAAATCGACGATCTCGACCTAGGGTTTCAACTTCCTCTTACCTCCATTCAAACCAAGGTTGAACTTCTATTCGATTTGAACAAATGATTGTGTTCTTCCTGAGACAAGTACTTCTTGTTGAACTTCGATTTGAAGAGAGAGAAATGGTGATCGGCGTTCAAAAGGAGGTCGTTTTAGGAAGAAGAATCTTCGGTGATCGCCGATCGAGCTTTCACCATGAAAATGACGAGGAAATGAGCAGCAGCGGCAGCATCGCCGGAAAAAATGGCAGTAAAACCAGCGGCAGAGAAGTATACGCGGAAGAGGAACAGGAGAGAGAGTACGCGAAATTTACCAACGTGCCCTGAAGTTGTAATTTATTACGAAAATGCCCCTGGGTGTACCATGAGCGAATTGGTTAGAACATATAAACTTTGCCTATAGGCAAGTTTTTTTTTTTTTTTTTTTTTTTTAAGGGAACCTATTGCGTAAGTTCTAAATTTGAGGGAGAAATATGTAAATCAGAATGATTTTAAACGTAGAATTTGTAGAACAATTTTTATGGTACATTAAGCAAAAACAATAGATATTATTATAAAAGGTTTTATATATTTATAAAAATAAGTAGTATATAAAACCCAAAATATGACCGGTTTATAGGTATATTATCATAATATTTTTAGTTTTAGTATACTATTTGTTAATTGATTGTACTACTTTTTTTTATGGAAATTCTCTCTAGTAACCCTGTACTTTAGCTTATTGTTTATGGTAGACAAAAAAAACTTAATGTTGCAAACGACCCTGTAATTAATGACAATATTACCACGTGACATTAATGATGTTTTGCTGTTAATAATTAGGTTTAAACGTTAAATCTAGGGTTACGCCTCCAAACAAAGCGGCCGGTAAAGGTGGTACCACCACCACGAACCGAATGGGAGGAAGGTACGAGGGGAGGGGGCGGTTTTCGAGGCTAGGGAAGGGGGAGTGGAGAGGATTTCTGGGTCGGGAAGGGGAGGGGGGGAGGTTTTCGGGCAGGGGAAGGGTAGGGGGAGGTTTTCGGGCGGGGAAGGGGAGGGGGAGGTTTTCGGGTCGGGGAAGGGGAGTGGAGAGGATTTTGGGGTCGGGGAATGGGAGGGGGGAGGTTTTCGGGCAGGGAAGGGGAGGGGGGCGCTTTTCGGGGACGGGGAAGGGGGTGGAAAGGATTTCGGGTCGGGGAAGGGGAGGGGGTTTCGGGGGAAGGCGAAGGGGGAGGGGCGGTTTTTGGGGCGGGGGAAGGAGAAGGGGGCGGTTTTCGGGGTGGTTGTGGGGAGGGGGCGTTTTCGGGTGGTTGTGTTGGTGGTTAGGGCCGGGTTGACGGTGAGGTGGGGTCGGGGATGGGGATGGGGTCGGGTTGGGCGCCCGCCGCCGCCGGGGGGGGCCGCAAGGGTGGGGGTGATGGGAGGTGGTGGGGTTTGGGTGGTTAGGTTTAACGTTTTTATCCTAGATATTAACGGAAACACATCATTAATGTCACGTGCTAACAATGTCAATAATTACGAATCATTTGCAACATTAAGTTTTTTTTTGTCTACCATAAACAATAAACTAAAGTACAGGGGTTACTAGAGAGAATATCCCTTTTTTTTTTACTAGAAATACTACCCTATTTTTTTTATTCAAGATACTACTTTTTTGTTGAAGTTATGATGTATAGGCTATAGCACTCACCACATGTGAAGTGTCCCACATTGATTAAAGAAGAGAGATGGGTTCACTTTATAATGCAAAGGGGCTACTCCCCTTATTGCCATATGATTTTAAGGTGGAACCTCCTTTGTCTTATGAAATGGACTCTCTTCTTGTGATGGGTGCGGCTAGGCCCATATTTAACATGGTATCAGAGTTAGGCCCACGACTGAGACCGTTAAATTACTCTGGGCCAATTGAAAAAGGGACCTCACATGTGAGGGGGAGTGTTGAAGTTATGATGTATAGCACTCACCACATGTGAGTGTCCCACATTGATTAAAGAAGAGAGATGGGTTCACTTTATAATGCAAAGGGCTACTCCCCTTATTGCCATATGGTTTTAAGGTGGAACCTCCTTTGTCTTATGAAGTGGACTCTCTCTTCTTGTGATGGGTGCGGCTCGAGCCCATATTTAATATTTTTTAATGATTAAGTTCGATTTAAGGGTTTCACACTAGTTACTTTTGTGAGATATAACAAAATTGATGCTAAAATAAAGTAAGGAATCATCTAATAAAAAAAAATGGGGAACTATTCTTATGATAAGTTATTGCAAGACCAATTAAGGATCCATGTTATTACGTGAAACTTTGCGCATCAGGGGAGTTGTGGAGGAATCGGTATGTCCTATGTGTGGTGAGGGTAGAGAGGACATCACTCATGCTCTCTTGCTATGTCCTGAAGTGAAGAATGTGTGGAGGCTATCCCCCATTTGAATAGATTTGAGCATCTCTACCCCAAGCTCTTTGATGGATTGGGTTGGGCCATGGAAAAATTATAAAAGAGGATTTTTGGTGGGATTTATTTTGGAGCATCTTGTGGGAAGTTTGGTTGAGAAGTAATGCATGGGTTTTTGACTTGAGAAGAGTGACCATTGAAGAAGTGGCAACAAGAGCAAGCAAAGCTTGCGTGTGATATAAGGGAGAGCATGGAGGAGGGGCAACGTTTTGTTTGTGAGGGGATTGAGAGAAGGAAGACTTGGAAGAAGCCGACTTTTGGGATGTACAAGTCACAAGACAAACTCGGATGCGGCTATCTTCAAGGATGGGAAGGTGGGTCTTGGAGGCATTATGAGAGATGAGGAAGGAGATATATATTATGGCTGTAACGTGTGTGTTGGTGGAAGGCAGATTTGATGCGGATGAGGCCGGAAGCCATGGTTGCTCGTCACTCGCCGAGCATCGCCTTAGAAGCGTGTTTGAGCGGATAGAGTTGGAGAGAGATTGCTTAAACGTTCATTACACATTTGCGGAAGGGAATACGTGAAAACTCAAGCTTCGGTAATATTGTTTTTGATATTCGGAGCTAAGTAAGTCTTGTATTAGTGTCTCTTTCTCCCATGTTTGTAGAAGTGGGAACAAAGTTGCTCACTACTTAGCCCAAATAAGTAGAAATTATGGGGGTTAAGAGTTTGGATTGAGGAAGCTCCCGATGAGATTATGTCTTTTGTAAAAAACTAATTTGGATTTAATTGAATGAAGTTAAGATATTTTCCCATAAAAAAAAAAAAGGATCCATGTTGATCCTTATCACTTTATGAAGCACCAAAATGAGAAAAAGTAACAGGCATAGATGAAAAAGAAACAAACCAAAAAGTAAGTGGTAGATTAAACTGAAACAAAGGTTGTAAGAATATTGATTTTCCTAACTCCCTAGACTTTGGTAGGGAAAAGATAAAAAAAAACTCACTGCTTGAACCAACCCCAATTCCTTCAAAACGAAAAAATATAAGACTACGTAGGGTGTGTGTTCTCTTCAACTTATAAAATAAGTTTCAGGTCCAATAGATACGGATAAGGTGTAATCGTGTCTAAGACAACACTCAAAATAAGTTCCAATAAGGATCAATCGGCCCTAATAAACCAGGTTCGCTTTTTTTCAAGTAAAAGATAACACACCCTATATCGTGGATGTATAAGGAAAAAAAAAAATACGTAATCCGAAATAATATAGACAAATAAATTATCGTCAATAGAAGTGAATGGAAAACCAAAAGGTTGGCACTCTACAAGTCTACACAACTAAACGTCTAAACCAGCAGTAAACGAAACACAGAAAGGACATGTTTATGCTCCCAGTAAGCAGCAGAGGGTTTAATACTACTACTCTCAACAAGTTCTTCCCTTTCTTCACCTCCTTTTCTCTCTCCTCCTCAACTTTCTCTCTCATGGCATTCAACACAAATTCTCCTTCTTCTTCTCCTTCTCCTTCTAGGGTTTCCCCTTCTCAAGTGGGTCCCCCATTAACGCTCCCCTCAAGCGTGTGGGTACCCACAATGGTAGTTTCCATTGCGATGAAGCTCTTGGCTGCTTCATGATTCGTCTTTCCAACAAATTCTCTGGCGCTGAGATTGTTCGAACTCGCGACCCTCAGGTCTGTATCAGAAACCATATGATATAGTCGGTTTTCATTTGATATAGTCACTTTTTGTATGATATAATCACCTTTTATATAGTCAATTTTTGTATGATATAGTTGATTTTTTCTAATATATAGTCGATTTTTATGTAACAAAGTCAGTTTGGGTGCACAATAAATTATTATGTACCGGGTCCGTCCGAGACGTTTTGATTGTTGATATTGGAAATGAAATTTTAACCTATAGTTTTTATACAGGTTTTGGAGACATTAGATGCAGTATTAGATGTTGGGGGAGTGTATGAGCCAAGTAGGGATAGATATGATCATCATCAAAAGGGTTTTGCTGAGGTTTTTGGTCATGGATTTACTACTAAGCTTAGTAGTGCTGGTCTTGTTTATAAGGTAATGTAAATGTTTATGATTGGAGTGAACTAAATGATTATTTATACTAGTATATATATGTGAGAAGTTGAAATTTTGGATTGAATTTTCATATTTTTGAAGTGGGTTTTTTTTTTTGTTTGGAAAGGAAGTTCATTTGGTTAATGTGTTTGATTGGTGTAGCATTTTGGGATGGAGATAATTGCAAAGGAGTTGGTGCGTGATGAAGGGCACCCGGATGTATTTCGGTTGTTTATTGCTGTTTATAGGAACTTCATGGAGGTTTGTTTTGGAATTACTTCTAGTTTGGTAATTTTATTACTTGCAATTTGAATTGTTAAGGGTTTGTAAATAATGTGAGACCCATCTTGCACTCGAAGTTTAATAGATGTAGGGATTATATATTTCGATTGTTGGTCATTCGTTGGGGTGAGAAACTAGGAGGTTGGTGACAAATGAAGGAACTTTCACAATGATAATTGGGTGCGTAAATCATGGATTTTTCTAGCATTGCTACTCATTTCTCTTTTTGGCATGCTCTTGATATTGTTCTTTAGAAGTCTCTCTCTAGTACTTCATTTCTTCGTCTAAGTATTATTCCATTATATTTATTTTGTCATATAGTAGTAGTTATGTGTTTGAAAAACAGCTTCTCTGTCATTTTAGTACGTGTAATAGTGCTACTGTGCTAGGTTACACTCCACATTGTATCTTGTTTTGGTTGAAATACGGAGGATCAGATTATGTGGCTCTAGGCAGCTCAACTGCTTGGCTGTTTTACGAATGAAATAGAAGAAATGTATGAGGGTAATCCTTGTGATGAGGATCTCTTTTCTTTTTATGAGCATTAACTTGGTTTAAGACTGACTTTGAGCTCGCCAGTCTTGGTTGGCTCGATTGCTTTTGCTTCAGTATGTCTTACTAGCTTAGATAGTATTCCATTTTTGAAGCTTGTCATGATTGTTGCAGGCCATTGATGCAATTGATAATGGAATTAATCAGTATGACACTGACTTGCCGCCAAGATATGTCAACAACACTGGGTTGTCTTCAAGAGTTGGAAAACTGAACTTGGATTGGACGGAACCTGATCAATCAGCTGAAAAGGAGAATGAAGCCTTTGAGAGAGCAATGAATCTAGCTGGTGGCGAGTTTTTGGATGTGAGATTCTTGTCATGTAATTCACCCTTTTTAAATGCTTAGTTTATAACTGTTTACCTGTTTTATGTCCAATTTCGATCTGTCACAAACATTGAACATCTTTTGGTTCTCAGAATCTCCGTCATCTTGCAAAATCATGGCTTCCAGCTCGATCTATTGTTGTGGAGTGTCTTTCTGCAAGAAAAGAAGTTGACCCTAGCGGAGAGATCATGGTCTTGGATAGATTTTGTCCTGTAAGTAGTAGAAACTTTTTTTCTTTATCACTTGTCTATAGCGCATGGTTTGTCTTGGTGACAATGTTGCTGATTCATTAGTATATCCATGTTACTGATTCTTGAGTATATCCACTTTCAGGATTAGTAGATAGCAGTTATAGTCTTCAACTCTTCACTACTTTCCACGGTCCCTTTTTTTAACACTCTGTGTATGCCTCCAGTTCTCCTTTTATTGGTGTCGGGGGGGGCTATTGCTTACTTGAACTTATCATTCAGATTTGAATCTTGATCAACGAGATTGGGGATATTTAATTTTTTTTTTAAGTTTAAGAGGAAGTCCGTAACCTCTATTGCACAATATTTAGGGAGTTAGAAATTAGAATCCCTGGAGCGGGAAGAGATGAGTAGGCTCACCACCTCCATTTCCTGTTCTAATGGGAACTGATCACTGACCACCAGACTAATTATTATGATGGAAGACCACCACCTTGGCACCTCACCAACTTTTTTTATTGGTGGTTTGTTTTGCATTAATTGCTTTTGTGGAGTATTTCCTGAACTTCCATGTGTTATCCTTTTACCTAAGGATTCTACCTTTTTAGAGCACCTGCATCATGGTGTATTTGAAGCACTAATACCATGCCTTTGCTTAAGATGTCAAGCATTCATGTACCTGTTAAAGAAATTGCAATTCCACATTAGACAATGGGAATTACATGCAATGTCATTCCTGTCAAAGAATATTCTGTTGATCTTGATTATGAGTTGCTGATCCACTTTGTAAGCCTACTCGGGTGATCCTTGATACCGTAGAAAGAGTTAGGGAATTCTTAAATATGGTACTATAGAGATGCATTAGATCGTTAAAAAAGAGGATTTGATTGAGTATCGAGGAGTCAAATAATTTCCACTTATTAAGGTATACAAACTGCCATAACTTAACACTGCTTGCAAATACTTGAGTGGTTCATTATTAGAAATTGAGTTGTATAAAACTAGGATTTTCCATTTGATGTGGTGCTTTACCTTGCAGTGGAAGCTTCATCTTTTTGAGCTTGAGCAGGAGATGAAGATTGATCCTCCTGTCAAATATGTCCTTTATCAGGTATCCCAGATTCACCATCTCTCTAAGAATTATCTGACAACTACTCTGTCCTTTGACTTCCATCAAGGTCTTGTTCACATCCTGATTATAAAATATTCAGTTTAAGTCAGTGAGAATTAGTTATCATTTGCAAAAATCAGTTTTAGTAAGTAAATGGCAGAAGAGAAAAACACTAGAGATTCAGCAAAATTCAGTTTCTGCTAGTAAAGATAGCTTTAATCAGTAAAAATAATCTGTTCAGTTGATATCGGGTGAAATGAACGAGGCCTAAAACGTTGCTTTCTTTTGTGCGATGCTAAGTTGGAGATTGGCTTCCATTTGAATCTCAAATTTTGTGAATGAAAATTGCCTTTCCTAGTTTACGTCAGGGTTTTGTCAATACTTTAATTTAGTCTGGCTCACATTGCTTCATAATACCATTTCTATTTCGTAGGATGACAGGAGCAAACACTGGAGAATACAGGCTGTGGCAGTAAGCCCTGATAGATTTGAGAGCAGGAAGCCTCTTCCAGAACCATGGAGAGGTATGAGAGATGATGACTTGTCTAAGGGCTCGGGCATCCCTGGTGGTGTTTTTGTCCACATGAGTGGATTTATTGGTGGAAATGTTACTTACGAGGGTGCTCTCGCCATGGCAAAAGCGGCTTTAAAGTTTTGAGCTTGCAGACAGTGTTTCTTGCAAAATGAGGTAGATGGTGATCTGAGAGACTTTACTATTTTACTAGTTTTCATGAGATTTTTTTTTTCAAGAAGGAAATTCCCATCATGAGTTGGGTTTAATTTTAGAGTTGCATTTTTTTATAGATCCTAACATTGTTGTGTCAACAGGCAACTGTCTCTAGCATTCGAATAGGGTCGTAGATTGTCAGGGAATTTGTTTGGATGAATTACATTTATTGGAAGTACTACAGTTTGAGAGAAATACAATATCTTACTTGATTCCAGTTTCGTGCTTGTAAGCGTTTTGGGTTATGGACTTGTTGCAGGTAGTGAACTGGTCAGGGTGGGGTGTAATTTTGGAGTCTTAGTAGAAGGGAAAAGCTAATTATGTAGGGATGTTGCAACTAAATTGAGACATCCGGAAAAGAAATTTGTAGAAAGTAATTTGAGCGAGATTACTAGGATACCCTTACCGGAAGAATGATATTTTGTGTGTGCTAGGCTAGTAGCTTTATGGGTGGAATTAGAGTTTGTAGCTGATGAGTGTCTATTTGGACTGTACTTTCGACTTTTAAGGCTCTTCGCCAGCACCCAGCTTGCTGTGGGACTGGGACTGGGCCTGCATACTTCTGCCTCTATAAGCGATAGGCTAGTCTGGTCCAGCCTTTTGTTGTTGTTGTTGTAGTTGTTGTTGCTGCTGTTGCTGTCGTCGCTTTTTAATTAATTAGAAGTTACTAGTGAACTTACTAGAAGTACCATTTTGGATCATTCAGACATTCACTAGTCACTTTGACACTATTTCTACATTATTCTTAGTAAAGTTCAGTTAAGGTTAGAACAGGTCGTATGTCATTTATTCAAGTTCACGTTGGTTTAGAAATGTTTAAGTGCAAATAACAATATAACATGGCACAATCTACAAAAGTGGAATGCCACAAATGTGGAAACAAGTTGGGGTCAAAAGGAGTAGTAAACAAATTATACAAGTGCAAAAAAGAAAAAAAGAAAATGGCTCTGATCTGAAGTATTATAGAAACTTGTCTGATAATCTCTCAAGAACTAATTTTTTGTGCAATTATTAAGTGTTTGGAGTATCAACCAAGTTGGAAGAGCTTTTTTCTAATTGGGGTATGTCGCGAATCCTAATTATCAAGTAGGATGTTTAAAAATACATCCTTTTTGCAAAAATCATAAGAATTTAACAGGTCGACATGGAATTATATTTTCTAATAATTTCATACTCCCTCCGTCCCAGAATAGTCTGAACACTTTCCTTTTATGTTTGTCCCAAATTAGTTTGAACACTTTCATTTTTAGCATGGTCCCACTATTAATATATTATTTCTTTTACACATCTTTGGCCCACACTCTACCTTTTATCAATAAAAAGGTACTAACTTTCTCTCTCCTCTAATAAAAAATATCCCACCAACTCCTATCACATCTACTTTTTAAATAAAATAACATTTGATAACCACACTACAACTTATCACATTAAACTACGTGTCCCAATAAGTGTTCAGATCTTTCTGGGACGGAGGTAGTATTTCTTTTACCCCCAAAGCAATAAAATTCTTATCTTGTTAATGTTGTGAACTAAACACTGAATTGTGTTTGATTTGTACGGAACAATAGTTAGCAAAAATATGTACTCTATGAGAGAGGAATAGAAAAGAATAAGAACACAAGTGTTTCATCTTTATAACCATAGTCTTTCAAGTTAAGCTATGTTCTTTTGGACTTATTTTCGGCCGTCCGTTCTGCTTTGCCGTCCGCTTCGGTTGTTTCTGCTTCGGCTTAGTTTCTTCGCGTTTAGTTTCTCTCTATCCAAAAAGAACGGGCATTACTTGGATCAAGCTACTTGTAAAACATGTAACACAACGACCTTACAGTATATATAATCTATAGACTATAGCTGTATAAAATACCACCTTAGAATTTCACTCATATTACCACTACACCTAACTTTTTCCCCCGGGAAACTTCCGGAGACTTGTGTGACATTCCTCCGAGGGAAGTGTAAGGTCATTTCAAGAAAGATTAAAGATAAGGAATGGACATACAATAGAACGCACTGCAGGAAAACAATGAAAATGTGCCAAAGTTGCAGCAAATGTAGTGGTGGGTGGGGATGTTGGCAGCACATCTGAACATCATCAGCACATGTTTGTCGATGCTCTCGTCTGCCAAGGCACAGAGATTACCCTGTAGCCTTAGTACCTTGCCGACGAGAGCTTACTTATAACCATGAGATTCCAGTTCGGACTCCTTCAAGGGTATTTTGGTAATTTTTGCTGAAAATTGTTATTGAAAGTCGGAAATTGCTATCGTAAGTGTTTAAATTGGTATCAATGTTATCACATCGTTAACAATTTTTATACATTAACTATTGTTGGTCAATTATCTACATTGTAATATCGTGAAAAATAATAATAAGTGGAACAAATATTAAAATTAGAATAAAGGAGGGAGTAAAAGCAACAAAGATAAGAATCGGGGCTTATTCCTTTTCAAAAATTGATGAAAGCCCTTATTATAACCAAATAATTGCCAATGATGGCTATTGTTGTGGAGAGAAAGAGACAACAATCTTTATTTAAAAAAAAAAAAATTTAGAAAGGGAACATAGATACATACTGGAACCTTATAAATGTGTCACTTATTTCATAATGGCAGAAATATCTCGTTAATAATATCCATAATTTTTTTTTTTTGTTCAGGAAAGATAATTGGTCCGAAGACCAACTCCCGCAGCTATTAACTGAGGACACCACCATCGTTAGGGTGAGGATTTATACCCACAAGCAAACATATTTATACAAACTCCCCAAATTGGAGAGTGATGAGAGTCGAACACCCGACCTTGCGGTTGGGAGGTGGGAGCACCAACCATTGGGCTCACACGAGGACCTCTTTAATAATATCCATAATGGTTATGATCAGCAATTCTTTAAATAAATTGTGCCCTACAAATAACTCTTTATTAAAGAAAATTGGCTTCTATTTTAAAATTGTTGCTGGCATAACCATACTCTATTGCTAAGCTTTTGGGGTGTCAGATGTGTGGTATGTCATATTTGATCCTTCTTTTCCTCAATTTCCTGAATATAAGGATTGTGTTCGCCATATCAATTCTTATTAATTACTCCATGGAAATAATATACATTTTGAATAATCAAGTTAGAAATTAAACAACTCCCACAAAAAGTTATTTCGTTGTTCACAACATGTCAGTTCTAGTGCTAACAAGTAACAAGCATGCTCTTCTCTTCGAGTTTTATTGGACTCCACGCAGCACTTTAAGTAAACAAACAAAGTTTAGAGGAGTGTAATGTAATCACTAATCACTCCCCTCGTGTGAAAAATATCTGTATGGGTATAATTACTTTATTAATCATAACTTTACCTGAAAAGAATAATTATGCTTTTATGTCATCAATATTTCAAACTTACAAATTGTACCTAGCTCATAGTCATAGCCGGGCCAACCCGATTCGATTCAGGGCCTGTTCTCTTCGGCATAAAACAACTGAACTTAACTGAACTGAATTGAACTAAATTGAACTGAACTGAACTGAATTAAATTAATAGTAATGATTATCATTTAGAACCGATGAATTGAACCGAATCAATTGAACCGAACCGAACCGAAAATAAGATGTGAGAAACGGCCACCAACTCGACTCGAGTCATTAAAGTCAAATCCAATCTTGCTCATTACATTAAAGCGAACCCACAATTTTAACTCACCTAGACTAACCTAGTTCTTAGCTTGTGAACCAATAAACTTATACATCAAACCCATGCCACTCACATATTCTCCTCTTCAATTTCCAATGAAGCGGCAACCACGTAGGGCGACCGGGCCAGGCCAAGTCAGAAAGTCTTTGATGACTCAAGGTTCATATTATAAAAAGGAGAGCGAGGAGAAACTTTCGTGTTCCTACTTAGTTAACTGAATCCGAATCAACCTCTTAACTTGACACAATTCGTCCAATAACCATCTCTATTAAGCGCGAGTCAATTTCTTCAAGAAGAATATATACATATTTTTTCCCTCATGGGCCGGAGCCCGGAAGCCGTAATCAGCGTAGATTAATACAATTACTAGTATCAATTTCATACACAAACACATGTAATGTGCATTATTAAATATTAATTACTAACCACAAAATTAGCACACCTAGTTAACTAACATACACTTATATAACCATCCTTAGACGCCACAACAGTTTTCATAGTTCATACAACTACTACATCCACCCTTCTTTCTCTCTCTAAATCATCAAAAAATAAAAATGGCAACTTCATCTTCAGCTCCAAAACCACGTCACCATCTAAACCACCTATACGGTGGACCCACGTCAGCTCCACCACCAACACCATCAACAACACAACCTTCTCTCTCCTCCACGTCAGACTCCGCCATAGATACACTCTCTCGTCTTCTCCATCGTCTCCCTCCTAATCTCTCTCTTCCAACACGACGCAAACCCTCCACGTCATCATCATCATCTCTTCTCCCTACTCTATCTCTCTCCTCCACGTCATCACTCTCTTCTACGTTCGAACTCGGTTACTTCCAACTCACTCACCATTCAATCACTCGTCAACTCGCTGAGTCAGCCGAGTTGGACTCAGTCTCTCTCCTCGAGTTACCCCTTGAGGATAAACTCAACTCCTTCCCTAGAGAATGGCCTTTGGGATTTTTTGACGACGACGACGACAACGACAACAATCACAAAACGGGGTCCTTCTGCTTGGATGGTCAGTTTTCTACTAGTAGTACTAATAATGATACTACCTCCGTTCTAAAATAGTCTGAATACTTTTCTTTAATATTTGTCCCAAATTAGTTTGAATATTTTTTTTTTAGAATGGTTCCACCGTTAATATATTATTATGTCTTTTACACATCTTTAGCTCACATTTTACCTCTTATCAATAAAAAGTTACCTAACTTTCTCTCTCCTCTAATAAAAATAATACCCTACTGACGTAGGAAGGTTAGCGAAGAAGTTTGACAAAAGTCTTGAAATGATTTCCACTAATTAGACCTCCGGAGCCCGTTTGCTTATTGTGATACCTTTCTGAAGCGTTAACGGGCTAACGAGTCAAACTCATCGCTACGCCATGATGTACGTGCTTTTAAGCCATCCGAGGTCGTTTAGGGCCCGAAAACAGCATTTTAATTATTTCCGGATTTTATTATTTCCTTATTTTCGTATTAGGGTTTTGTTTTGAGTATTTAAACAACTTTAGGTCATTATTTGGAGCAGCTTTTCGACTTTTAATAATATTTCAGAGTTTTACTCTTTTCCGTGGATTCCGATTTTCAGATTTATTTATCGCTTGTAAATGGCCCGTTCTTGACCGAGATTAGCGCTTGCTTTTCTCTCTTAGATTTTCCGACTGCGTCACCTACCAACTCCTATCACATCTATTTTTTAAATAAAATAACATTTGATAACCACACACAACTTATCACTTTAAACTACGTGTTTCAATAAGTGTTCGATCTTCCTGACTTAGGGAGTAACAATATTAATAATATGGTAGTAGTATGAGTAATACTCCCCCGTCCCACATAATATAGTGTTTTTTTTTTTTTACACAAACTCCCAAAACGGACTTTTGAATTTCGATATATTTAATTCCTTATTAATGAAAAATATGAAAAATTGATATTATAAAATTACACATTGACGTGAATCTAATAAGATCGCCGAGAGTATATTTTTTTTGTATATATCAATGACAATATTTGGTCAAAGTGACCCACTTAAATTGAAACAGGCACTACATTATGGGACGGAGGGAGTAGTAATACCGAGTTAAAGTTAGCGAGTTTGAAAGAGTTGACTCGTGAGTTGGAGAAGATTGGGTTAGAGGTGTTGGAGAGGCTATCGTGCGCAGGTGGGTTTGTGGGATCCGACCCGAAAGAATACAGTTCGTTGATGTGGGTATCATCAGAATCAGACGGTGATAAAGCGAGGAAGGTGTATCCGTATGTGGTAGGGTTGCAGTACCAGATTAGGCCAAGGAAGTGGGACCTGCTGTCGGATTCGGGTTTGGTGAATGTGGAGCCCCAGGTTGGGTCCGTATTGGTTACAATTGGAGACATCGCTCAGGTACCATTACACACTTGACAAGCTTTATTTAGTTGTTTTATCTGGACTTTCGACATTATTTATCTTATGTATGTGTTCTTTTCACTCAAAAAATTTAAACCGAACTTATTAGGACTTGGTTGATCCTTATGGAACTTATTTTGAGTGTTGTGTTAAACCCGATTACACCTAATTACACCCGATATGAAGACATGAAGCTTATTTTATAAGTTGAAGAGAACATATCCGTAGTTTGATCACTTGTATCTTTGGTTATTTTGTCCTACGGGAAAATATAGTCAAGTGAAATCTTTTTAGATACGTGAATACGTCTCAATATACTTCATCCGTTTCTTTTTACCTGCAATGGTTTGCCTTTACACTATTCAAAAATTCTACTTAGTTTATCTTTGGTGATTTATAGGTAAGGAAAAACATATTCATGTGGGATCTTGCTAGTTTTTTCTCAATGCGTATTTTTCAAATATCTACTTTTTATAATTTTTAATTATCGGTAATTAAAGATATTGATGATTGAAATTATGCATAAAAAGCTCAAACAATTCAAAGTATTAAGAAACAGATTAAGATATAGTTTCCAAATGTCAACTTTTTATAATTTTTTGTTATGTGCAATTAGAGTTATTAAAGGTATAAGTTATGTGTTGGCAAACGTGTAAAGGAGAAATGAAACAACTAAGAAAAAGGAGGAAGTAATTATTTTAATTCATGACAATTTATAAGTTTAATGATGTTTATTAATTAGCAATCCAAAAATTAATAAGTAGATGTTGATATAATACTTTGTCCACGTACTAATATCTATCTTTTAGTCATAATCTTAGAATTGTAGTTGAGTATGTTGATGGCCCCCCAAATAAAACAAAAAAAAGAAGCAGCTAAATATAATGATGGGATACAGATAATATCTGGCTAAAGTTGTTTTAGTAGTTGACAACTAGTTGAATTGATTAATCATAGTTTTTTTTAGTACAATAATGGTTGTGTAATTTGGATTTACAACCCATTTACATGGGGAAAATCGGGGAGGTTTTTAAGGAGCTTAATGAGACACTGTAAATCTAAGTGGTAAGACTGTAATGTTTTTTTTTTTTTTTTTTTTTTTTGGTGTTTGCACCTCGGTTCACCCTTCTGCCACATCCGGATCGGCGCCAAGTTCGAGGTGGTTAAGTTTCATTCCTCTCCCCAGGTGTTGCGAGGATTCGAACACGAGTCCCGTCTCTACCAAAAGCCGTCGAGATAAGACCGTAATGTATTAGAAAACCCCTAATATCATTGTTGGTGTTAATTTGCATTTGACAGAACAACAATAATATGTAATGCACGAATAAATACTTGGCAATTTCACCTACTATTGATATGCAACTTCTCGCGTTTTTGGTGGAAACGTAAGGCGGCTATAGCGCAACCTAATTATATGTTCAGCCAAATAGCTAACTGCTAGTGGCATGAGTTTGAAATGGATCACATGTAAAATTAATATGTACAATTGAGTGTTAGATACTTTACGTTAATCAATAATAAAATAATGGCACAAGAATAGAAGTGGATAACAAAAAGCTTAAGAAAATTTGTCTTGGGTGTAACATACGTCGCACCATAACTTATTATGTAATATGTAATAATGACAGTATACTTCAACAAAATGACATATATAAATAATGATATGACTTTCATGTCATTTTGTCATTTATTTCTTGTCATTTGAGTTTCTTTTACAAAAGAAACGGTGGTTTGTGGGTTGTTATATCATAAATTATGGTGTAACAATTACACCGATGGTATCTTAAATTTATTTTCTAAAAATGATTACTAGTTAAATGTGATTTACTATTGAGTTTTTTTGTCGAAACAACCTTTTAAAAGTGCCATATTGTGAGAAACAACCTTATAATTTTTTTTGTAGAAAACAACCTTTGAATGCGTTTTCTTGTGAGATCGCACAAGGTGGCTATTTTTCGGCATTGACTTAAGTTTTCCGGCGAAGACTTGAATTTTCCGACGAAGACTTTTTTTTTTCCCTTTCCCTCTCTTTTTCCCGCCAATTTCTTCCTCCCAACCCCACCCCAACCTCTAGCCTCACCCCCCCAACCACAACACCACCACCACCGCTCAACCACCTTAGCAACACCACATCAACCAATACTACCTCCATACGAACACCCATCAAACCCCACAAAAACGCCCCTCGCCCACCGAAACCCATGCCCCACCAAGATACACCAATAAAGCACCACCTCCGCCCCTAAACCCACCACAAAATCACCCCATCCCCCACCACCAAACCACCCCTTGCCTCTCCCACCCCCGAAACTTCCCCAACTAGGACTCGAAACAACCATCCGCAAGTCCAATGAATAGCAACAACCTTGAATTGCTGCATGTTTGACCGGTTCTGGGTGGAGTGGTAGTTCGAGTCGGATGAAAGCTAGGGTGGGTGGTTCGAGTAGTGGGGGTGGTTCGAGTAGAGAGAGGGAAGGGGGATGGAGAATGGGGGGTTAGGATGGAGGTTGGGGTGGGGTTAGGAGGAAGAAATTGGAGGGAAAAAGAGAATTCAAGTCTTCGCCGGAAAACTTAAGTCAATGCCGGAAAATGGCCACCTGGTCTGATCTTACAAGAAAAACGCATTCAAAGGTTGTTTCTCACAAAAAAAAATTTATAATGTTGTTTCTCACAAAATGACACTTATAAAAGGTTGTTTCTGACAAAAAACTCTTTATTATTTAGAGATAAAGGGAGTACTTTAATTTGATAATGGCATTGTAGGATCAAGATCATGAAAAAGAAGAAGATAAAATTAATGTTGGAAAGGAAGGCAATTCGTTAGGTCATAGGTGCACATGATGAGCCTAAGAATATCTAGTATTAGTGATATGCAAGTTTCTACTTATATGGAACAACCTAAAATTGAGACAATGACAGGTATGGAGCAATGGAAAGCTAAAGAAAGTGAGAGGAAGACCAGCTCCAATTTCAGATAAGGATGGAAATTCAAGCTTATCAATGACATTGTTGCTCACTCTTCCTCTTGAAAGCAATGTCTCACCTCTTCTCAAGAGCCGTAACAACCTCGGAAAAGAAGCTCATTGTGAAACAAAAGTGATTAAGGAAGAGAACAATAACGATGACCATCAAAGCATTGAGTCAATAAGTATGAGTAACGATGGTAACAACGATCATAACGAGTATCAGATGGTGTTTAACTCGTTCTCTTTCGAGGATTACGCATGGAGAGTTTACCATGAACGACTTCTCTTAAAAGATCCCCTTGATAGGTATCGCGTTATTGACTAATTTGGATAATAATATGCATGGTAGTTGTATTGTTGTGCTTGGAGGATTTGCATTTACATGTCTGTCTTTTGGTTGGAGATTTGGGAGTTTTATTCTTTTGTTGGTGTTAGGAATTGGAGGAATGTCTTCGTCTCTTTTATTTTTATAGGTGCTCATTTTGTATGGGCTTTTAGTTTGATGTTTTTATTTAGCGGCGTGGTTATTGGCAAGAACTTACTGAATCCATTGTTTGGGCTCATAATAAATTAAAAGTTGCTCCTGCTACTCAGCCTAGAGCCTCGAGCATTGTACAAGGACGTGTTGTAGGAGTAACCAATTTCTTTTAATTACCTACTGTTTTCTCAGTAAAAAATGGTTGTTTACTGCTAGTAACTTAGCTTCCATTCCATATGGTAGCTAGTGTATCAGAATGAGCTGAGTGAATAGCTTTCATAAGTTTTTGCGCAACTCTTTTTCAGAGTCACCAACGGCTGGTTATTGCAATAATATTATTAGTATTAATATATATGGTATTTGACACAATCACACAAGTGAACTTCTTATTGATCAAATTTGATCATCGAGGAAAGATTGCCACCATAAATCCCAAATATGGGTTTCTTTCCATATTGATAAAAAAATAGCTATGTATATGAAGAATTCTAAGTATGGTCATAATTTTTCCATATTAATATGCTTAAATGTTAAAGTCAAACCGTTGCAATTAATAAAAGACTGAGAGTATTATACAACACAAGCTTTGCTCAGATACTCATATTTACCTCAAATCAAAAGAAGTGATTGATCAATGGAAACCAAGCCTTTTCCAGCCATATTCTTAAAATCATGCAAAAGCTTATATTGACAAACTGTACCTCTTATAGAGTAGAAGTGAATTAGCTAGACACATCAAATATATGTGGAACTTTTCATGTAAAATGGTGGCATCTAAACTTGATAAAATGTAAGTAACCATCCCGAAATTCAGATAAAGCCAAAGCCTCCATAAATTTTGGTTTTCTTAAAGCTAATCGTCAGTCTAAGGGTCTGTTTTTTTAGACTGAATTAATGAAAATTCAGTTCAATTCAGATCAATTCAATTCACTTCGGCCAATCGTCGATTCGGCTTAGTTTCCTCTCACGTTTTCATTCATTTCGGTTCGATTCGGTTCGAATAAATTCGGTTTAGTTTAGTTCGCTTTATTTCAAATTCAAAAGAATGAAACTAAATCAAATAACTCCTCCTCCCACCCAAATTAAAACACTAAAACAATGACTGGTATCTATATATATGATGACTTGGGATGATATCCTAGGAAACTAAGAATATAGTTGATGAGATTATCTCTCCATTATTTACCTATATTTAGCAACCACTAATATAGTGATTGATTATTACTAACTAGTAACTATAATCAACATAATTGAATTTCCAATCATACAACCTGACTTACCCAATACTTAGACTTGGAAGTGAGTTGGTTGGTATTATTATTATAGCCGGCAAAATAGACTCGTACCCTTAACCCGACCCCATATCTCACCCGATTTGACCCGAACCGACCGATATGGACCCGACTCGTCAAACACGCAACTAACCCGACCCGAACACAAAGCTGACCCCAATAAGTCCCGATCCGGAATGACCCGACTCATATGACCCTTTTTCCACCTATAATGATTATGATCTTAAAATTGGACTGAACTTTATGTTAGTATATCTCAGTGTAAGAATAGTTACTTTGCTTGCCTTGGAAAAAAGAGATGATATACCAATCACGAAAATAAGTTTGAGATATGGGATATGAGTATATGACTAAGGAAGTAAAAGTTGGCAGATAGTCGAAGTACAAAGACAAGATCACAAGACCAATTTTAATGTACTTAGCTACGCATGGTTAGAAAGGTATGGGCCTTTCCTTAGACTCTACTTTTCTAGAATAGAAAGCTACTAATTATTAAATAACTCTTATAAGTTTGGTTGATTTGTTTCTGAACCTAATCATATGTCAAAGCTTCTAATGCCTTTGCTAATGATGCTTCAACTAGCACTTAATAATGTTGTTTGATCTAATTTTGCTCTTTACTACATGCTGGGTACAAGTTGTTACTTGTGTACATACTACGCATAGTGATTGAAGACAGGTGCTACTGTACAATTATCCAAAAATTTATATTTTTTTTAAGAATATAATTAATCCATAAATTAGAAGTCATATAAGATTTATAATGGAAATCAAAATGAAGAAATACATGTCAAGTTCGATCAAATATATTTCTACTATGGCAAAACTGTCTACAAAAAAATTGATGAAACCTAGTAGTAATTTTACAAACTGATCTATTTTATATCGTTATATGATATTAACCATCCATAACAAGATTTTGTCAATCTGTTGTGATTTTGAAATAGCATTATTCCTTCCTTATATTTTAATTTGTCTACTAACAATCTGTGTAGAAAATGAAGTGTGTGTATATATATATATATATATATATATATATATATATATATATATATATATATATATATATATACTAGCATTTTTTGCACGCTATGCGTGTGTGTCATACTAACCTTTTTTTCTCAATTAGTTATTTATCAGTGTTACAAAAAAATTGATTCGAACAGACATTTATAATTATTATTTATAATATGTTTTTCTTAAATCAATGTTTCGTTGGTTTTTTTTTAGTTATTTGTTCATTATTATTCAAATATAGTATCGAGAGACTATTTAAAAAAAATATATATAGTATTGAGAGAAGGAAATATAAAATAGAAGAAAGCTTGTGCTCAAATAAAGTGGAAGAATTTGTGTATTAGGTTCAATAGTTGAATATTAATTAAGTGGAAGAGTTTGATTTATATAATAGAGATTACCGAATAATAATCAACATTTAGGTTTTAACATATTATCAATATAATTATTAATAAGAAATTCAAGTTTTTATTTTTTTTCTCGATTGTGTCAATCAAGTTATATTGTCAATTTAATTTTTTTATCGTAGTTTTTCAAACATATGTAAGAAGAGTAAATCATTCTCCTTAATTTAATATTTAATTGAAATTTCAAATTCAATTCCATTGTTAACTTGTTCAATATATGACAAGTAGGAAGAAAAAAAGATTATTTAATATATATGACAATTTAAATTCATTAAGGATATATCAGATCTTTTATAAGGGGGACACCATCTTCCTTCCCCTTCACTTATATAATAGAGATATAAAGAAAATGAAGTGTGTGTAGCGCGCAAACTTGTATATATATATATATATATATATATATATATATATATATAGACTAAGAATCGAGTTGGCCTAATTGGTTAGAGACATTTTTTCCATCCCTTTGAGAAGGGTTTAATTTATGCCTCTTACAAAGTGGGATCCTCACTCCCCTCATTTACAATAGATTTTCATTTTACCTCTATTAAAAAAAGGGAGCAAAGACTTCTAGTTGCATGCTTAAGAAAGGCCAACAGGCCAACACTAGTACTACTGTACTACGGCCTATTATACATGAATCAAAATTATTCCAATCCGAATTTTTTCAACTCGATCAAGTTATATTGGTGGAACTGATAAATTGATACTTGCAGAGTTGCAGTTAAAACTCTGATCAACGTCAAAGGAATTAATAAAGTATATTTGCTAACTTGGGGTTAAGTTGGACTTTATTATAGTATACATCTTCTAATTGCACTGGAATTTCTTGATTTGTTAATTGCAATAAATGATCACAATTAAAGCAAGTCTAGATTGCATGAGAACATATCGAATAATGCTCTCTAATCCCCATTGTGATTAGCATGAGTCACTTTCGAGACAAAATCAACTAGATAAGAGTTTTCATAGCAACAGTTTGAAGGACCTCTACATAACAAGGGGAAATATAAAGATTTAAAGATTTTCTCAACTTGAATATGTTGTTTCCTTTTTAACAATCAAGATACATTTCCTGTCAAAAAAAAAAAAAAAAAAAAAAATTCAAGATACATTACTAGAGGAGGATAAAAGAAAAAGAGAAAAAAAGCAAAATTATTATTTTGGATGCTCGGAAGATTCTAGTTGGAGATGAAAATTCCACTCTATAGCTTTCTAACACCTGACCAAAAGCTTAATTCCGATGAAAAGCGAGTGAGATATGCCATTTTGAGAATCAGCTGATGGAGCCGAAGCGCGAGCAAACCACACGGAGAATGCGATGATTTTGGAAATGTTCAACTTTTTTTTTTCTATCTACACTCATAAAAATGCTTATACTTTCCAAATTTTAGTTACTCTAAAAAAATCAAATGGTTGTGTTTTGATTTTTCACAACCTCTTCAACTCAAACCCTAGTCGTTTCCTCTCCTTCTCCTCTCCTCTCCAATTCTCTTTTTAGGGTTTTTAATTTTGTAAATTTTTTATGATTTTCTTAAAATTAATTGGAATGTCGGATCAATTTAGGAAAATTATATCACATAATCGTTGTGAAGTATCTTGGAAATCGCAAATAATCGTGGAATTTTTCGAGATCTTAAAATTAATCGTTCAATGTGAAAATTGTCATTGCAATTTGCTTTAAACTTTATTATTAATGATATATTTTCTTCCCGTCAAAAAAAAAAAAAAAAAAATCAAATGGCTACTCTATTGCTTGATTTATATAAATAAATTCATCCAAGAAAGAAAAAATAAAAAAACAATTCAAGGCCCACGTTCTTCTCCTCTTAATTGGTGCTATGGTTGACTCGTCATACCAAGCATGACTTCTAATTTTTAAAGGCCCACCACAATCTTTACTCATAACTCTTCTTGCCTTCCATACCTCATAATCTTGAAACCAAATCCATATAATTAATTTTCTCTTATATAAAAGAAATATATTTTCTTTCCCTCTACAACAATCTCATTAATAAACCAAGATCTTATTAATTCTCTAAATTTCTTGGAAAGAGCTACATATAATATGACCATTATTCTAAAGAAGTATACATTTAAAGAGGAAGCTTCAATCAAACACATTTCCCTTGTTTTAGTTTTTTTTTTTTTTTTTTTTAAAAATATTATTACTTTTTTTTTTTTGGCCATTTTTTTTGTTTGATAGATCTCTACTACAAAGTAGTTAAGAAGCAAATGGAGTAGAAATAAGAATAACCCAACTTGAGAAAGACAACTCTCCCAATAGTTGGTTCCTTAAAGACAAATCCTTCTCACCAAACAAACCCTTATTTCATCAAACAATTTTTTTGTAACAAAATTCATTCTTTTGTTCTTCTTTTGCATATAATAACAATGCTTTGTTTCCCCTGTTTCTTTAAATTTCCTCTGTTTATCACTTTCTCACTCACTCATTTTCACTTTTCCTCTGAATCCCATGTCTCGAAAATCATCATTTCTTCTTCCATCTGATACAATGAAGCAGAAAAAAGGCAACAATCTTTCTGTTTTTGTTGTAGTTTTCTCAATTATTTTGTTTGCTTTTTTCATATACAATGAAGATGTCAAATCAATTGCGGAATTCCCATTTTCCAAGCAAAAAGTTCAAGAAATGCAAGAAAATCGACCAATTGATGAAAACCCAGTTCAAATTAAGGAAAACCCAGTTCAAGAAAACGAAATCCCAGTGAAAAATGGTGGAAAAACAGCAGAAATTTCCATTGATGGAGCAAAAATAGAGCAAGAAAAATCTGGAAATGATGGTGGAAAGAAAGAAATCGAGGAGAGAGAAAATGATGTTGAAGAAGATGATGATGAAGAGATTGAATTACCACCAGAAAAATGTGATCTTTTTACTGGAGAATGGGTTTTTGATAATGTTACACACCCTTTATACAAAGAAGATGAATGTGAGTTTCTCACTGAACAAGTGACTTGCATGAGAAATGGTAGGAAAAATTCCATGTATCAAAATTGGAAATGGCAGCCAAAAGATTGCAATTTACCCAAGTAAGAATGAAATTTTCATTAATATTATATGAAATTTTATGATCTGGGTTTTTTTTTTCTTTGAATAATAAAATTTCTGATTTTTTTATTCATATTTTTGGTGGGTTAAAAAAAAAAAAAAGATTCAAGCCCAAATTGCTGCTTGAGAAGTTAAGAGGAAAAAGATTGATGTTTGTGGGAGACTCATTAAACAGAAATCAATGGGAGTCAATGGTGTGTTTTGTTCAATCTGCTGTTCCTTCAAGTAGGAAGAGTTTGATTAAATCTGGTTCACTTAACATCTTCAGAATTGAGGTAAATTTTCTCTCTCCTACCTTTACTTTAAATTCAGTTACTTTGTCAGAATATATTACTTTTATTTTGGTGGGTAGTTTTTTCAGTTTTTGTTTTTCTCTAGGTGACTTTAATTCATCTTATTATCTTATTCTATTCATACAACTAATTGATGAGATTAAGGGTCTGTTCTGTTCAACTTATTTTGTCTTATCTGATCTTATTTTATCTTATAAGATCTTATAAAATCTTATATGATCTTATTTTATATTATCTTATCTTATAAGATAGTTTATTAAGTGTGTCTAATATCTTATTTTATCTTATTTAATAAAATCTTATATAAGTTAAAATAAGTTGAACAGAACGGACCCTAAGTAATCAAATTTATGATGATGGACTGTGTTTACTTCAGAAATACTCAAGTCTTGTTTTAGAAATTTAATTTGTCTGGTGCAATAGGCCATAGGGTCATCACTCATCAGTCATGAATTTTTGTTATGGTTGGTTGGTTGGCTCGCTATTAGCATCAGATAACATGTAACATTATTAGGTAATACAACTATTTTTTTGGTACATGAGTTTGTGGCCGAGATCTCTATCGTAGGGAGGCCCCAGGCTCGAATGAAACACCCCTACAATCAGCCAAAAGGCTGGATGAAGATTCGAACCCAGGCAAACTGCTCATGTTAGGTAATAGAATAAGATTTATGTTTGTAGGTCATTGGTTCAAAATTCGTAGTGACATTGTCACAACCTTTTATAATGACGATATGATATGGTTTTTTTTTAGGGGACGATATGATATGGTTTACGAAGAACTACAGTATTTATAACAATTGCGTTATTAATATTTGCAATTACAAATATGTTATCACATTAAGAAATCTAACAAGTACTTTCCAATTTTATCATGTCTCCAAAGAGACCGAAATCTAACAAGTACTTTAAACATCTTAGAATAGTATATGTGACTAGTCTGACTACTATTAACCTACCTTGCACTTGATGCTAGTAGAAATTCAACATTAAGTCCTTAACATTGTCTTAGATGCAATGATGTTTTAGTGTTTTGTATCAAAATTGAGGATCCAAACATTATAATTGATACAACTTTTGAGCTAGTAGTAAAAAAGAGATTGATTGCTTTTGAAAAACTACTACTATATTCCAATCAATCTTAATCAGCATTACTTTACAAAGCTAACCAGTAGTATTGGGGAGCCAAAGATTATAATTTAAACAACTTTTAAACATATTAAAAAGAATTAATTGCATGGTTTCTTTTAAGAAATATTCTTATCAAACTTAATCAGCCTTACTTTACAAACCTAAACCAATTCCCTTTTTTTGCGTTTTGAAAGCATTTGGTCACCCACTCCTCATAAAGTGTAAAGTTAGCATGCAATTTTTACATATGATGAAATAGTGCACAAACAATTTAACGTACTCTTATATTATAATGTTTCCTTTTTGTTTTTTCCCCTTTCTTTTTGACAGGATATTGTAGTGTTTCTAATACTTGTTCCGTTTCGTTTTAAATGCAACAAATGAATATTTTATATCTCACTAATAATACCCCTTTGTTGCATCTATACTAATATATTAAAAGGTGTTCATCAACAAGAAACTATGCTGGCGCTGTCCCTTAGAGTTTTGACTTCATGTAATCCATGTACAATAAAAAAAAAATTATGCATGGTATAAGATTTGATCCCATGACCTCAAGTTTGTGTACTAATGTCTTAACCACTAAACTAAATAATATTTGGTGTTATAACTTCAATGTAAAATACTAATAAATGAAATATATAAGTACCCGGGGCATAGCCCGGGACTAAAAACTAGTTTAAAATGAAACGGAGGAAGTACTACTTTGCATAAAGTTTAAGTGGGTAACAAAAATATATTCTTGGAGCTTAACTTTATATATTCTGTTATTACCTGGTTGCAGGACTACAATGCTACGGTGGAATTTTACTGGGCACCGTTCTTGGTAGAGTCAAATTCTGATGATCCAAAGATGCACAGCATATTGAACAGGATAATCATGCCTGAATCAATCAAAAAACATGGTGTCAATTGGAAGAAAGCGGATTATCTCATCTTTAACACCTACATTTGGTGGATGAACACTTTCTCTATGAAAGTTTTGTAAGTATATATTGATTAATTATTTATTGATTAAGCATAGGTAGTTCTTCAATGAAATTGTTTGATGTTTGAGTTTTTTCCGTCTTGATCGATCGAGCAGGCGAGGATCGTTCGATGAAGGCGCGACAGAGTACGATGAGGTAGAGAGGCCAGTAGCATATGCAAGGGTGTTGGATACATGGTCTAAGTGGGTGGATAAAAACATTGATCCTAATCGTACAACAGTCTTCTTCATGAGCATGTCTCCTCTTCATATCAAGTAAAATTCTGTCTTAGCTTTTCTAATTAAATATGTCCATTTCATATTATGAAAATTATATGACATAAATGCATCCTAGAGAAAGCCACCTAAAATTTTTGTCATTTAATTGATAAGGATTACCTGAACTTTTAGTTTGTTAACTAAGATTTTTTGTTGGATTATAGAATTTGTCAAATAGGTTGTCATATTTGAATGTTCAGCAAGGAATTTTATAAAGCTATAATGGATCAGGTTGCATGGTAATGAATTTGGTAGGATACAGATTAGTTATAATAGGTGTTTAATTATTCAAATTAGGTGGATCCAATAGGTCAAAATTCTTTTAGGCAAAGCATCTGCATGGAATTAAGAAGCTAAAAGACATAGTATTAGATTATTCAAATCATAGGAATTGTAAGGAAAAAATTATTATATTATCCTCCCTACATGAACAACCTCCACCATCTAGAAGATCATAGGAGGAAAATAGTACTTCCTCTGTTTTCTTTTGTTGTTCCTAATTGGAATCTTTATGTGAGAAGAAATTGGTCAAAGTAGGAAGAACATTCAGAAACGGAGGAAATATATTTAAGACAGTTGGACAAGTCAATATCAGGAAAGAAACCAAGGTTTATTACATTGTCATATGCTGTGTAATCTTTATATGTAAGTTTCTTTACATGAATAAACTCTTATCAATAAAGAAATTACATAGATGCTTCTTTACACCACAAGATTTCTGGTGTTGTCACTAGAAATTTTGTGCTTCCTACCCATGTGTGTGTTCTTTTTACTACTAATAATCTAACAAGATTAGCACATCATGAATAATTTATGATAGTGGTTGGGCCTTGTTCAACTGCAACTCAATAAATAATCTTGTAGTAAAAATCATTTTTGATTTGTAAAAATCAATTTTTAAGCACACTTAGGCTCCGTGTGGTATAGTGTAAAACGTTTTCCTGGAAAACTGTTTTCCTCTATTTTCAATTTTACATTGTTTGGTTTGCAAATGAGTGTAAAACCATTTTCCCTAGGAGTAAAATTGCTCGCCTAATGATGGAAAACCATTTTCCTTTCAAAATGAAGGGAAAACTAATTTTCTTCATTTTCCTTGTCTCTCTTAGCTTGTACACTCCTCTCACTACCTCCTTACTTTCCTTTTCATTTTCCTTTCGTTTCATCATTTTTCTTACATGCAACCAAACAACGGAAAACTAATTTTGGAATTGTGTTTTCCATTGTAAATTGTTTTCCATGAAAATCATTTTACACTGAAAATGCTTTACACCCAACCAAACGGAGCCTTAGAGTAAAACACCATAAATCAGTAGAAAATCAGGTTCAGTCAGTAAACAGATGGTTTAATTAGCGATAGTCGATTTAATCCGTGAACACATTAGTAGTTCAATAAAATTTAGCTAGTAGATTTATAATACTATCATTTCCTTACAGGAGTTTAGACTGGGACAACCCAGATGGTATAAAATGCGCCCTAGAGACAACACCAATCTTGAACACAAGCATGCCATTGGAAGTAGGCACGGACAAGCGCCTATTCAGGCTCGCGCACAACGTAACACAGTCGATGAAAAGGGTTCCGGTGAGCTTCCTCAATATAACGGCGTTGTCGGAGTACCGGAAAGACGCCCACACGTCCGTGCACACCATAAAGCAAGGCAAATTGTTAACTCCAGAGCAACAAGCAGACCCTGAAACTTTTGCTGATTGCATTCACTGGTGCTTACCTGGTCTACCAGATACTTGGAATGAGTTCCTCTATACTAGGATTATTTCCCGCAATACGTGACAGTTTTCTTGCTCACATGACGTGATACCTCGTGCTAGATTCATTTTTAAAGTGTCCAATTTTTGTGAGTCTTTTGATGATTGAACATTGATGTCTAGGATTATTGCAACATTGCAATCATATTGTGTAGAAAAGGGAAAAAAAGTGGTTTTTTTTTTGGGGGTAAGAGAATTTTCAAAGATCAGGGCGAAAATTGTTCCTGTGACAAGAAAGGAATTGAGAATGTAATATATATGATTCAAAAGAAGCAATAAAAAGTGATGAAAGAAATGTATAGAGGAGTTTTTGCTCCAAGAAATAGATGTATTCTTTGTTAAATGGATTTTGAGGTTCAATTTTATGCATTTAATTTATTAATTGCTGGACATTGAGGCCCTCCTACAATATAAGAGTACTTAAAAGTTAAAACATAGTATGTGAGGGTTATAGTCTTATAGATGTACATTTAAGACTAAGCAAAAGCAAGAATAACGAACAAAAAGAATAAAAGGAGTATTGTAATGGGGCTATGCACTATGAACAGTTTTATCATTGGCTTGTTTAGTTGTTTAAGACCCCCTTTGAACCAAGCTTATCTTCTTACACCATATGCTATTCAAAAAAAACTTAAATGGACCAAATTCACAATTACTTATTGTGCACCGTAATTCGTAAACCATATGATATAGTCAGTTTTCATTTGATGTAGTCAATTTTCGTTTGCTGTAGTCGGTTTTTGTATGATATAATCACCTTTTATATAGTCAATTGTTGTATGATATAGTCAATTTCCTGATATAGTCAGTTTTCGTATGATATAGTAGGGTTTTTTCTAATGTAGTCAGTTCTTTGTGATAAAGTCAGTTTGAGCACACAATAAATTATCGTGAATCCGGTCCACCCAAGAGCTATTATGCTATATGTTCTGCTTGGTTAAGAAGTATGACAACATGGTCTTCAAGTCTTTGAGAATACCAACTAGTTTATGCGAATTTTTTTCTCTCGATCTGACAGTCTATCGCTCTCAGCAGTAGTTCATGGGTCATACCCTCGATGATGACTCTCAGTCCACATGCTGATTGTGTTTTGACCATCTTATTGAGATAGATCAAGACTTCCGTCCCTATGAATCCTTATTGATTACTTTATTTTTTCTTAACACTTATTGGAAATTATCTGAATTTATCAAAACTTATTGAAAATTATTGAAGTTTATTTATAAGGTGTTGAAACTTTTTGGAACTTAACCGAACTTAATTATCTGAACTTATTGAAACTTATTTGAATTTATCTGAACTTATTAAACCTATTTAAAGGTGAAGAGTGAAGACAATACGCTCTAAAAGTGTTTTGAGGTGACATCCAAAACTTGGGATTAAATATACATATCTCGTTTATATTATTGTCTTCTTTTTGCTCTATATATACCATAAATCTTGTTCCCCATCGCTCAAGGATAATACAATATTTTCTCTTACTCCCTCCAATCCTAAATTAACACTCGAAAATTTATTTTGACCATAGATATCTTACATGATATGCGAAATTAAATTATAAAATTATACTATTAGATTTTTATTGTAAAATAATTTAATATATAATACTTTTATCAATATGATTTAAGAGTAATTTGTAGCCAAAGATCGTCCTCGAATATTGAGGGTGCCTTAGAAAATAATTAGAGGGAGCATTATCTTGAATTATTAATGTACTTATATACTTGTAATAGTAATATCTTGGAACACCTTTTATGATCCATAGTATCTATAAGATATCGTGGAAAAAATTAGGGCCGAGGTGATCATATATTCATTTAGATTTTAGATAGTGTAAGTGCAACTTAATGAAACAATGGAAATAATAAATTACCTCAATAAAGAAAATATTAAATAGGATCTTCAAGATGAATCAAGTAAAATGGGAACAGAAACAAGTCAAATGGTAAATAATCATACATGAAATATTCTAGAGATCACAAATTGATCATATAAATTTGTACTCCTTGATTTATTTTTCACTCTAAACATATACTCCATCACCCAAAAACAATCATGTATATTATAAAAAAACCTCACATGTGAGTTATTTTCCATACATTGATCATATGAACAAAAAATGGCATCAACTAGAAATAACTTCAGCTTGTTATTTGTGCTAATTTCTCTTCTCATTCATGGCGTTATTTCTATAAATTATAAACAAGCCTTAAGCAAATCTTTGTTATACTTTGAAGCTCAAAGATCAGGACAATTACCCGCTCATCAGCGAGTTACATGGCGCGGCAACTCGGGTCTTAAAGATGGCCATGATGCTGGTGTACGTATATATCTCCAATGTATTTTATTGCACTCATTTTTTATTATTGATATATTTAAATTAATTGTTTCTTAAAGATTATTGTCCAAAACTAACCAAGCAATTTTTGAAAGCTTTTTTTTTTATATATTTATTTAAAGGGGAGTGTTTTATTTTATGTTTTTACAAAAATGACAAATTTATTTGTAAGACTGTGTAGAAAGTTTCATGACAAAAAGGTCAATGATGAGATAGAAAACTAATTAATTTTATCATTTCTCCAAATTCAATTACTCTTCTGTTTTTGTTGGTAATTCGAGGAGCTTTTACATTTTTTTTTTTTTTTTTTTTTTTTTTTTTTTTTTTTTTTTTTTTTTTTATGCTTTAAGGTTTTGTAACACCAAACACTTTTAGGCGGGCGTGCGAAGCATGGGGGGAAAACACCCAATTTGGCTTGGGGATAAGGTCGAACCCCGCCCCCCGGGGGCGAGGGATTTTTTTATCCACTTTTGGTATCCCTATCCTTCGAGGAGCTTTTACATCAAAGTTAAATTTCAAGTGATCAAAGGAAAAAAATTAACAATTTGAGAATCCTCAACGTGGTTATGTTTCTTCAACTCAATTTTGTTGCGTAGAATTGATATTATCAATTGAAAATGATTTAACAATTGCTTTTTTAATAATTGATTTAGTCTATTGATTTAATATCAGTTTTTGGAGTGCATTCATCATATACCCGGGCCGAGTGTACCATGTGCATGGTAAAAAAAAAATAGCCTTAGGTGTACCATGAGCATGGTACACCCAGGTGTATGATAAAAATTCTCCAGTTTTTGTTCATCAATTCTTTTTTACTAAAACTAAATATAATAAATATCCTCCATAAATGTATACCCTTCGTAACTTTGACCATCATAAATATTTTTAACAATCGTTGATAATGATTATATTATAAAAAGTTGATAATGTAAATTGAAACAAATTTAATAATAAAATTTATTTAATATACTAGTCTAAAAATTCAGTTTAATTCTTTGAGTTATGAAAATTGTGTCAAAAGTCAAAATAGAAGAAGTAAAAAATGACGGAGAGAATAGTATTAATCTATACTACTATATTAAAAGGCGTACGTGACAACATATACACGCCACGTGGCACCTCTGTTACTGTACTAGAATTGTCGAATGTGTTCATATGTCATGTCAATTAACAAAAGTAAAATTGGCTTGCAACAAGATTTGAACATGTGACCTCTTGTTATTATACATAGCACAATTACCATCTCAACCAACTTTTAATCATGCTTTAAATGTCCATAGTATTATATTTGTACCTTTTAAATGTTGAGTTTTCTTTAATATATTTTAATGCGAATGGAAAAAAATGCATATCAAGTTCGGAAAACAATACCACCTAGGGAAACGACCGAGCCCAAATACTAGTTGTACATTACAAGTGTGTGGATATTACTCTATCTTCTATTGATACCACTAATGGTTATGGTGCAATGATATTGTAACCACTAAAGAAAATATAATCCCTGATAAATTAGCTTGATTAATTATACATGAATATGAAATTAAATAAACAGGTGGATCTAGTAGGAGGATACTATGATGCAGGAGACAACGTTAAATTCGGATTTCCAATGGCATTTACAGTAACCCTACTTGCATGGGGGGTAGTTGAGTATAGTTCCCACTTTGAGGCTCAAAATGAGCTCCAAAATGCATTAGCTGCTATCAAATGGGGGACTAATTATTTCATCAAGGCTCACCCTCAACCCAACCTCCTCTATGCCGGTGTCGGCGAAGGTAGCTCCGATCACCAGTGCTGGCAGAGGCCTGAGGACATGACTACGCCGAGGACGGTTTATAAGATCGACGAGCGTAACCCTGGCTCCGACTTGGCTGCTGAAACCTCGGCTGCTCTTGCGGCTGCTTCTATAGCTTTCAAGCATGTTGATAGTAAATATTCATCCTTGCTTCTTGCTCATGCAAAACAGGTAATTAGTACTTTGGTATACCCTCTCTTAAAAGACTTCATTTCTTATGTTTGTACCAATCAATTGAGATCCTTTACTAGCTACTAAGGGTCTGTTCTCTTCGACATAAAACAACTGAATTGAACTGAACTGAACTGAACTGAATTAAATTATAACTAATTAATAGTAATGATAATAATTTAGGAACTGAACTGAAAATAAGTTGGAGAGAACAGGCCCTAAAACCTTGCAATTATTTGAATATATATGTATATTGGAGATCTCAGGCTTGAACGTACACCTAAATTTACCTAAGTGCTTGTTTGGTATACATGGGAATTTAATTCCTGTAGGAAGTTTTATTTCCTAGGAAATTACTTCCCTTATGTAATTCCTAGGAAATGACCTAATTTTGTTTGGTTGACATCAAGGAATTTGCAATTCGTATGAATTTTGATTGACCAAGGGGGGGTGGGTAATTAAATTCCCACATTTTGTGGGAATTTTAATTTCCCAAGGAATTTCCATTGCACCCATTTCTTAACTTTATGTCAACCAAATAACTTTCCAAATGAGAAAATCATGGGAATTTTCATTGCCTACATAAATTCCTGTCAACCAAACGAGCACTAAATGTATATGATCACAATAGTGAATCCACAAAACTAAATTTTATTTATATGAACTTATTAGCACTGAACTTAACTAAATTATCAGAACTTATCTATTAGTTTAGTTCTTAAAATGTGTTTAACTACCTTTTTAGAGAAATCTCTAGTAAACACATACTATTTTACATTGTGTGTGTTTGATTAATGCAATTATTTAAAATATCATAACGATGATTTGCATGTGAGCAGTTATTTAATTTTGCAACAAATCATCAAGGAAAATATTCGGACAGTATTCCATCAGCTGCACAATTCTACTCGAGCAGTGGTTTTCAGGTAATATATAAAGATTTATGTAAATTAATTATATTGATTAAAACAAAGATCAATTAATCAAATATTTTGTATCATGCAGGATGAGTTATTATGGGCAGCTGCATGGCTACATAGAGCTACTGGAGAGAGAGGCTACTACGACTTCTTGGGGAACTTTCAGGGTAGTGGTGGAACTAGATCCATGTTTTCTTGGGATGACAAGTTTGTTGGTGCCCAAATTCTTATTGCCAAGGTACTACTCCCTCCGTCCCATAATATGCAGTTACATCTTTTTGTGGTTGACTCTAAAATCTTTGACCTACAATATTTTCTATTTTGTATAGTAAAAAATATAAAAAGTTGATAATATAAATGTTAGGCATCGAATGTAGTTCACAATACAATTTTTTATGTTTTTTTATTAGTAATGAGAATATTTGGTCAAAGATTTTAAAGTTTGACTCCCAAAATAGAAATGAGAACTATATTATGGGACGGAGGGAGTATAAATTTTTACTCTTAGCTACATAGGGTTTCTTGTATCATTCTTTTAGGAATTCAGATTGACTATGTAACTGTAACCGTTAAATAACTAATTAAAGCAGCGAAATGTCGGTGATATATACCTTTACTACTAAGGTTAGTTACACTTTCCTTATTAAGGCTTTTTTCAAAAAGAAAAAAAAAATCGTGGTCTATTAGTTGCTTCATTAGTTTTTTTTTTTTAAAATTTAAATGAAAAAAATAAATTTTAAAAAAGTAGTAGAAAGAAAAACAAGATATAACCAGACAAGATCAAATCAAATTCGTATTGAAAGAAAACTATATTAAAGACATCCACCCCTTTATTTTCCTAACATTAGGGTAGTCTTTCCCGTTTGGGGAAAAAAATTGTTAATTTTATACATGTTGTTATCCGTCGTTATTTAAAATTCCGCGATGTTGATGGTCTTGAACTTCAACCAATATAAACAATTTCTCATACCAATTTTTAAACTTCCATGTGGGAAGAGAATAAAACCAAACTCCAAACTCTCATAAGAGGAGAGAAAGAACCAAAAGAGAGAGAGAATGGAAGATTATTAATAACAAAAAACATTACTCTAAAAAAGAGAGAATGGAAGATTATTAATAACAAAAACAATGAAAACTATTAAAAAGAAGAATTGGGGCTTACTCTCGGAAAAGATGATGCCTCTCTTCAAGAAAAAAAGATGAAAGGTTTTTTTGAGAATGAAGAGGAGACGGGAGATGAGGAGGCTAATTGCTTCATTAATTAGTTGAGCTTAGATGAGTTAATGTTTTTAATTTTAGAGAAGAGTGCCCAAATATTTTTTGTTTATTTTAGAGAAGAGTGCCCAAATGTTTATTTTAGAGACCAGGATCAATTGCACTTTCATTAATTAGTTGCTTCATTAATTTTAGAGAAGAGTGCCCGAACATTTAATCAATTAGAGAAGACTCAGAAGAGTGCAGAAAAAGAAATAAAAAAAATATAAATCCCTTTTTGTTTATATCTTTTTCTGCACTCTTCTCTAATTGATTTTAATTTTACAGTTGAAGTTAGATGAGTTTGATATGGTGCTAATATACGAGAGAAATTAATTATGCGGGTCTAGTTAAATTATTGTCTCGCTAGATTATTTGTCAAAATGCTAACTTTTTTACAATTTTTAATGCACACGAAAAATTGTATAAAACAAATAGAGAAGAACAAAAAAAGAGGAAGTACCATGGTGCTTAAATTAAAATATAAGTAATGTTTAAAAGCATCAATTTGTTTTAAATGATAAAATCATCATAGATTAGATAGGAAACTTATATATATATGTAATAGCTAACATGATTATCTTTGCAACGTGATTTGACTTTAACTTGCATAGTAGCACTTTAACTTGATTTTATTTTTCTAGTTTGACGTATTTATTGCCATTATTATTTTGTCAATGATTAATATGTTAATCTTATGTTACGGAAAACACATTAATCTGCAGCAAATTTTAGAGGGAAAGGTTCAAAACTCAGGAAAATGGGGGGAATACAAAAGTGAAGCAGAAGAATTTCTTTGCAATTGCGTTGAAAAGGGCAACAACAACATTTATAAGACAAGTGGTGGATTATTATGGTTTAATGATTGGGATAATCTCCAATACACAACAACTGCTTCTTTTGTCATGACAATTTATGCTGATTACCTCTCAGCTTCTGGAAAATCACTTAATTGTCTATCTTCCTTGGTCAATCCGCCTGACCTCATTGCTTTTGCTAAATCGCAGGTTTGTGTTTTTTTAACTCATAATCATACATTCACAACTAGACTAGAGATCGAATCTCGTTTATACGATAGACTATTATTTGCTGACTCTCTATATAACTTTATCGGCCACATATTAGTATGATAATTATGGCTTGAATCTTGGCTTTCTTGTAATATGGAACCCTATTTCATGGCTACTAGGTTGACTACATACTAGGAGCCAACCCAAAGAACACAAGCTACATGGTGGGATATGGGTCAAACTACCCACAACAAGTGCATCATAGAGGATCTTCAATTGTGTCAATCAAGAAGGATCCGACACCAGTCGGGTGCAAAGATGGGTTCACCAATTGGTTTAACAAAAACCAACCTAACCCAAATGTTTTGGTCGGAGCAATTGTAGGTGGTCCTGATAAAAATGATAATTATGTTGATCAAAGAAGCGATTATCAGTTGGCTGAACCTGCTACCGCTAACTCTGCTGGCCTTGTTGGGGTGCTTGCTAGGATCAGTTGAAAACTTGATTAAGATGACCTTTTTGGCTTTTTTCACTTCATGCAGATTAACTTAGTGAGATTGTTTTATAATTAGAATAAAAAAGTTGGGCTTTAGAAATGAAAGAGTCTCACTTATACATGTAATAAGTATTGGCTGAATAATAGTATGAATATTAAAATAAAAATATTTTATTTTATTATTTAATTTAAAATATTATATATATATAAAAAAAATTTTAAAAAATAAATAAAAATAGGGATAAGTAAAAAAGATAAAAAAAAAAAAATAAAAAGAAAAAAAATTTTTTAAAAAAAGGGGTAATATTTAAATTTAATATTTAAATTTTTTTATTATTTTATTTTTTTTTTTTTTTAAGGTTTTTTTAGATTTTAAAAAAAAAATTTTTTATTAAAAAAAAAAATTTTTTTTTTTTTAAAATTTTTTTTAAAAAATAATTAAAAGAAAAATAAAAGGAAAAAAAAAAGGAAAAAAAAAAAAAAATTCCATAAAAAAAAAATAAATAATATTTTTTAAAGAGAGGCGAGCCGAAAAAAGGAAAGATGTCGGTTTCTTTTCCATCCCCTTTTTTTTTTTTTTTTTTATGTTTTTTAAATTGCGGTGTTGTTATGAGTGTGTTTTTTTTCCCCCCTCATTTGTCTTGTTCGGTGGGGTTGAGGGAGGGGGGAAAAAAAATAAATTTTTTTTATTTTCAAAAATTCACCAATTTTTTTGTAGTTGGTTCTCTGACATATATAAATGATATTGTTATCATTTAAAAGTTTAAAACCCTTGTCTTCGACACAAGAACCTTAGCAAATTTCAAATATTGTAATGGCACATCATTCTTGCACTTGAAGACGTTAAGAACCTCGATGTTTGATAAATTTCTGCATCACTCTCCATGTTTTATTTCTAAAATATTATTGGATCCCGTAATTTTCAAAGTTAAACTTTCAACTTTGATTACTCATAAAACGTATTGATAAATGGGTTTTTATAAGAAAATAAAATTTTAAAGTATCTATTAGTAAAAAAAAAAAAAATAGTGTATTAGTTGTCAAATTAAGTTTAGTCCCCCCAAAAAGCAAAACTTTATAATTACACAGATAATTGAGTAAAACAATATGTAAACCAAAAAAAGGGAAGCAACGACTGTGTACATAGGAGTAACTTCAATGGAGAGTTTTTGGACATAGATTTCCTAAATTGTGGAAATCGTCAATTCCTAATATACATTGGCGACTAAACTTAATTGTAGATTACGCTTGGAGATACAACAGGTACTATGTACATTGTCAAGCTCTAAACCCCGATAATTTATACAGGAATCTGTATTGCTGAACCCGGAGGAACTCAACCCGATAATGTTTTGGAAGAGCCTTAGTGTGAGTGCCTTAAGACTGACAGAGATTTACTTCAGAAGCCAGCCTTTCTGTCGAACTAACCAGCAACCAATAACTTATCAATCTCAGAAATCACCCTGACATGGATCCGAGGAAACACTAACCGCAACAAAGGGACTGCAGAGGACGTCTTGAGCCTGGGTTTTATTCTCCCCATGGTTGTCCGGATTACAAATGGAGATGGTATGCAAAACCACTGAAGATACCACGATAATATTATAGAGCGATTTTTACCTCGGAGCTTATCATCTGGCCATTTCCCAGACGTCAAATAGTTGTGTAAATCAGTCTGCATTTCAGGGGAATAGCAGAAGAGCTCTTCTATGCGCTTCCTCAGAGATCCGAGATAATTTGATTGAACAATGCCATCTCTTGAGGAGGATAATCTTCCTCTCACCAAGGCCTCATTGTAGGCTACTACGAGCTGCATTGATAAGTAATGCATATATATTCAATGAAGAAATAGAAAGATGCATATAATAGCAAACCACCATATCAATTCCTTGAGAATATGAGCCATCAAAATATCACTTAAATTAGAGACTTGGAGAAATTATTACAGGTACTCTGTCAGCTAAATCAAGTGAGATCATTGATCAATTGAGAATTTTAATACTTTCCACAAAGTCTCTGAAGATTTTGCGAGTGATAAAAATGCAGGTAATATGAACAAATCATAATCAAAGCAAATGTTAATAAAATCAATTGTGACCACCTATTTCGCCGGCATATTAAGTTGTGACAACGCTCCCACGGCAAAGATATAGTTTCTCCAACTCTTTGTTTGGGGGTTGGGGGGGGGGAGAGGATTTTCTGTGAACTATCCCAAAACGTATAAACCGAAAACTATGACAAATTGCAGTGTCTGAGGAAGAGATTACCTTCAAACTAGATATTGGAAGGGAATCGAAGAAGGTGATGATGTCGCCTGTAACCTGATCAGTCATTGATCTAATCATTGTATATAAGGACATGTAGACCTGCACAATTTTCAGTGTAATTGATATCATAATAAGAATAATAGTGCCGCAACATGAAAAGAAGAAAAGGTCAATTAGATATAATATTTTTCAACTGTTCTGCCAGCTGACACAGTGAAGGTAATAGAAATATAAGCTGCAAAGTCCAAACAAAAGCCTTTGCAAGTTTGCACCATGTGAAGCATTATATAGCAAGAATAAGCAGACTATATACCTGCAAAAGAGCTGGTCTGTCCTTGCTAACACACTCGAACAAAACTTGCAAGCAGAACTCCTGGAAATCAGCATCTGACCTGTCAACCAGATATACAAGCAGTTACATACAAATCCAACCTAAGTTATTATATGACAGTGCAATAAAGACCTAAAGGAGGCAATCTTGAGTAGTAAGGCTGCATTTTTAACCCCCAAAATCCATTGTCTGAAAAGATGCCTAACGGATTAACAACTTAAATCGGTCTATGTGATAACGACCTGTGTGATGATTGCTAATCATAATTTCACTTTTTATGAATTGTTTATTAAGGAGAGAGAATGTGGGCCATATTGGAAAGTGGGTGATATTATAAAAGTTGAAAGCAAAATAATATTTTAATTGGTGGACCCATACCAAATAAGGAAATGGGAAATCTATTTGGGACAAACATAAATGGAAAAATGGGCTCTCTATTTAGGGACGAAGGGAGTAGAATGAAAAAAATTCTAAAAAAAAGACGAGCTGATATTAAATCACCTTACAGGTTCATGCACTTGAAATTTGAAAAATAGAGATCTCCTAGATATTTAAGGAATGAAGAATACGTCATTGCAGTTTCACACTTTACCTGCTGTTCCAGGAAGAGTCACAGCAAAGCTGGGCAAAAGCAATTAAGCTTGGATCAGACGAAAATGTGCTGACCAAATGATCAACATTACTCGAACCAGGTACAGGATTCCTATTGATTTTGGGAGCATAACATTTCATGCTTGTCAAACTGAAGGCCTGCACAAGGTGAAAAAAAATCCTTGTTACCTATAGACGCATTGACAGATCTACATCATAGAACAAATTAAATTAATATGACATTAGTACCAAAACAAGATGAAGTATTTCTTAATAAGAAACAAACCTTGTTCATGGCTCGTGATATTAGTGACTGACACCCAACAGGATCATCCACATAGGAACATGCTCCAACCTTTCTTTTGATATAAAGAACACCAGAATTAAATGGGTGATTCTTGTCGCCAGAAAGCCACCAAGGTTTATCTGAGTTACAGAAAGAAGACAGCTATAAAATCTATTCTTTTTTCTTCTAAAGTATTATCGTTGAGAAAACAGATACTTATAGCATAGTTACTACCTTCAGGAGTAAGTTCTATGACTTGGGGCCAGTACCGTGGACCACAAACACGAACGTTGTTGAGCTGTAGGCAACACAACATTTTAGTCCAAGAACAGATATTCAAACCTAGTGTACTCCAAAATATTTTAGTGAGGAACTAAATCTATTTAGAAAAGAACTAAATCTTGACACCACAGATGAACATGCTACTTCAAGAATTTTCTTCATTCTTTAAAGTGTAAGCACTTGATAGCAAAGTTAAAAGGTATCCGCACTTCGAATATGTATGTGAACTTACGATGGCACGTTCTGGAAGAAGACAAGGCGTAATCTCACAAAAACTTGTTTCTGCGTGATGTTCAGTTTCTTTGACAGTAATTTCAAGAGGGGCGTAAACTGGTAAGCCAGTGTCAACATCAACTGTTTGAATCCAACGAGCTTCTGTAGCAAGAACATAGAAGTGCCTATACGCCTGGAGAACGCAGGTGCAAGATATCAGAAGGAGAATATCTTGAATAAAGATCAAAGGTAATCAAGGACATTGTACCAATGAATCAGGAAGACAAGGAGAAAAAAACCCCTACAGAAAAGATAAGAGTGTGCATTGGTGTGTATTTCTGTATGGCAGGATATTGTACCAATGAATCAGGATATGGCTTTAAATGTGGTGCAGGCAGGCTAACTTTCGAGTACTTCATATTCTAGGACAGGGAAAAAATTCTACGTAAACTAGATGGAACATTTCCACTGAGCATGCTGTGTCTCGGGTCATGGGGTATCTCTGTACCGTTCAAAGGTACATTCTTAGAGTGGGTGTTGTTGAATTTTAATGCTAGAATATCTTAAGGCAAGAGACGATTACTATAAAAAATGGCAGTGAAGTGTAACTCGAAGACCTGTCATCTTATTTAAGCAATTAATGTACATCCTATGTCCAGCTTAGGACACTCTAGAAATTATAATAATAGATATGTTTTTGCACAAGATTGAGTAGGATCGTGAAGCTCACATTTTTTTTAACCTTATAGGTTTCCTGATAGTGAAAATTAATCAAACATCATTTACTATATTTTAGGTTTTTTTTTACCTCCTTTTACTTACCCTATTTTGTGTATCACCAACTCTTTTTAAAAAAAATTTTTGCCACCTTAAAGTTGTTGACTCACTAAAAATCACCATCCCAACTCGTTCGAGGCCAAATGGGGCCCACATAACGAATAAACTAATCCCCCCCTCTTTTTCATTCTCTCTCTCTCTCCGATTTCTCTTTCTTCCCTCCCTAACCCAAAATCATATCATTTTATCAAGTCTTTCATCCATCTCAAATCTCAAATTCCTTTCTTCTAAACCCAAATTAACTTAGGGCTTATACTTGCCTGTCATATTCGACCACAATCAAAGGACAATTTCATATTCTGAAAAACAAAGATATGAATTTTGAATCATATTTCACAAGTTAGGGTTCTTGGTTGAATTTTGGGAAAATTTAAGTTCTGAAGGATTTGTTCAATCGGGGCTAAAATGGGGCATCCATTTTGTTTCTTAGCTTAATAATTGTTTTTTTCTTTTGCATTCCTTTTCTCTTATCTGACTTGGGTTCCTGCTTATCTACCTCTTATGTATGCAAATTTAGGACCATTTTGCGGATTAGGTTGTGTATACATAATTATGAGGTTTTGTTGTGATTAACTTCACAATTATAAACCCCAAGTTATTTGGATTTAGAAGAAGGGAATTTGAGATTTATTCCTCTAATCTAGATGAGAAGGGATTTTGACTATCTATCTTTCTTACCTTTTATTAGCTGCTGTTATTGTTAGTGGAAAAAAGGGAAAAGTTAAAGAGTACCCTGACTTCCCCAATAAGCAGCATATCTAGATGATTGACAAGTCTGTTTAGTTGCTCCAAAATTCTAGACATTTCAATCAGAGCAGCACAAGCAGAGAAGATAGAGAAAAACAATTAGTATTAGCTAGACCAACAGATGTACCTGAAGATGGCATCGATTATCATTTGTACCGGTGGGAAAACGAGGATAGAGGGTGACCAATAAAGCAGCAATAGCACTTTTACATGAAGAAAATGACTGCATTCCTCCCCCAAGAAACAAAAAGCCTATAGCCAGGCTTACCTATAAAGCAAGGCAGTAGAATAAAATTACTTTGAATGACTCAGGAGAAGACTGCAATCACAAATAAAAATTACTAATGCTTGATTCGCATTCTTCAGATGATTAGCTGGAATATGCAACAGAAAGATAGTCATTTTAAATACATAAGGGATATAATACGTGTATATCAAAGAACAGAATAGAATGGAAGAAACTTGTAAAGACTAAAAGGGAACGTCCTTTGCAGTGTAGATCAAGTTAGTGGAACAGTACAAGGCAGGGATCTAAGTGGCACTATTACACCTCATGTATTGCTGGACCATAAATTACCAAGGAAAATATGCATCTGGGTCAAGCAAGCGAAAGTTACACAAACCCCAATTTCTCAAACTACATGTTGGATGATTTTGAAATTTTTCAAAGAGAAATGCACGTGTTTGGACAAATAATAAGGATTCCACATCCTCCAATGTAAGAATCCATTTTCCGCACAAAGACGGATAGTTGCCACAATTTCTTTTAAGATATGGTCATTGGACAGACTAGATGAAAAATCACTTTAAATTTCTAGTTGTCTTTGAATGCAAGTTGTCATGATAGTGTAGCCAAGAGTGAAACACTTGTCCTTACGCAAACCAGACACCTCCCACACTCAAACACCTTCCCCCATCCCCATTCCCCGGGGAGGAAAAACCCAGAGAGAGAAGTTGTGAGCAGCTCAGGCATGTTGGGCTATCTTTCACATTGATGCGCTATCTTTTACATTAATGCAACTCTGGGAAGCTGAAGGCGACCTAGTCTTGGCAGAAAATCCTTTAGAGATGCACCAGAAATCAGTACGCAATTTTGCAGTTGCTTTCTACATTCTGAATACTTCATTGACCAACTTACATAAATTCCCATAAAGCCAAAAAAGTCGAAGGAGGCAGAGGATGAGCTAGACTAATAGAGTGAAGGCAAAAATGTAGACAGTAGAATTGACACTGGGCTTCCATTGGAAATGCCAACAAGAGTGCAAAACCAGCAAGTACAACAAGAACAACAACATGACAGGTACAAACTACAAATTTTCAGAACTTCAACTGTCAAATAGACAATTAAAACTTACAGCCATTTGAATGCCAAAATTAGCTTGGCCATCAGAAGAATTTCGACTGCGCAGGAATCTGAGCAATCTGAATGTCTGCAGATTCCCGGAACCAGCCATGACCTGCTTCAAAAAGCTAGCATCACAAAACATGCAGAAGTAGGCAATTCAACTCAATGTGAACAATAAACTACAAGTTCTCTATTTATCTCACCAAAGACAGGGAAAGGACAGCAAGGTGAAGGCATATTTCCAACGTGCTTCTGTCCACAAACTTTAACAACCCTCTAGGAAATATACTTCCAGCTGAACCAGAAACAGACTTTATCTGCAAAACCCAAACATCTAACTGAGAATGAAATGGAAGGCATGAAAAAAAGGGTAAACAAGATAAAGACCTCATTGAGAAAGTAAAGAGCATAGCTGTGCAGCAATTCCTGAGCATTGGCATTTCTTGATCCAGCATACTTCAAACCTGCCAAAGAAATGTAGAAATGATTTTCAGAAATAAAAAAGACAGCATAAAAATTTCCCACCTACCAAATAACTAGGAACGAAGCCACAGTTGAGAAACAAGTACGACAATAAATGGCCATGAGTGGCAGAAGTTAGAATTAGTTTCTTGGGTCAAGGCAAGGATTAGAGCTATAAGAACATTCTATGATCCCACAACTCTGCCCCCGCTGGCCCAGTTGCCTTGCTACAGAAGATACGGCCATTATGCCCCAACTTAGAACCAAATAGCCCAAAACATTGCCATAAATGCGATTACAAACATCCAGTGCATCTTCTACTGTTTACTCCTCCAGTCCTCCTAGTACCACTGTACCAGTCCATCTCACTTAAAACATGGAAGAAATATCACACATCCAACCGAAAAGCCAACACCAGTAAGTGTCAGGCACAAGGTTTACACCACCAAAAGGCAAAGTGATACAAGAAAATGGCACAATAATTGAATCTAATAATAAAAAAAAAGTTATTTCTTAGAAAGGAAGGAATCGCCAAGCTCACTTACCAAGAGATATGCATGCTCCAGCCACAATATTCACGTATGCTTGGACAACTGCTTCTTCATCAACCTCATCCATATCAGTCCTTTCATCACCAAGAGCCTCAACACCTTCTTTCACAATTTGAGGAATCTGAGACTCAACCCATTCTTTGGTTGGCTTTACCCTGCATGAGTTCAGAGCTGAGCTTATTAGGTTTAATAATTTTAAATCGCGCATTTGAGCCTCCCAGTCAAAAGCTTATTCTACAGTATCAAACCTGTTCCACATTATCAAGTTACGTGCAATGACACGAAGCATAATGAAGTCAGGCCTTAGATATTGCAGATCAAAATGTGTACGAGGTATGGAAAGTCTGGAAGCTACCACGTCCGATTCAGTCTGAAAAAAGCATGAAACAAGCCATGTCAGATCATATACAAAGTTACAACAGTTCATACGAGCAATGAAACATCAACCGGAATATCATAATGATGATTGTGTAATAATGCAAACTGCAAAGTACTTTTTCAAACATATCCCACCACAGAAAGAAAAAGGAAAACAAAATGCGCAAGTAATACTAAAAGATACAGGCTCGCTACAAATGCTTCATCCTTAATGGAATTATCTTCGAGCTGCAATGATGAAAATAAATTTGAGACTGCATATTAACAGAAGTCAAAACATGATGACTAAGATAAGCATATATACTTTTCTCTCTGTGAAAAAATTATCTATTTTAAAGAGAGGTAGCACCATAAAGGTAATATTAGATTTTTGGGCCAATACATGAAATAAGAAACAGCTTACACATGCCTATATTTAAATGATAGGTAAGACTAAAAGGTTAGGAGTTAGAATTTAGCTCATATAATAGAATCAATCCAAGAAAACTAATTGAATGGCAGTGTAAGATCATAACCCACTGATAGTCTGATAGTCATTTCTTTCTTAGTTTATGAAAGAAAGCCTTTTCAAAAGATTATTAAATTTACAATGTAAATAAGAAAGATTTCCTCACGAAAAAACACAGTCACACAATATTCTTATATCAATCATCAACGGTCCTTCTAATTTTGATGAAGCCTTCATCCCCCAACTTGTTTTCGAGTCACTTAACAACTTTCTCTGTGACTTGCTTGGGTAAGAGGGAGGGGAGGCGGAGCAGTACAAGTTCAAAAGAACTGTTGGGTTCAAACCCGCTTATTGATGCTAGTTTTTGGTATCATCAGGAAAAAAACTGGAGAATTTTTTTTTCAGGCCAAGTATGGTAATATCAGGAAGCACTTTGGAAGAATCTTAAATATTGTACATGACATATGTGGGCCTGTGGCTAAAGCCAGCGAGGTCATACAAGGAATATTTTTTCCTTTGGTTTTTGGGGTTAAGCTGGTTAACTTTCCATGCTGTGAGAAAAAGGAAATTTTCTTAATGCTAGTAAACTTAATTTAATATATAGTTGTTTAACAGCAACAGATGGGTTTTCTGCAGGTATACATGTCTTTAAGGAGTTCATGAAACTGTGTTTGTGAGACCATTTGCAAGTTAATCACTATTAAGTGGTTTTAAATAACCATTGCTTGAGAATAGAGAAACTAGGGAAGACTTCAGCTAAAGATTTGAGTTCTTGCATGTTGATTTGTTTTTTCCCAACATGGATGAGAACTCCAAACAGAAGATTAGTACAAGAAACACATACAATCACAATGTGAGTAGTGATTTTACGATAACCTGGAACTGAAGTCCAGCCCTATTATGTTCTTGTAACAGACAGGGAATAAATATAGGTAGAATGTAAATTTGTCCCAACCATTCTTGTTAGTCCCAATCCAGGTAAGAAAAGAAAGGGAATAGGTAAATAATTTTTAACAAAGTTTTCCAGAAGCAGATGAATAATCATCCGCTTCTCACGTTCCGTGAATAGCCGAGGCATTGAGGAATATCCAGAAAGGCATTGAGGGAATCGGTCTGATTCTATCTCTGTTCCTTCCGTTTGAAGAAAAGAAGTATCCCTGTAAACCACAATTGTTGGCCAACAGATGCTTCGCTGGAGATTGCAGATTCGAAAGGATTTTTTACTGACCAGATATAATATTTTGAATTATTGTTCTCAGAAACTGATCTGGCATATGCACACATTCAAACACCACAATGTGCTTAAACAAGGAAAGTGCAAACTCTATCGCACAAAAAAACATCAAATACGAGTTCCTAAGTGAGAATGAATATACATTGTCCTTGCCAGAAACTGCATTTACGTTCCACAATTATCAGTAAATACTTCTCCCGTCAGGGCCATGTTCCCTTATTTTTCCACATACGAACAAGATTGAAAAACACCTATGTAGGTTCTCCTTACTCAACTGGTAGCAAATGATATATGTTTCACTGCATGATCATAAAAAGACAATGTATCGAGGCAATTACCTCATCTAATTCACCAGATTGGATTTGTAGAAACACATACCTTCAAAAATAACAAGGCTAAAGCAAGTATGGCTCCAGGTGCAGTGACATCTACATTAACAGGAATGCCATCCAACATCTACTAAGATGATCCAAATAGAGGAAAAATTAGAGATAACGCCAAATCTCAAGGAATAAACATACAATAACACAAGGGAAAGGCCCACGACAATGCTACCACATCCAAGGCCTTTTTTGCATTACCTGTCCAACACCCCGACTGTGCTCATCTGTCACTGGTGCAAAGAGGGACTTTTCCTGGAATAAGAACAATTGATAGCAGGGCAAAGGGATTTGAAAACTCTTCATAATTTTTAGGTTTAAGTAGTATTGGATTTCACAATGAGAGACAGAAAATTTAAGCATTGGTAGAGAAAGCACCTGCGAAAACAAGTCAGTCTTTTCTCCAGCATAGTGGAACAGTCGATCAACTAATGTGTCCATGCAAGCGAATTTATCCTCACCACGACCTACAATTGGAGAGCAAAGTCAGCAAGAATAGGTGTTTAAAAAAAAAACCATCGTATCATTCATACCCAACGCAACAAGTCCAAGTGCAAATCCAGCAGAAACAGCATAGCCCTCCCTCTCAAGCACATTATCACCACCACTTCTACGGCCTATTTCAGCCTGCAAAAGTTCTAATCAGTTATTGTTACTTCGATGAATGACTACAAGGGGCATGAATAGGACTTATGCAGCTATTTTTTGCCAAAACAGAAGAATTTAAGCAATAAAAAAAATGCAAGAGATTTTTCTTTGGAAAAAAACTTTCTTCGCCCTATTATGCAGAAGAACCTCGACCACATGCAATTCAAAACCTGAAATTCTCACTATAACTATAGGGTTGTTTAAAATCCTATAACTACCACTTGAGGTCCACTCTGAGCTCATTCCTCTAAATGTTGTTCCTCAAGAACATCTAAAGAGGCCTTCTCTCCAGACTTTAGGCTTCACCCAAAGCCTTAAACAAATACGGAGTTCGCACAACCTTTCATCAATTCCCAGGTACAGACTCTGTAATTTTTGAACTAATAACCAACTATTAGGAATGTTATTGGAATTATGATGGTTAGTGGAACTAGCTCAATGATGTGGAACAAATATGAATTGCTTTTGCATTGCTTTGCACTAAAGTCAGATATCTTTCAGATAAAAATATGTTTGCTTTTACAGAGACTTCAAGCAAGTAAAACAGGTCCAAGAACTTTTTCAAAATATCTATCAAACTAACAGCCAAAGGGCGTGTACATAAACTAGAACACGTATAGACTCTTAATAGGAACAAACTACATGCCACACGTTTGTTACCAATACCAACTACTAAGACATACACTAGGAAGCATGATATCAAATAAGCCAAATCCCAAGATTTAGGCTAAAATATGCAGACACCTAAGTTGTACCAGCAGACTTCGGTTATTGCAAACTTCTTCTCATCGAGTTTCCAGTAAAGCATTCAGCACTCAGCATATGTCTTGCACACAACAAACTTAGTGAGCTTATTAGTGAATTAGTCTGTTTTTGTCATCATCAGAACCACAAGGGGCAATAATATTCCCCCACTTTGGTGATTTAAAAAAACAAAAAGAAGCAAGAAATCACCAGGCATACAAGTGCCAGCATCAAAAGTTGCCCCTCGTGATGACAAAAGCAAACCAATCACTAGCACGTTCACTAAGTTTGTTCATGCAAGATATATTGACTGGTGAAGTTGTGCAAAACTATAACTCAGAGAAAAATCTCCGCAATAGTTGAAATATCCTGCAGAAATTCAAAAAGAAGTTGCTAGTATGAATTCTCTAGGCTTCATGTAAAGAGAGTAGGACTTCGAGTTTGATAGGAAGTTAGGAACTATATAGTGGAACTAGGTCTATAACTGCGTCTGCATTATATCTCCAAGTGGTTAGCAATTGTAGCCAGTGTTACCTGATTCGATAAATCTCCCATGAGATGTGATCCCGAAAAGGTAAATTAGTACGTGCAAGTGGCATACTTTTGGGTTTAAATTCAACAGAACTAGGAAGCTAATTGCATCTTTACCCATCACATCGTAAAAATAAGGTAACACTGATTGTAGCAAACGTGCATAATAAGCAAATAACTCGAATTAAGAGTCTTTGAGTGTTCTAATTTGATTAAAAGTTTTGTTCCAAAAAGAGAAATTATTTATGTCTCCTTATGGCATAGTTAACCTAGCTATTCTAAGAGTTTTACGACAGATTAATAAGTTGCACACTTAATAACAGTCATGATAGTTGCATTAAAATAGAAATCAAAATGACATGCTTTATTTGTTGTGTACTGGACATGAACTATGTTACATGTTCGTAGCTTTCTGCATTTAAGAGAATGGGATAAACGACTCAAAAAGAAACTGTAAATAGCAATTTTAATAGTCAACATTTGCATAAGCTCAAGAACATAATTAAAAGCAAAATTCAACCCATAACACCCCCCCTACACACACACACACACACACACACACACACACACACACACACACACACACACACACACACACACACACACACACACACACAAAAGTTTCCACAAAGGACCTCCTTAGACACGGTGTAGGGAGCTCCAAAGATATGCAACGCTTATAACTAACTAGATAATGACACTTAGAGATGTAAAGGACTAATCATTCAACACAATCCCCAATGACAAAAGTAAACCAGTGACCAATTTAAAATCTATAAAATATATATATATATATATATATATATATATATATATATATATATATATATATATATATATATATATAAATCAGCTACAAAGCATGTTGAGAAAACAAACATTAAGCACAATAGACAAATGCAGTTACAAAAATATATGTATAGTCATTTTGGAAGATTTTGTAGCAGAATATGCAGAAAAGGTGGTAACTCAAACAGTAAAGAAGACACCTTCCTCAGAAGAATCCTTTGGTCGGTCTCGACAGAATTGGCTCAACAGGGCAGCCAGATATCAAAATTGAATATATTCATAGACTTTTCTTAACAAAGAGCAATAAACAGATTTCAGATAGATACTGTAACCAATACTGGCAGATAAATAGAAACTACTGATGCATGATATCCCAAAAGGCCTTTTCTTCCACTAAATTGTCTTATTATGCCAAGTTGCCAACTGATGGAATGTCGAACTTCAAGTACCCAGGGTACAAACTCTGTACTGTATAGTGAAACAAAGGAAAAATATACCAGTAGAAATTGCATAGTCTGAGGATGTGCAGATCCTTCAAAAAGGAGACCAAGAGACATCAATGCTGCAGACTGTGAAGCATGCAGAGAAAAATATGATGAGAAAAGTGACAACTTCTGTTCCACTAAAATGATTTTGCAACTACAACAATGAAAAACCACCAAGCTGTTTAGTATAAAACACGAACAACTAAAATCAGATATGTCTGTATTCCACAAATAATTTCCATTTTCAGCCAACAAGAAATTATGTCTGTTTCCACAAATAATTTCCATTTTCAGCCAACAAGATATTACATAATACTCCTATATGCCAGTGTCACAATGTCACATATAGCTATAAAAAAAAATTCCTTTTTTCTTCTACATGATAACTCAAAAGAACTCCCCCGTTTTCTACAAACATCAAGAAGTCAGGCAGCACAATCATTTATCTACCAGCTTATGTCAGAAGATTTTTCTTCAATATTTCTTTCTGGATATGGATGATTTCAATTAAACGCTACACAGGTTGTCCTCCTGCATCAAAACTCCAAAGATATAGGTCCACAAAATATAAACTGTGGGAGCATCAATAAATAATAAACCTTAGGGGACACCTGCAAAGATGTGAAGCAGCTTAAAATGGCAGGAATAGGTGCATACCTGCAGAACTGTTGGAACTTCAAGCTCTGGGAAGGAAGATGGATGACGAGCAGGTAGATGAACATAGAAAGACTGGAAGAAACAAGTAAGCAGCAACATAACATAGTAAGATTAATAAATATACATTTAGATGCAGCAACTGTAGCGTAATCCAACAAGGGGAAGGAAGATGGACTTTGACTATGACAAAGATGACTGAGAATACATAACAATAAAGAACTTAAAGTAACAAGTTTATGAAATGAATCATTCGTTAGTTAACATGTACCTTTGACATTGTTGGCTCCATAGTGCCCCTGTATGAAGCTGCAAGGCCAAGCATTAACCCCACGGTTGTGCTTTCATGTCCCTTAAAGAAGCAAAAAATGTGGTTAGTGAAAATGTGTTAAGACTCGCCTATATATCTTATCTAATTTTGACTGTTGACACTAGGGTGTGACCTATTTATAGTGAAGAAAGCCTAGTGCCATTCACGAGCTTAACAGTATGATATCTACAAGTAGTATTTGTTCCTGAAAGACCTATAAAATCAATTGAGCATCTTTACAAACTACAAAGTATAGACATTATTTCACAGCCATTCATAAATTTTCACCAATACTCATGTTCATGAACAATTTATCGTCTTAAAAGACTTTTATACACATCAGTTTCTGATTGTTGGTAACATGTTCATGACATCATACTCTCGTGAAACTTCTTCACATTTCCCTCCCTTCTCATTTGTGCCTATTTGGCACACTCCAGTACAAGTCTTGTGCAAGGTTGGCCAGTCTCTTGCTGTAAACAGACAAGGGAATCAAAAGACAATACTGCCCTCTTGTTTACAGGGAATCAACATTAGACAAGAGAAGCAAAAGACAAAAGACAAGAAAATCAAAAGACAAGGGTTATACTTCCTTCAAATTACTCGTGTGCAATTTGATTACCCCAACACCTTCCCACCTCCTTGCTAAACCGGTAAACCCCACCCCACTGCACTTTCTCTCTCTTGCTTCACTACATCTCAAATCCCCAATCGGATTTCTAAAATACAAAAGCAAGAGATACAGTAGTTGGAAAAAGAAAATCAACCACCAACTTTATCACACACCTTGTTATAATACTGAAATATGTCATTTATGGTTAGAACAGTTAGGTGTCCATGTAACCCCAATGCAAAAAGAAGTCCTGCATGGATAGCATTTGGCTCCTCAGGCCTGTTATATATGATCCAAGTTCTAGACACTTTGCCCTGCAATGAGTTGGAAACAAAAGAAGTCATCTCCAATTGCAAAGAGCTTTTGCATCAATAGTAAATGCAATGAAACCAGAAACAAGATGAAAAAATTATCTCACGTATCCTTGAGCTAGATTTATGAAAGTTCATACATCACATAAAAAGTGATGAGAAAAACATAAGGGAAATATCATCCATTAAAACCAAAAAAAAAAAAAGACAAACCTGAAAAGGTGCAAGCCTTAACCCAGCAGCAACTGCATTGTGAAACTCAGGCCAAGATCGAAGCTCATGCAAATTCCGTATATTTGGGTCTAAATTGACCTACCAGAGAACACACAGTTATAAAAATTTAAAACACATTTTCATTTTGGAAAAAACAGCATTTGCACAAACTCTAGGGCAAATTGAAGCAAAACCCTGGGAGGAGAGCATATACAGACTACTATATAAGTGTGATAGTTCAGCAAAGCTAGGCGAAACAAAATAAGTTAATAATGTATTAAGGTAACATGAAAAGGGTATAATGAGTAAGCTGTCCAATCATCAATTAGATCAGATTTATAACTTCTCATGTACACAACTATGCAGAACTTTGATATTGACAAAACTGGATCATAATAGCCGTCATTAAAAAAGCACATATAGTATACTTCATATGAAGTTCCCAAGTTTTTGAAACAGTGACTTTGCAGTTAGAAGATTAGCTTGTAACTGATAAGCAACGGCCCAAAAGAAACATGAAAAGTAACTTCAAGATAGCATTAAATGAGGCAATGACACATCTGTTGACACTCAAAAAGAAAACATAACAGCTAATCAACATTTTCTTAGAAAATTCATACATCTAAAAAGTGGTGTACTATTTAGCATATTATCTCCATCTTCTTCAAAAAAATTAATAGAAAACAAATCTTGAGTTTGGCGATAAAAAAAAATATCAAAATTAATATATATGTCACAGCATACAGTGGCATTCTGCTGAGCAGGCAACCTTCCAGCCAAAACAAGCTTTGGTACGATGAGTGCCTGCAAAAGAATTCAGTGTCATAAACAAGAATTATCTACTTAATAAGGGGGAGGCACCACCCCACCCCCCCCCCCACCAAAAAAAAAAAAAAAAAAAAAGAAAGAACAAACAGAAACCATGATGAAAAGCACAGGCTGGAATTACAAGCTTATTGTATCTTCACCATAGAAAAATAAATATGGAATACCACAAATAACAACAAGACAACCGAATTTGAGGAATCAAAAGTACCTCAGTTAAAAGGGTGCACGAGGTTGCCAGAGTAAATGCTCCACGTCCAAGCGGAAGAGCAGTTGTCCTATGAGCAAGCTGCCATAGCTGAGCCTTTTACAGAGATAATAAATAAAATTAATCTTGTTTGACCAGACAGTTTCAATTTAGGTAACAAGGTAGTGAACAGAACAGAAGCTATGAATTTAAACATCATCAGATATGTATCAGAAATTCAGCTTGCCAAGCAGATATTTTCAAAGTTGTAAAGGACTATTACATGTCAGCCAATACAAAGCGGATACAGCAGGTATGGCTGAAATTAAAATCATCACCCTTTACACGACACTGGAAGGAAGTATAGCTTCATAATGCCTAACCATTGTGGCGCTCACGATCAAAAGCACAACATATGGTCCACGTAGAGGCAAGGACCTGATAAGCTTTTCATTTATATTCCCAAAAGTGGACCCGAGGATGGAGCGTAGCTCTTCAATTTCAAGGATCTCAAGATGACTAGTGTTGACCTGCCTGATCCTAGCTTTTTTCTTTTTGGATAAGAAAACATATAGAAAAATCCTTTATTTTAGATGCGGACTGCATTTTGGGATACCCAAAAATCCAATAATGCAAGCAAAGACCGAAACTTGGACAGAGAGAGCCCTATTATGGGATGTCCCAAAAACCTTCTCTTTCCTCTTCAAAGTAACCAGTTATGGTTTATTTTCAATCATGTTCCTTCAATGATTTGTTGTTTAAGATAGCAGATGTGTTTGATAGGGACAAATACGTTAAAAAAACAAAGTTGTCTTTAAGTAACATGGCCCTCCTTATTATGTGTTCCAGAAGTAAAGAGGAACTTCACTTTAGAATGGAGGGAATATGTCACACTAGTATAAACATACCTGTTGCAGCTCCTGATCTGATGCAGTGGGATTAACAGATGTTTGAATTGCTACAGGTCTTGCAGAACACAAGACACGTCTGACCTGGAAAATAAAAAAAAAAAATTATGCATATGGCAGAAGCAGCAAGGTTGAGAAGATTAATCACTATGATGACCACTTTTAGCTTTTTTGATGTTTCAATGGGACAGTCATAGTTACTTTTCTCCTCACTAAGCATCTAATGCACTAGTCCACTGATGCTTATTCCTATAGTTTCTTGTTCCCTTCATATATGCATCATAGTCAAACCATGAAAGTGTACAGAAAAAGATAGCAACCCAGCAGATATCCTTACCACATGGTGACAAGGTAGTCCCCAACATGCAATATACCTTTAAAGTGCCAAGAGTTTAAGCAGCACTGAAATGTTTCAAGATGGGAAGACTGAGTAGCTTGTACCAAGTCATGAATTTAAAGGGCAATGACAATTATCAGTTAAAAGGTAACACAATTCAATCCAAGCACACTTAAAAATTCCTCCAACAAGTGGCAGTGCATAAAAAATCAGGCGCGCCTAGGCGCTGAGACGCAAAGTGTTTTGGGTCAAGGGTGAACTAGTATCCTTAATGCGCCTCGAGCTTTTGTATACATTGACAAGTGGAGTGTTTTAGTTCAAAGAAAGAATCCTGGATATTCACTGAAATATTTGTACGAGTGCCTCTGCACTGACACAACCTAGTGTCTTACTCTTTCCTATGGTTTATCATAACTCTGCGTCTTATTTCGCTTTGACAAGTGACTCCCCAGAGTAAGATCAGATCACATATTTTCCCAATAAATATCGAAGTGTCACATCCAAATTTTGGTTTCAGTTGCTCATAATAACAAACATCGCACATGGACCTGCTCATGCACAAGAAGCAAATAGCCCAGGAAGGATCCTTCCACACAGGCGCATCCCAGTTGCAAATTTGGTGTTTCATCCAGACAAACCTACAGCAACTAGATTAGATTACAAGTTACAACAAGAGATTGAGATGAACCACCACCGCCCTCCCCCTCCAAATCCGTTTGGCCATGCAAAAGATGGAATCATTGATATCCTTTGCAATAAAGAAAAGGTTTAATGTCCATGCTAAGAAGTGACGCTGGGAAGAGAAACAAAAAAGGGAAAACATATGAGTCATCATTTCTCAGAGAGCATGAATAACCGAAAGAGGACTATAAGTTGGCAGACTAGATATTGACCTTCTATATGGTGCTCTAGGCATTCTTAAGAGATCTATGCCTTGTTGTATCATTCTCATGTATGACTGGAAAAATCATCCAGGACCAGTTTCAATAATTTTTAATTTCCACCACCTAGACTGACCAAAGAAGCAGAAACAAGCTTATCCTTGGTAAACTGTCTTAGGTTGTCAGGCACTCAGGCATCTATTTTGTGGTTCTGACTTCACTCAGGCATCTATTTTGTGGTTCTGACTTCTGACATTCTGTCATGACTCCTGTCATTTGAGTCAAACTAGGCTTTACCTTCCATAGACAAAAGATAAAAGAAACCATGCCTTAATCCCTTAACTGACATTGTATATTCACGTTCCCAGACCTGCAGGTCTCCTGTAAGAATATGCAGCAGTGTGAAGAATTTAGGCATCTTCCCGGTCCTTACGTACCAAGTACCAACCCACTTTCTACCATACAATCTCATGTTCATTTTATCTCTGAAATCAGACATGAGTCATGCCCACTGACTTCTGCTTAGGCAGATAATTAAGCCCATGTATCCTTTGGTACTGAATAAATGTCAGTGCTCATAACTGCAACAACATTCATGTTTGTTCGGAAAGCAGAGCTGTGAACAACTGACCTCATTCAAGCGTAGATCCCTACCATATCGCAACTGAGTGCTGGAGTTAAATAAATGCTCCATGCCATCTATTGAAGAATCGTCAGAAGCATCTACATTGTCAAATTTTGAAGTATCTGTGGCAATCGTATCTGACACTGTTGAGGGAACCGTCACTGGCTGTAAATGTAGCATATAAGGCGCAGATAATGATATTGAATGCCTGTTGGTTTGAGTCTCAAGCTGCACAGATTTCTTCAAGTGTGCCACGCAAGACAAAGCCAAATCTTCTCGTCCAAGAAGGACATAAGCAGCTGGTGGCCAGCCAGTAGGAGGAGACTCCCGGCACTTATCGACTCCCTGTACAACAGACATATAAAGACAATGAATTCAGTATAAAGCAGGAAAGAAATTAACATGAGATGCCGCACCATAAACAGTGACCTCGATAAGATTTAGAAGAAAAAAAAAACAAAGAAGATATCATTCATTGAAATGAGTATCTATGCCAAAGTTCCAGCATTATCAACAGACATGGACATACATGTCTTAACGGTAATGAGACGCCTATGGGCAATGAATCTAGCTGTTGCAAACCAAATCCTTCAGCAACCATTGCAAGGACCATCTTCTCCTCAGGAGTTGAAGATGAACCTGAAGCAATCTTACATGATACACCAGAAGAGAGCTTCCCTCTCATGCTCTCTGCACCAGATAATAAGCTATAAAATGAGACTACTTTACGAGACCAGCTGACAGCGGAGCTTCCACCCTTACGAGCCAGAGGTGGAATGTCATCAATATTTGCAAAGCCAACTCCATGAAGCAAACAATTTTCGAGCCATCTATATAAACATGGGGGAGATCTTGGTGAAGAAGTCTGACACCTTCTAATTATCTTGGATAGAAAAGGAAAATCACGAACATAGTGATCAATATAGCTCTCCTCTCCCAGAAAACTAGTAATTTCACATAGGAGAGCAACAAGATGCTCTAAATCTCTGCAATAAACAACTAAAAGATCAATATAGAATACCACATAACAATGCAGAAGGTATCCATCATAAAACAACATCCATAACTTAGAAGCCAGCACATTAAGAAAATTCCAAATCTAACTAATACATTGAACCTCTCAAAGACCACTTAGCACAAAAGTGATAAATCTTTTTGCATCAAGGCACATGACTGCCACTTACTCCATACAGTGCAGCCAATTTATAGTCAATGCTTGTTTGCTCCATAACTCTTATAAACAGTTGTTGACAGCGGTATAGCATATCAAGAAATTACACATTGTCGCAATGTCCCATAAAGGGTCACAGCCTAACTTATACACCCCCCTGAGATCTTTTACTGGCCAGTATCGACTGGTAAATAACACCCCTTTATGACTAAAAAATATTCATCCAGAAGCTAAGAACAAAATTAGTGACAGAAACAATTGTTTTCGTTGACCCTTTATCCAAGATGATTACCTTCACCTACCTCATAAGTTATAATACGGGCATACAGTCTAATGAGCTGCTTTGGCTTAGCCTGGAATGTATATACCTGAGTTAAGGCTTTTAAAAATGTAAGATTTCTCCATCTAACACTCGAGACCATAGTTTCAACTTCCAAGACAATATAACTCATCAAGTCAGTTTTGTTAGTCATTGGACTAAGGCCTTATATTTGCACCTTTAAAAAATTCAGACTTCCGATAATGCCTACCAAATTCATTTCACAGTAAAAATAAGTTCAGATATTTTAGATACGTTCAGTTCAGACAGATTGATAGTTTTCCCTTTTCAGATGAAGAAAATGAAAGCCTAAATCCGCTTAGCTCACCCAAGTACCCAACTAACCACGATTCTTAATTCTCAAAACCATATCAGTATAAATCAAACCCCACCCCCCGAAAACGTGCCCCAGCCAATAGTGACCATTAGTCTCTACAGAAACAACCACCACCCAGCACACAAGGCGCACACCTAACATCAAGATAAGTCTCGAGCATGCATAATCCTCTCCAAAGTAAAATTGACTATTCACAAGGAAACGCAAGTCACAAATTACTAAAAGACGTGATTAGAATGATGAATTTGGGGTTTACCTCTTCCGAAGATTGATAAGTTTAAGATTTTCATACACAGCATGCAGAGAATCCAAGCATTCAATTAGAAACTTGGAATAGGATAGTTCTTCTGGATCATGCACATCTTCCCTGTTTGAAGAAGAGAAGGGATTAACGACGCTGTCCTCCAACCCTTCAGTTGAGATTTCATGAAATAACTTATGATTGCGATAATCCTTATGAAATTCACTATTAACAAGAAATTCCCATGCTGAGCAAGACACATGAGCGGATTCTGGTTGTGAAGTCGACTGAGACTTCCTGTAAAGTTGCATTATGACACTCCTAAAAGATTCCCACTCATCGACACTTGTATTAGCCTTTGACAAATCCCCGGTCTCACAATTGCCCCAAAAGAGCTGAAGGAAATGGTTGTAGAACGGAGAACTAAGGCCTTCAGCCATTGCTGTGATGCAATCATTTGCCAATGAATATGAAGGACCTCTTCTCAACGCACATCTAAGCATCTGGTGAATTTTCATAGAAAGCCAGTATCAACTGAAGAAGAATTAAGACAGAAAAGACGGACCATGTTGAACACTGCATACAACATGTATCAGTAAATTCAGATGCACACCTTCTTTATCTCAACAAGTAGTCTAGATATAAGTATATAACTCATGAAGCAGAAGTATTGCATAAGCAAGAAAGATATAAACCTGCCCAATCTTAAATGTACCAAAAGATTGAAAACAACTTCATCAAAGGAGAGTTTGATGAAACCCTCTCGTCAAAATACAAAGAAAAGACACAAGCACCTTTGACATTCATTCTTCCACAGACTAAAAAGACTCCACCAGTGGCTCTTTAAGAATCAAATACTCTTCTCTAGCACCACAGAATATGCAGTGTTGCACATTTAATTAGCTTCAGCAAAAGCAGAAAAGCATGTGCAGAACTTCACAACATATAAATTCCTGAAACCATGACAGAATAGTAGAGATCCTCTATATTCTATATACAGTTATACACGATTCTACATATACTCCATACGGAGAAAGATATCAGTTCATGCAACATACTTTGAAAAATTGAATATCGGCATACCTGTCCATTGCTTAACATGACATTTACTCTTGCCCCAATAGCATCAGCCAATCCGATAATCTTCACATCGTACATATCTCTGCTCTTAGGAGAATTTATAGTTTCTTTGAGATGATGATTGACTAAATGAAGAGGAAGTGTATATTTACAAAGGCACTGCTTCCCTGACTGCCATTGTAAAAAGGATAATACATCATAGGATGAAAGGAAAGATGGAAAACACTATTTTTTTATATGAAGGGAAAGATCGAAAACACTACTTTTTTATATGAAAGGAAAGATCGAAAACAATGTTATATAGCAAAATAATAATAACAGCAAGAAAATATGTACTAGTGATAGAGGAAAAGAGAGCAGCCCTAAAAAAAAAAGAAGCAACCAATATTATAAATTCTCTCAATCTTATGGTCCATCAGTCAAAGGCAATCCATGGCCACTCTCTTTGCCAAAAACCTATGGGGACCAAGATTTCTCTACAGAGAAGGGCCGGATCTATATTGTTCTTTTTTTTTTTTCAAAAAGGGAAATAAGTGCTCAACAAGGACCAGGTCATGAGATAAAAGCTGAGAAAATGGATTGTGCAAAACTGCAGATAGGAAGGTACAAACACCAAACATGAATTCTTGAACAATGTCAACCATCTAATACCAACTCAACTATGATAAAACTAGTGTAATCACTTTCCACTTCTAATACATATTCATAAACATAAGAGAGGCCATGGCCTACCCTAGCCCCCCTTGGTTCAGCCACTGCAAAGAGAAGCTCATAGCTTTTATCTACAAAAGATTCTACAATATATTCCTTTCAAAAGTATCCTGCTATTTTGATCATCAAAAACCATCACAACCTATGTGTGTGCCTCTGTGATCAATGGACGGAATGCCATCACAACCTAAATCAGCATCTTAATCTCATAGCATACATATTTATGACAAATGTGCCACTTCTTCTCTTGCTCCCATACCTTTCTGTAGCACATTTACCTCAAGCTCCTTTGTTAGTGAATTTGTTATAGCACAGTTGGAACCCCATTCTACTACCTCAGTTTCTTCTGCAGATATCCAAGCACGATAAATAGTTAAGATGGGTATTCCACGCAACAGCTTGTCAGAAACAGAGCATTAGCGTCAAACTCAACCACACTCCAGCAGTCCAGCTTCCACATATCAAAGCTTCTTGATGACACAGCTTTTTTGTGCTTTACACTGAATACTTTCAGATCATTCATCCTTGTTATTTATGCACCAAATTTACACTGCACAAGTCCGTTATGCAGACGAACTGGCCAGAGTTGAAATTCACACTTCCAAAACGAATAAAGAGAACCACCATCCTGAAATGGATGAGGATTGGTTGGGCATCCTCAAGTACTTAAGCAGTAGGATGTTTGTTATACGACACTCAACTCAAACTCTTGGTCTTAGACCAAATGCAAATGAAAGGACCACTATATAGTCATAATGACTAAGAACACCAGAATGGATAGACGTATTCTCTAGCAACAAGTTTTTACACTTCTGTACTTCCGTATCCAACCTTCTCGACAGAGAAACATATTTTCATCAAAGTTTCTCATTCAAACACCCAGAAAATTGAAAGAAAATTGAAGACCAGACAAATAAATAGAAAAACCCAAGAAGGTCTTATGCGAAAAGTGCCATGGATAGAGAAATAACAAGGGACAATGAGACAATCATAAGGAGCAAGGGCCTTGAAAGAAGGGACAGACAAGCAAAGCAGAAGGACTACTTTGAAAGCTCAGCATACTACATATTTGGTGATAAAGAGATTTCTAAAAGCCCAGTGAGGACGAAGCTATTAACAAATACTCCCTACGTAATATTTTGTTCTTTCTATTTGACTTCCACACATACCAAGGAAACAGCAAAAATGGTGGGGCCATAGTGTCACATGGGTAGTTGTTGTGAGAGGAAAACCGAAAGAGAGAAGAAATTTAAAAAAAAAAAAAAAAAGAGAGAGTATATAGTACAGATTGACAAGTGCATAACGTTATTTAAAGACACTCCACCAACTATATGAAACTTACATATAGAAAAACCGTATTCTCTGAATCCAGAACAAGAATGTCCATTAGAGGCAGTAGCCCGACCTTTGCCCTATAAAAATACTTACCGTCAAAACAAATTCCTAAGTTCAGAATTAATATATAAATCTTACGGACAAAACTACCTTGGACGGGTGACAGCGACCGGTTCAGCTGCAACTGCCTGTATGCTCCAACTCACGTCTGGATCGACATCAAAGAGGGTATCGTCATTCATTTGAACAATGTGAAGCCTTATGGATAGCAACCTTCTCTGTTCTTGGAGAAAGAAACAAATAACAGGTGCCGCATCATCATCGGTTGCCACAAAGACCTAAAGAGGACAAAGGTTTAGCTTGAAGGAAAACAAAATATACAGAACTTTTCGACCTCTTCCTCTCTGTTTTTTTTTCTTCGATTTTCTTTCTTTTATTTTGTCCAGGACAGGCAAAAAAAAATCAAGGCAACTAGTCACAAACTCATGACAGATGTATATATTAAAGTTCAAATAATGAGAGGAAAGAAGATCTCCTCGTGCGACCCAACTTTTATGCATTCTATCTTCAATTTCATATTCGTTAACTGCAATCAGTCCAATCTGAGAGCAAAATTTTCCTTTTGGATATAATAAGCAGACCATTCAGATATCAGACATGTTAGTAAAGTTGTGAAACTAGACACTACTACAAAGATGTCACTGATATGTTATTATTAGTTCATTAAAGTTTCCCAGTCAAATATTGTCTCATATATAATCGTAGTTTACAACAAACTTTCGAAATCATGAAAACAAAGACCCATCCAGTATAGCCACTTGCACCTTCCCATAGGCTAGCTGATATTCGAAGCAGTGTTAACGTAGATGTGTCCCGTTGCCAATTGGAAAGTGCTAGTTGTATCAAAAAATCAAAATCTACATTATTGGGAGATAATGGTACAGTATTTCTTATTTAAATATTGTCCCAAAATTATCTCTCTACAAATCTATTTCAAATTAAGAGACTAGACTTGACTGATAATTTAAAAAAAATTATAAAATACACATAGATTGAAATTTTTTAAAGCGATAAAACAATGTATATAAAGAAATTTATTATCCTAAATGATTTTATAGTACAAGTTTCTAATAGCTCTTAATGGCTTACAATGATCAAAGCAACTACATAGAATAAGGTGCAGATATAGAAATTATGAACCAAAAGTTTTAATTTCAATGTGTACAATATGTTTTTAAATGTAAGCAAAGAATGGTACTTTTAAAATGATAAGACATAAAATGACACTTGCCTATATAATCATTTTTTGAAGTCAGTTTCTAAGAAGAAGCAGGGAAAATGGAGACAGAAAGAAAACCAGCATTGAACAAGTAAAGGCGAATGAAGAATAAGAAAAGAGAGAAGAAAATCGGCAAAGGGCTACGTTGAGGGATGAGAAAGGAACCTTGTTGAACGGGGAGTAGTTCATTTGTGGATGTACAAATTAACTTAACTAGCCAAGTTTTATGATCAGGAGTGGAGAATATTACTTGATATATTAAGGAAACATAAGAGCAATGGCCTACCCAACCCCCCCCCGGTTCACTCCTGCAACGACTCAATTCCTCCACACCCTGCCAACGATAAAATACATGGAAGATGGAACATATCACCTAGCCATATATCCTCCGCCATTATTCAAAGAATTGCAACTTCCCATAAGCCTTTCACAATTATCAACAACACTGTCAAAAATACAATTTAAGAGACATAGCAAATCAAATTTTAGAGAGAAAATTCTAGATAAACATAATTGAACTGAGATAATCTAAGCTCCTAACGGAGAAAAAAAGGTTATTCCCAAGCTAATTTAAAAACTAGGGTCCAAATGATTTTTTTTCACAGGATTTGCTGCAGAGTGTACAATAAACTAATAAAGTTTTTCAAAATTCTAGATCAATTTCTCCCCCCCCTTTTCCCTCAACAAGGAATTCTATATCAACTTTGTTTATTCAAATACCCTACATAAATCTAAACACATAAATTGAAAGAATAAAACCAAAGAAAAGCACTTTGTTTAGACAAAAGAGGTTTTTTTGTGTCTGAACTCTGAAGCTTAGAGATAACAACAACTTAATCACAAGAGATGGGGTTAGCAGTTAGCTACATGATTCTAGACATTATCGCCTATGGTTGTTCACAAAAATCTTCTTCCGCCTTTCATTTCTACCTAGTGCTAGATGCTCCTACAAACCCCTTTCTTTATACCCTTCTTTATTCCATTCATCCAAGTCATACCTCGTTTGTTTCAAAGCTAGCTTAAAGCTCTAGAATTTGGTCTATCTCTTCCCTGCCCCCAATCCCGGCTGATCAACCGAGCTGCAATCCATCCCGCCTTAGCGAGGGCTTCTTTCCATTGGGATTCTTGAAAACAGAAAGAGAACAATCTTTGATCTCCTTCGGCTTCTTCTAAAATCATCATAACCTTAACTCTCTACTTTCCTACCAGTGCATCTTATGTCCGAGCATGTGCCTGAACCAAATTAATCAGCTCCCTTTTATCTTATCCTCAACAAAGGGAACTTCAACTTTACTACTAAATTCCTTATTCTCAATTCTATATCTTAAGAAGATTCCCACACATCCATATGATCATATGCATCTCTCCTACATTCATCTCCTTAACATGATCCTTCCTAAATGCCCAACTATTGAACATATATTATAACATTGGTCTAACAGCTGTCCTATAGCAGTTCCCGTTTAACCTTGGAAAATACTTCTCTGAAATCCTCCCAACCCCTTAGAAAAAATTAGATCATGAAGCATGGAACTGGCGTCTTCACTTCATCTTACAAATCACACGTATCCTTAAATCTTAACCAAAAATACAATCCTATTGGGACTTCAAAGAATCACCATTATCCTTTCTTCGGACAATATATGCACTTCAATTACATAGATGTTGAGATCATTGAGCATAGAGTTTCAACAGTCACCAACTACCACGATATACATGACGGATAAATTTTTAAAACTGCATTTGAAGTTGGCTAAAATATACAAGAAATTTTTAGACAATTCAAGAGAACAAACATAGAAGATGGGGGAATGGTTTTTTTTCCCCTCCACTAGACTGTCAAATTTTTCAAGGCCTTGATCAGTCAATATATTAGATAGACAACTATCCTTCTGTAGCCAAAAATGCTAGATGTGCAGGGATAACATTGGATAATTAGTCAACAATAAAATAGAGTGTCAATCATGGACTCAAATTTCACAGAAAGTGCAGCTAGAATGGAGAGAGCGACAAATAAGAACATAGGCACCTTACTAGCAGCTGCCTGGTAACCTCTTGCTTGCCAAATTCTCCGGAGTGAGAACTGGCATGGGAATACTTCAGTGTGGGGAACATGAGAACTAGAAACTGCATGATCTCCAAGACAAGGGTTGACACTTTCTGCTACCCAAAGTGAGTGTTGCATCTTGTCTGCAAGCACAATAGAGAAATTTACCAAGGTGAAGGCCTTTGTTTGTTTGCCATTCTGGGAGTAAATGCACAAGGATGAAAAGTGCAACTATAGGAACCTCTGTTATAGGATGCAAATAGAGGAACGCGATCACTGGTCCAAATTGTCCTCTCATCAAAATCTTTCATTATCTTCAAATCACCTCTTTCATCAACATACACAGGCTGGGAAATATAAGAAAGAACATGAATTGGCTAAAAAATTTGGAGTATGAATCCAGATTCAGATACAACCAAGAGGCAGAAAACTTCCAACCTGCGCATCACATAAGCTAGTCATCAATAATAAATAGAGAAAAAGAGAGAAGCACGAACAGCAAAATAAGTGAATGCCAAATAAACTGCCCCCAAGGGATGGGGGACCCTAATGATAGACAAATGTGGCCCATCATGCACACCTGGGGTTCTTCAAGGGGATCATTCAAGATTAGATGAGAAGACACTGAAGCTATATTCTCTTTAACAATCTCATCAGAAATGGAAAAACCAAAGCCTTGGGGACTTTGTCGGGCTTCTTTTTGAGAGTGTCTCCCTACCACTTATCAATGGGATAGAAGATGAGAGAGGCGGATAAGTTGGAGGGTTGCCTTCTGCTGCTTGCTGCACAAGCAGCCCAAACGGGAGGGGCCATATAGAAGTAACTATGCCTGGAAGTGGGATTGAAGTCAACTCACCTGCAGATAAAGTTGTGCATTATATTTGGTTTATTTACAAGCTGTAGTGAGAAGAGCTACCTTCAGTAAATATGAATAATTCAACGGGATATAAGGATATTACCGTCACATATGCTAAAAAATAGAATTTTTATTTTCTCTCATTTCTTTTGCAATCTCATTAATTTCTAGATTATATATTTACTCGGTATCCAGATATGAAAAGTCATTTCATTTTGATGAAAAGGAAATCATATATAACTTAATTCTTTCCTTAGCGATCACATGATTGCCTTCTGTAAGAAGCCTATATATCAATATTATAGATCTAACTGTTAACAGCTAAATGGGTTTGAATACCCTTACCAGATGTATTGAAGATTGTCAAGGCATCAACTTGTAGTATACACAGTACAGCCTCAGATGAATGAGCCATATGACACCAGCAAGCCTGAACATTCAATTCGTACAGCAATCAGATCAGATGCGCTCTTCGTACAAACTAGAGAGCAAAAAGACAAAACTACAAAACTAATAAAAACTGAAATGTGACACAGCATAGACTAGAGCAAACATTAGTGCCCCTCGTATAGCAATAATGTACTTTGCTATCAGTTGGAGAGTACAGTAGCTATGAGATAAATCAATATGCAGCTATTCAATGATTCTTCCTAGATGAGAAATGTTAAGACATTTCATCACACAGATATCTAGATCAAAAAAACACTTTAAGCTCAAAGAACATTGCTTACTTATATAACAAAGCAAAAGTTTTAGCTTTAAAACCAAAAACAAAATTACAAGAACAAAATTAAAGAAGTACCATAGTTACTGCAGAACTTAAGGTGAATCTCTTGTACACGCGTGAGCCCGCAATCCACATTATCCTGTAGCCAATTACATAACAACTTCAGGTTCTGGAAGACACATTTCAATTTTCAAGAATAGATACGTTGAGACTTGATCAAATGAACTTCCAAAGTTAATGGATTTGAATTTTGTACAGATTTACTAACTTCACTTCAAAATAACAAGCCACAATATGCAATTTTACATTCCTAGATAGGCCATTTTTCATTAGTCTTGATTCATATAAAGAACGTCGCAAGTTTTCTTTCTGCGTATGACTTGCTTATTACCTTTTTGTTCCTACACAGCATTTATGGACAATACTTTTGCCATGCTAATAATTAAATTTAAGAAACATTTACGCTATAAGACGTTCCCCCCACCCTCCCCACTGGAAAACATTCAACGCTGTGATGGTATTATTTGAACTGGCAATGCCAGAAGCGACAGCTAATCTAGACAGAGTATTAATTGTAGATTATAACAGTCGATAAGGGATTTCGAGTCTTTTTTTAATTAGAATATCAGGCGACACCCGGATTTGAACTGGGGAACAAGGATTTGCAGTCCTCCGCCTTACCACTCGGCCATGCCGCCAAAACGATACAAAATAGAATAGACGAAACTAGTCCCTTTTGGAGAATGATTACTGAACTTCTTTTTTTATTTATTGTACTTGCATTTTGAATCCCTTTTCTTTGCTATTCACAAAATCCATGAAAAATGCAAGTTTCAACAAGTAACCATCAATTGAATTAGACGAACTAAAGTAGCATAATATCGATTTCAACAAGCAAAATACACATTTCAACAATATAAAATTCAACACCACCAAGCGTCAAGTGCAATTCTCTGAGCAGCGATATAGATTCCAACAACCAAAATATGTAATTTAAAGTTCAGAGCTTCAAGCAACCAATCTAAAGAGCATAATTTTACACGTAAAGACATTATTTTCATTAGAATTCAGCAGTGACGACGATTATACTAGAAAACAAAATTTAAACACCGTCAATTAATCCAAATTCAAGCTCTAATCCTCTCATCCTTACTTCACTCATAAGCTCCGGAAACAACTTCAATTCAAACTCTAATCATACTAAACAACAAATCTCCAATAAGTGTAATAATAAATCAATCCTACGCCAGTAATACTCATCATCTACTACTCTCCAACGCTTCAATTTAGCCAAAAAAATCACAAAAAATTGCAAGACAATTTGTATACAAAACGCATAGCAAAAAAAACAAAAGCATAACTCTCATAAATTAAAATTTTACCACAACAAAATCATACTTCCTCCGTTCTGAAATAAATGAAATATTTCTCTAAAAAAAAGCTCTCACATAAAAAAGAGTAGTGTTTCATTTATTTAAGAACGGAGGAAGTAAAAAAATCGAATGTACCTATTTCCGCGAATAAATATTTCATGATCACAACCGTCAGCGGAAATCGACGACGACGCCGAAGAATCAATGCCGTCGAATTCGTCGGCTTCCTTAGTAATTTCTGGATCAAAAAGGAAGTAATCATACTTATCTGACACATTATCGGTTGGTTTTCCGTCGAGAGCTTCGGCAATTAAGCCAAATGGTTTGAATTCTCCGAGCACACTTAGCTCTCGAACTCCAACCGGCATTTCTGCTGAGCTTAACTGTTGTTTAATCTTTCTCTCTCTATCTCTTCTGTTTTGATTTTACTTTCTATGTGTCTCTCTCTGCTGTCAATTTTGGGGGTTTAACGTTTATAGCTCCCGCTCTTTTTCCCGATGTTTGAGTTTTTATCGTAAAGACACTAAACCCTAAAATGGGTTTAATTGTTTACGCTTTGGAGGTTTTATTTTGGTTGTGGTAAGCGATAAAATCAACAAAAAGAAATTGGGTTTTTCTATGATATACCCCTTTGCTTTCTAAAATTCTACATTATACCTCTAATGTTTTTTTCTTCTACACTGTACCCCTATGTTTTTTAAGTTTTCTACAAAATAACCCTAGTGTGTATTAATGAAAACGGACGTTAATGATTTTTAAATTCTCACCCAAACCTCCGTTTAGTACAATCTACTCCTACCCAAACCTCCCCATCCTCTCCACCCTAGCCCTCCTCCCTCCCGCCACCCCAGCCCCCTCCCCTCCTCCTCCGCCGCATTCCCCACCCCCTCCCCTTCGATTTCCCGCAACCCCCACCAAATTTTCAATGCATCGTATGCAACTCAGATGGAAGAGAGATATGAGTGTTGATTTTGCGTTGAAACACGATTGAATCTGGTTGATTTTTAAAAAAACAATGGCGAGGGTGGTGGTGGTTGTTGTTGTTCACAAAGCGGGCGAGGAAGGAAGGGGCGGGGGGGTCGCTGGAAATCGAAGGGGAGGGGGTGGAGGCCGGGCCTGGCGGCCATGGTGGTCGCCGGGGTGGGAGGGGGGGAGGGGGCCGGGTCGGGGGCTAACAGGGGAGGGTTAAGAGAGAAGCCCGTAAATGCAAAGAGAATTTAACGGTAAACGTTACGTACACTTAACGTAGGGTACTATGTAGAAAACTTTAAAAACTTATGGGTACAAAGAGAAAAAAAAACATTAGGGGTATAACCTAGAATTATAAAAAAACACGAAAGATATCATAGAAAAACCTTCAGGCAACCGCTACATGATTTCACAAACTTTTTTTAAAAGGTTATAGGAAGGTTATGTAGTCGTCTTAAAAAATAAAAATAGAAAAGTTATGTAGTTATATGGTATACTATTAGATAGTCTAACTTATTATTAGATAGACTGACTTATCATTAGATATATTAATTTATAATTATTTGCTCATTTGCAAATCTCCTTTTAATATATTTTTCTCATTTGAAAGATGTCAAATGAGAAATGAGTATAAAAATAAGACGCGTACCATACTCACCAGACACACCAGCAAGATAAAATTTATATAGTTATCATATATTTGTTACACTTCAAATAAACTTTTTGGTTCTAATTTGATTATAAAAAACAATCTTCGTTGAATCCTCTTTGAAGTACCGGAAGAAAGAATTGAGACTTCTTTTCAAAGCATTGCTATTTGCTAAATTTTACATACTAAAAGTGGTTTCGCTTTATTTTTTAAAATTGTGAGTGTAACTTTTTTTTGCTTAGCCATACTTCTTTTTTCCTCTACGTTATTTCTACAAGAGCAAGTCTCAGTTGCAACGCATTTGAGTAAATTAGTTCACTAAGATGATTGTTAGGATAGATTTAGGAGTATTTCCTAAATCTATCTATCTAGAAGTGTTTACCTAGATATATCTATCTACAAGTGTTTAGAGATAATATTTATTAGTATTATATTTAGAATATGTTTTCCTAATTCTACCTAAGTTAGGATTTATATGTGTAATCCCCCATAATTTTAAAGGATTTTATAAATATATTTTATCATTTATATATTTATATTTTAGTTCAAATGATTTTTATTATTAAAGTAGGTTGACTATTTTTGAAAGTCAAATGAAATTATTTTAAGGATTTAAGGAAATTGAAAATATTTTAATTAATCATGCTTTGAAAAAGTTTGAAATATTAATTTGATTTAGAAAAGAAGTCTAATGGACTTGAGGAACCCAAATTCTAAGTAGATTAGGAAAGAGGAGTTATATTGATACTAGGAAATCCTCATTCATCAATCCTAGTTATCATCGAATCCTATTTAAACTTAAATTCCTTTTTCCTAAGCCCAAAAGCAAAACCCTAACTATAAATACCCTGCTCCCAATTATTTTACCCTACACAAATTATTTTCCTCACTCATTCTCTCAAAAATTTCGCCCTCTCTCCCTCCTCTTCCACGTGATTTTCCTTTCTTCTTCCTCTCAAGTTTTTGTTTCTTCTTCTTCAAGCAACGCTTTCTTCTTCGCAAGAAACGTCACCGCCGCCGCCGTTGACCACCGTGAACCGCCGCCGCTGCCACCAATTCCTTCCTTGGCCGGCGCATCCTCCTTTGTATCTTGAGTTGGTTTAATTCTTTCCTTTCCTCAAGTTTTCCATTAAAGACTATATTTTTATGCTTTATTTTAATGTTAATCATGTTTATTAATATTAATTTACTGTTTTAATGAGTAATCTTGATTAATATATATATTATATTATAAGAATAAAAATTCAGATTTGTTTATTATTGTTAGATTTAGGTTTTAATAATTAAAGCATGGATTTTTAGGGTGTTAATGATTAGAAAACCATAGTAGCATATTATATACTATGAGATTAATTTAATTTATGATTTTAAACATGTTTAAGAGGGTTTAAAGAAGGTTTTATGATTTTATAAGTTGCTGGAATTTCAGAAAGTGTTTTATTTAGGGAGTTTTAAGAATTTTAATTACTAGTATGGTAGTACTATGCTAGGAATTAAAAGTAATGGAAGTTTTGATAGTAAAATCAACTTTTGAATATGTTTAAAGGGGTTTTTAAATATTTTAAAGTTGCTGTCTTTTTATTTAAAAGTATTGATTTGAGTTATGTTTGATTTCTAGGCGGAGAGTATTCCGTAGGAGACTTTTAAAGGTTTAAAAGTGGCCAATCGATTAGTTTACACAAGGTACGTACATACCTATGTGATGATTGAGATAGGATCATGATTTTATGAAGGAGAATTATATAGTATCATGTATAGGAACTATGTTGAGTTCATGTATGATATTTATTATGATGGATTTTGCATGTTTTATGCCTCGTGTGCAAACATGTTGATTATAATATTTGATTATGAGTAGAATATCATGTTTGTATGGAATATTGATGCAAGCATGTTAATTGGATTGGGAACTTTATTTATTAATTCACATGGGGGAATTAATATATTTATTAGTATTGGATCATGTTGATCATTGTTCCCTTTGTATTTCACTACTTTATGAGGACCGTGGGCCTTATTTGGTAAGTGACAAGTTATGCCTTTGAAAGGTAAGATTGATTGTTGGCTAGGTTCAACAAAGTAAGAAAGGTTGGAATTAAAGAAAGTAATCTGGGATTGTAAGTCGTGTGATCACTTATGTAATCCTAAGATAAAAGAAGTTTAATTGTGAATGTCGAATTATATTATGTGTTGCTTGTACGCGCGTCATAACAAGTAATAAATTGTAAATCACGAAAGTGTAACTTGGATAGTAATAAACTTTAGACTTGTGCACGCCCGAAGTTGGACAATCGGAGTCAGGTACATGGTGAGCGGGCCATGGCTTTTTCTCGGGAATTGGATTGATCACCATTCCTCTTTTATATAAAGGTTCCTCGATATCGTAGGTCATTATGGAATACGGAGTCGCGCCCGTATTTCGCCTTCCTAGGTGAAGACGGTTTTAGTTAGACAACTCGGTCCAATAACTATTCCATTTAATATAATAAAAGTTGATTAAAGTTTAGTTCAAAAGAGAAGTTATCTCGCAGAATGTTATATTGTTGTATTATTATTTAACTCGTTATTATTCATTAGTATCATGATTAGGATTGTTTTATGTATTGATATGTAGTACTCACTTTGCCGACACGTGCGTATAGATCATGGCTTTGCCTTTATTGATCCAAATTTTGGTGAGCAGATTCTCTAAAGCATTGACATTTACAGTTCGCAGATGTAGCATCATTGGGAATCCGGGAATGGAGAGCCGCGTAAATTTAGTTTTGTTATCTTGTTCGCATTAGTTAGATGATGTTATTATTATCAGGTTGATAGACTTTCATAAAGTGGTTTGTTTTTGAAGTACTTAATTTATTATTTACAAAGTTTAGTTTGATGTTTTCCCGCCGCAAAATTCCGAATAAGCCGATACGTTATCACACGGGCGATAATACTTGGGTAATTCTCTAAGTTTTGTGTTATAAAGGTATTTCCGAAAAGAGAGAATTATCTGGGTGTTACAATATGATGTACTATAAATAACCCCTTTGGTTTAATAATAAAATGAGCCTTTTTCCTTCAATCTATTTTGTCACGGTATCGAGCCGCCGAGACGGTAGCCAAAGAAAAGTCCATCGACCCGCCACCCGCTCCAATCGGCGTCCTCATCGCGCGGTCCCGTAATACACAAAGCGTTTTAGTGAATCGAACAATGCAGCCATGCAGAATCTAACAACCGCGGTATGGAAATTAGATTACAATCCGTATTAGGCACATATAAAACATTCATAATTTTTAGATCGCCAGAAGAATCACATCTCCCTCACGAGTAGCTCCGCCGAACTACCATCCGGCAAACCCACCGGACAACCACTAATTTGCCCGGTAGTGGTGAAGTGCGAAAACGTGCCTGCTACATGATGAGTAGCACCCGAGATCGAGTATCCACAAAGACTTACCATTCGTACGATCTTTTGGTTTAGGTAAGTTCAAGAAATCCAAAAGATTTTGCCATTGTTCTCGTTGTAATTCCAAAGAAGTCCAAAGACTTATCGGATCGCGCGGGCCGAGAAGGGGAAGCACCCCCACCACCACCGGATTTCGCCGAGCCACCCGCCATCGCCTTGTTGGCATGCGCACCCGATCCGCGACCTCCACGGCCACGGCCGGACCGGCCTCCCCGTGCAAAGAAGACTCTCCACGCCGGCCACGGGGCCTATCACCCCACCAATCCGGTAGCCAATGACCTCGAAACAATTTGCAAAAGATCATGTCCCTCCCCCGTGGCAAGGAGTACAGAGGGAGAGGGGCACCAAAGTCAGCGATCTCAGAGGCGTGAATCAATCTTGAACGCGAGTGCCTCACTCGGCGATGGCAACGAGGAGGCAACCGGACCACGCAAGCGCTCTTCCCGTGAGACGTAGTGATAAGCGCGATCGACCGTAGGTAAGGGTCTTGCGCGAGAAGCGCCGAACGGAGCGGAGCATACATGTCATCCAAACCAATCGAAACCGACGGAGACGATCACGGGCGCGTGATTGTTCATAGAATTTGGAGGACTCGGCACCCGAGCCAGCCGTAGTACAAGCCCTGAACCACCTCTCGGGAGGCGAGATCATCACACAAGCGTTGGAGGCGACCATAGTAGCCGGCCAACAATTCGCCGGATTTTTGTTTACATTCACTAATACGGGATTTAAGTTGACATAGCCGAGTGCCATTCGAGACGCAAGCGTTCCTTCAAGTGCCGCCACGCCTCACGGGCATCCTCAAAGCACGAAACCGACGAGCGTAGGTGAGGAGATAATGTGTTTAGCACCCACGAGGATAGCATCGACCGAACGGTGCTCCAGCCAAGAAGGCGGCTCGGCCGTCGTCGGTTTAGGGACCGTGCCATCAAGAAAACCAAGCTTGCGCTTTGCATTAAGAGACATTCGAATCGACGAGACCATTCATCAAAGTTATCATCTTTGGAGTTGAACGGGAGTAATAATATTACCCGGGTTGTCATTGGAACCCGTAAAGTAGACGGGGTCGCCTTGGAGGGGGTAGCATCGGTGTTTTCCGTCATGATGATGCTACGGAGCCACGTGAATAAGTCCGAAGAGGATCAATGGTGCGAGAGTCACACCGAGCACCCAATCAAGGAGGCCGCAGTCGGGGTCGAAGGTCGCCACGAAGAACTCGAAAAAAAACGAGTCTTGGATGAGTTTCGCTTTGTCAGCTTTGTTGTAGAGAGGATTTTCGCATTTTCGGCTTGATACCATGTCAAATTTAGTTCGCTTCGCCTCCTTTCTCATTCATCCATCGCATCTATTTATACAACCTATAAGTAGAGACCCACTTCATCCATAATTAGGATTAACAAACCTAATCCTAATACATAACCTAAATAGAGTCCTAACGTATAAGTTTCACTCTAAGACATTATCTTGTAGTTTAATGCATTTCTTATCGCTTAAAAACATAGTTAATATCAATTTAACATATAATATTTGGATATTATTTTATATGTGTCTTATCGGTTTGAACATATCAAGTATCTATATTATTAGTTATACTCATTTGATATCATTGTATACAAATTATATAGCAGTTTATACATATTTCATAATATACTTATAAATTCTATATCAATTTATAGAAATATTCACCAGTTTATGCATATTGTCAATCGATTTATACATACTTTTGATCATTTTACCAATCTATACATGTTTGATATATATATGTTTATCTCAAGTTAATTAACTCACTTGCCCGCTCTCCTAGTTATCGAGTTAGATGTTCACTGCTTTAAATTGACTTATCACCTCACATATCTTACTCATTGTCTGAACATTTTTCTCCTGTCTTACACGCTGCTTATTCAAATCGAACTGGTAAAGCAATTTCACCAATTCATCACTAACTTGATGATCTGAAATCCGAATTTACTTTTGCTTCCACTTTAGTTTATTTCTCTTCATTCACCAATTGTATTTAATAGAGAGAGATAATTGGGTAAAAGAGAGAATAATAAAATTCAAAGTCATGATAATCCTTCTCCAAAATCATAAATCTAGTAATTGAAATTTAGCATTAAAGCTCAAAGATGCATTAAAGTGGAATCTACCTGATAAATTGATCAACTCAACAGAATATGACGTTATTTAGAGTGAAATCAGCCAAAAGTAGGTAAAACCAAAACTACAGTTTCATACATAACGATCTGTTTTGGGAAAATAAAACGCAATATACAGCTAAACTAGACTAAACACTACTCTTGACGTCTTATAACTCTTCAAAGAAACAAAGACAACCTAATTAAACATTATATATTCATTTTAAAGACCTAAAAGCTTTTAAAGAACTTATCATTTTAAAGACCTAAAACGCTTCCCCAAACGGAGCCTATAATCGGGGCCGTGTTGGGACTGATCACTACGTCGAAGCTAGCTATGTATACAATAATACAAGTGCTGCATCAGTAGATTGTTTAGGGGTTGCTGGTGCGGAACTTGGACTCATCAATGTCTATCCCTTTCTCCTGAGCAGCACGCTCGCCGCCTTCTTGGTCACCGGTGCTAAGCCCACCTTTACGCCCCATTTCCTGGTACCCTTCTGTCCCTAGCTGCTCTCTCCTCGTCTGCCCTCCTCTGCTTCTTCCTGCGCGCACAAGTTCTGTAAGGTTAAGTTTGCCGTGACCGCTAAGACGGTCTTTATATAAGTGAGATTAAAAAAGACCGCCTTATCTTACTATTTAAATGGAAAGGCCACTTGAAAAGCCGTATAAATAAAATGAACTCACTAAAAATAAGTGGTAAGATAATATTACATTAAAATTGAGATTTTTGTAACATGAAAGTCTAGTAATTAAAGAGGTTTGATAAAACTCTAACAGTTAGATGTATCTAACACAAGTTTTCCAGAACAAATATTATTTCACAGATATAAGTAATATAACGTATATTGTTTATGTATATGTAAAAATATTGTTTGTGTTCTTTTCCCCTTACGTACACAAACAATATTTGTTACATGAAAACTTGTATCTAACACATCTACCTATTAGATATTTATCATCCCTCAGTAATTAAAGTATTATTTTAACTTTTGATAAAGAAAAATACTCCCTCCGTCCCAAAATATAGTTCTCATTTCCATTTTGGGTGTCCCAAAATATAGTTCCCATTTTCATATTTAGTTCCACATTTTTCCGTACTTTGTCTAAAAAAATTATATCCCATCATTTATTTGCTTTTTGCTTTGTTTAATTTATTCAACCCAAGTGTTACAATTAATGCTCTTTCACCAATTATTCTCCATTCTCTCTCCTAAAATCATCTTTTTCCATACAACATTTATTTAAATAAATAAAAAATCTTTACTATCCCTCTGTATTCTACTCGCATAAATTACCACTAAAAAATAAAACGCCAACTATATTTTATCTATGAAAGATAGACTAATGCGAAACATATAATAGAGAGTCATATATATAGTTAAAATTGGTTATATAAATAGTTACAATAAGAAAAACGGAGCATATAATATAAGGATTAACCTTCAGCGAGGTGCTCTTGGGCTTCGAGGCTTTTACCTCCGGTGCCACCAGGAACCACAGTTTCTCCGTGCTTTGCCCTTTCGTCAAGCTGCTTCCTCTCTTGCTCTGTCGACATCTTTTTTATCCCTCTTCTTTCCTCTCTTTGGATAATGATAAACGACAGAAATTACGACTCAATTAATTCTCTATGTAAGGCGTAAGGACAAGTTAAGGCATATATATAGCAATATACAGCAAGCACCGTGCACGCATGCACGCAGTGACATGAAGCCAAAGGTGTGGCCGTGTGGGAGCATATGAATAATGATGTGGCTTCTTCTTGTTGATGAATGATGATGACTCAACTCCCCCATTCCTTGACACACGGGGCTTCTCTCACTGATCTTGTATTCATCAATCATCATACAGATAAGTTCTAATGGCTTTTTTAATTGGGGGAAGGATTTCCTTTTATCCCATTCTAGGCTTCTAGCTAGAGGGAGTACTATAAAAAAAGACAGACTCCATGAGATAACTATGAAATTCTTTGATTGAATTAATGACAAAAGTAATTGGATAATTTATCTCATCTCTTTAAAACAAATTTAAAAATATATAAGTGTGTCGTAATATATATATATATAATTCTATATTTTAGGTGCTTCTTTAAAAACTCGCATTTATACTTTCATCTTATTCTATTTATCCTTTTTAGTAGAGCGTGGAAATTTCTTCCCGCCTTCATAAACCGTGGTACGAAATTGAAGAATCTCATTATTCCCGGGACTATGAAAAAAGCCCCTTGCGGGATCCCAAAGGTTTTTTTTTTAAGATAGCCCTAGCCCGCTTCGTACATGACCTTTTATCTACTTATTAGAGTCATTCTTTTTGAACCGTCATGCAATATTTAAATCAATATATTAAACACGAATATTTTAAAGAGAACCCAAACTACTTAGATTATATATTAATATATAACACTTTTTACCTTAGCAATATCATTCCAGAAATCGTGCAATTTAGGACATATTATGTCCGTTTCAGAGTACATGCATATGCCATTTCTATATACACACAAATCATGGGTGAAGAAAGAGAGTATTATGATTGCATTTTAAACTCATTTGATTATGTCGTAAAGCAGGATATATCGAGAGATATCCAAAAGAGGAAATAGTGCATATATAATGAGAAACATCAAGGAAATTGGTGTAAGTATTATGAAACGGAAGTATTATTACAAATTGCCCTATCTTACCTCAGGAAGGATATATGGAAATTATTTGAGAAAAAGAAAAGCTTTCAAATATAGGATTATATAATATAAAATCCTTAATAAAAGCAGAGTTGGATCTATGTACCTGTATCAGTTTCAGACAAATGAAATTTGCCATATTTTTTTGGTCTTACTTAGTTTAGCGAGGTGCTCCGTCAAGAATATTAAAGTTTTGAGCTAGGTTGCTCCTCCTTTTATCTATATAAACGAATCAATAGATTGTATAGAGTATAGATGACTAGCAACCGCTTGCACCCTTTTTCACAACCTTTCGTAAAATTTTCAATTAAAGAAAAAGACATACAAATACATCCCTTTTAAATTAGAAGTAACACTTCCTCTTCTAAATTAGTCGTAACACTTCCTCTCCATAGAAAGATTTAACTTGATTAGTTGTATCATTACTTTATTTGGCAACACATTCCTATTATCACTCTCCTAGTTACATAAATCCATTTCTTATTTATCTCAATCTCTCCTTTTTGTACGCTTCTTATAACTTGACAGCCTCCATATTACAACTGATTTGAAATAGATCGATTGGGTAAAAATTTAAAGTTCACCAATAATAAGTAGCATACTACCAATAAAATTTCCATGCTCGATTGAGTTATTTTAGGCTCGTCTCATAAATTTAGGGCCCGCGCTAAATTAAATTATAAAGATTAATTTTTTTTTGGTGAATAGGAAGAGATGGGAGAGTCATTAATGGTGTTTTTTTTTTAGAATAGGAGAAGAAAAAAACACCAAATAATAATTAATCTCTTTAAATCCGCATCCAACATTACACTCGATAGAATCGGAAAGAAATAGTACTCCTATGTAATTAGAGTTAGTTTTTCTTTTCCTTTATGATGATAACTAATAGAATCGAACCCTTACATATTGCACCCGTACATTTAGCCACCCCGCATACCGCCTTAACCGCCTATGAGTTATTTATTCAATAACCTACAAAACGAAAATGTTGCAAGTTTGCAATTTATAAAACACGGAGTATATATTATACATCAACAACAAAATATCATAAACGTAATTAAGCTATTATTATTATTACATTTTCATGAAACATAATATACAAAAGTTATATATGATATAATCTACTCGTCCCTTATTTTTTTAAAAAAAGTGTACATATATTTCCTCCTGGCCGGGCACGCCACATAGCTAGGTTTTTTTGATACATATACACACACCTTTGCGCACAGTACCACAACCAGCTTATTACTGTATTACTCAACTAAAACTCTAAGAGTGACAAGCTAACTAGCTACCTAGCTAGGATTTAATACTTCATATGCATACGTTCGTATATAGCCGTACTACACGCATGTAGCGGCCATTTTCTGCGGATCAAACCTAATTATTCATTCTGGCGATTTTCCTTTATCCCCTGCCGAGCCCCCTTCATCTTACCTAAAAAAACAAAAATATATACATATATATATATAGCCGTACGTAGTATCGAAATCCCTAGTAGACTGAAGTACATCCGTACATGATAACTCAAGTTTGCGTTCGAAACTTGGACTCATCAATATGGATACCTTCCTCCTCAGCCCTCTCACCACCGGACTTATCGGTGGTGCTATAGGCCGCCTTTGCGGCCCATCTGCTGGTAACCTTCGGTGCCAAGCTGCTCCTTACGAGTCTGGCCACCGCGGCTACGGCCTTCGGCGAGGTGCTCCTGAGCTTCTAAGCTCTTACCCCTAGTGCCACCAGGAACCACAGTCTCTCCGCTCCTTGCCCTCTCATCTAGCTCCTTCCTCTCTTGTTCCGTTGACATACTTAAATTATTACGTACACAAAAGCAATATGTTATTACACTTTATGCTGTATGGAGAAATTACGTTGATTAGCTCGTGACGTTTAATTTGGTTCATGCAGTATTTATATGCGCGAGTTCGGACGAGGTTACGAGGATAGAATGACAGATGGTGCGCGGTAATGTAGTGATAGTAGATAATAAGATGACGCGTCTCCTTGTATTTGCGTGGTAGCATCAGGTGCTGACATATACGCGTAGTAGTAGTAGTCTAGTAGAATTGAGCTCCTTGTATTTGCGTGGTAACATCAGGTGCTGACAATAAAATTAAGATTCTCCTCTTCCCGGGAGAAAATGAAGCCGCGGCGTCATTTAAGACACGTGTTACACTCATACCTATAGTTTTTTTTTATCCATAATGAACTACAAGCATAATGTTAGCTTAAAAGCGATTCGAACCTCGCGACCTATTTGCTCACAAAGACTCAATCTTAACAATTACGCCAAGACATCCTTAGTTACTAGTCAAAATTGTAGTGCCGATTGTTCGCAAAGGCTACACATACACTGGTTGAGGTAGCCACACATACACTAGCGCACGTTGCACTACTAAAATTATACCTCGCAGATGTGTTATTACTAAAATATATAATATTACATACACTAAGTGCATGCGTTACTACTAAAATTATACCTCACAGACAAGCGTTACTAAAATATATAATATTACTAAAAATATTACAAACTTACAATATTTCGATAGATAATTTTCTTTTTAATGATTTGGTCTTTATCTTTGTTTAAAAAATATGTTTTATGAAATTTTCTTTGTTTAGCTTTGTATGAATCCTTTGTTTAAAACTAAAAAAAAAGAATTGTAATTTTTTTCAGATTATTCATATATTAGCTTCATCTTCACAATTTTTCTACTATTGATTTTCTACTAAATTTTCCTATCGTTTTCAATTATTTAATTTGTTTGTAGATAATGTTATATTTTCATCCCTACCATGTAATAAAATTCAATTCGAAATATAGCATTTCAATCGTTTATGTATTATGTAAATTCAAATATCGTTGAATAACAAAACAAGCTTCAAATGATTGTAAGTTTATAGTTTTTTTAAGAACATTATATATTTTAAGAAGAACACATACATCCAAACAGATAAGGGCCCACATACACCGAGCAGTAAGCGGATCATCTCTCCCCGATTGTGGGGCACCCCACGCCATAATTTGTTGCGTTGAGCTCAATTTTGTCAAAACAAAATGATATGATAAGAGGATTTACCTAAAGAAATCAAAATTAGACGGCTATACAACTATACATTCCCCTTTCTTTCTTTACTAAAAATTGATGACTCCTTCTAGACAATTGGAAATTTCATATTAGTTGATCTCCTTACAAAGGTATATCTGGAATTTTTGAAAACAAAAGGTTACTAGGAAAGCTCCTTTAAGCTAGTTTAAGGTAATCTTCGTTACAAATTTCATCCAATATATTTTCATTATATATCATAAGTACCCATCAATTGAAAAGGCTAGTTGAAACTTGAAATATATTAGATCATTTTCCAAAAATATAAGTAATTCTCAACATTGATACTAAGACTGTTATATAATATCGATGCATAAAAGTCAAATTTGTTTATGCTAATACAAATACACAATATTAAAAATAGCATCCGGTAAGTTTTGTACTATTACAAAACTTAGCTAGATGTATAATTGAAAATCAAACTTTAGTAGCACTCCAATCTCCATATTTAAAAAAAAAAAAATCAACTTTCACGTTCAACCATTTTTTTTTGTGTGTAACAGTTTGAACTTTGAAAGGGGTGTAAGTTGTAACATATGGACTTTTCATCACATCAGATCACACATACTAGTGAATATGTCTTCTGTTAAATGCTTAACTGCAAGTTTAGGTGTGTTAATACTGCTGTTGCCTGTTGGTATCCCTAGTTCCTTACACCGACTCGTTCAACCAAATGTGACTACTATATTAACGTCCTTGAAAGTGACCTTCACAAATCACAAGAACCGGCACCATAATTAATTGATCTCTATATTATCTAAATCCAAGGCGACAACATGTAATGTTGTCATATACACTCCCCTTTCCCCCACACAATTGAATGAGACATATTAAACAATAAAAATGGGTATGTTAAGATGATTATAACTTATAACCTCTTATTTGTAATCGTCGAGACCAACTCAACCAAAAGCCTTAAACCGACTGGCCAGCCCGTAATAGCTTTTATACTCTATCACGCCCCACGCAAGAGCCCATTGGGCTCGAAGCTGACGCAAAGACAGCCTCCCTCATACCCTACGCTAAATATTCCACTTAAAAAGGAGGGGTGGATGAGATTTAAACCCGTGACCTTTATGCGACACTCCGGCCTGCACTACCATGTCGAGGACCAACTCAACCAAAAGCTTAAACTGATGGTTGAGGCCCCAGAAATAGTTTTATACTCTATCAGTAATACAGATGCACCAACCAACTAATCAACAATCTCATATTGGTGTTATTGGGGAAAAATATATTTAAAGAAAAGATAATATTTCTCTTTTACAACAATTAGCTACGTATGTATATATTAATACTCATTAATCTAGTGCTAATAATAGCGTAACCTACATTTTCGTAACTCTTACATTTAAAAAACTCTTAAATTTTTATAACCTCCCTGATTAACACTTCTACAATATCTAAATACATCGGTTATATTATTACACATTAAACTAAATTTCAAAAACAAGATTGTATTATAATATCTCGTAATTAATTATATATTTATATATATGTACTCTTGAAGTTGATGGTTATATACTTATATTGATAAATATATCATACTCCCTCCGTCCCAAAATATAGTTCCCATTTTCCTTTTTCATGGTAATTTATGCAAGTAGTAAAGATTTTTTGTTTATTTAAATAAATATTGTATGGGATAGATGATTTTAGGAGAGAGAATGGAGAATAATTGGTGAAAGAGCATTAATTGTAACACTTGGGCTGAATAAATAAAACAAAACAAAATTCAAGAAGAAAATAAACGAAGGGACACGGTTTTTTCCGACAAATTACTTAAAAATGTGAAACTATATGTGGAATTGGGAACTATATTTTGGGACACCCAAAATGGAAATGGGAACTATATTTTAGGACTGAGGGAGTATTATAATTTACCACGTAGAAAAATTAAAAGGAACTAAAATATTATTTTACGAACACAACCCAATGACTATAACTCTTTTATTCCACTTGTCTCACGTGTTTGATTTAGCACTTCAAACGCACATTTGTAAACGATCTAGGATATCGTCCGGCCAACAACTAGCTATCCTTGAAAACAGAATCCAAAGATTCTACGTAAAACTAATTTCAAAAGCTAGCTATAATCTATACTATATATTAAAAGGCGCTCCTATAAAAGGAATTCGCGCTACGCAGACTATTTACTATATACGCGCCACGTAGCCTTCGCCACGCCACGTAGATCGTTACGTCATCTTACAAAATAAATATTGTTTACCATCTCAACCAACTTATTCTAGCCTTCATAAATTAACATAACGTTATATATTCATGCAAAAAATAAAATAAATTAAGTGTTAGATTTTCTTAAAATTAATTTGTACATTTCGTAAAAAATACATATCAATCGCAAGAAGAAAGGAACACCCAAAAGAACGCCCGCCAACACACTAGTAGATAATCGATTATGCGTAAGATAATAAGTTGACTAAAAGTCTAGAAGGCCGTAGTATTAGAAAATAAAGTAGGAGTGGTTTAAGATTCTTCTATAGTTCTTCTAGCCGTATCCCTAACAATGTATAGGAAATGATAAACCACTTTCATAGACTAATCATCTATCTTGCTACTAGTCTAAAGGAGTATTTTTCTTGGGTATCTTGACGTCATATGTTATGAAACAATCAAAAGTTTGAGACTTCTAATAAATCTCATTACTAGTACTACCACTACCAGCCACTAGAAGAAAAGGACAATGTCGGAGAGAGTTGTTTGAAGAAAAACTAGACCAAGTCTTCCCAACTTAAGCGCCACACCAATCTGAAGCAATTTTTGACCGTTGAAAAGTTGACCCTATGTACCTTTCATGGACCACTTACCATTTACCAACACTATATAACCCAAAGTTTTAATACACATAGCAAGAAACTAAATAGTCATAGTTAGAAGATCATATAGGAGTATAAAAAATATACAAGAAAAAAATGAATTGTGTAGTATCAAATGTTACATGTAACACATTTTCTCCCTCGAATTCTAATGCTGATACGAGTAATATTTTATCTCTTCATTCTACCAACCCTATATCGCCAAATATGATGGTAAGATTTCATCAACAATTAGAAGTGCCGGTGAAAAATCATCATCAAAATGAATTGCCAAAGTTGAAGAGAAAAAGACCGGCAAAGATAAATGTTCCAATTGTAAGATTGTTGGAAAATGTTGTGATTACGCCTTTAGATCGTGTTGAAGAGATTGAAGTTGAAGGGGATGGATATGGAGTTTATAGTAAGAGAGGGACGTCAAGGGCTCATTTAGAGGATCGTTATTCGACTATTGTCAATGATGTTCATACCCTACCTAAGCAGGTAATAAATTATTGCATGCATTCATAATACTTTTTTTTAGCCTCAAATTAAATTACTTCACTCATTTGCTTGTTTCAAAGCTAAAATTCATCATAAAATTCACTACTATGTATAGAGAAAACATTATTATCATATCAATCTTGTTAGATTTGTATATTTAAAACATCAAATTATTATTACTATATATTATTGTTATTACATGATCTTTTAGATCGATATTAATGATTTAAGATGTGTTTTAAAGATAGCGATAAAAAATGTAATCATTTTGTAACATACGAAGCATTGTTATCAAATTTTCGTATAGACAAAATGAATGATCGGTTAGTCCAAGTTTTGAAAACATTTAAATGACATGCATTCTGTAAGTAATATGACAACTAATTATTTGATCATGGAAAATTATAGGCATTCTTTGGGGTATTTGATGGACATGGAGGGCAAAAGCTGCTGAGTTTGCAGCAGCAAGGTTGGGTGACAACATATTAGACCATGTAGGAAGAGAAATTGGGGCCAAATCTGGAAAACTGATTGAGGAGAAAATAAGAGATGGTTATATAGCAGCTGACGAAGAGTTTCTTAACAAAAATTCTAGTGGTGGTGCTTGTTGTGTTACTGCACTGATACAAGAAGGTAGCTTGATGGTCTCAAATGTTGGTGATTGTCGTGCTGTTATTAGTCGAGGTGGCCTTGCTGAGGCACTAACCATTGATCATAGCCCTTCAAGAGAAGACGAGAAATCTAGGATCGAGTCCAAGGTATGACTTATACTTCCTCCGTTCCATAATAAGTGAAACATGTGAATCGCACAACCGCACAAGATTTAATAAACATCACTAAAGGTGATAACGAGCCCGACAAGCTCACGAGCAGCCTCGGGCTCGACTCGGTCAAAGTTTGGTCAAAGCTCTGGCCGAGACTTAAACGAGTCCGAGCCGAACTAGGCAAAGTCAAAACAATGATAATTTTTTATTTTATACTAAAAGAATATTTTATATTAAAAAATTATTTATATATATTAAAAATTATATTAAGTATTTCTTTTAAGATACTAACTAAAGTATATATTAGAAGAAAGATAAAAAGAAAAGGTAAAAGCAATTAAACGAGCTCACAAGCCACAATCGAGCTCGAGCCACAATCGAGCTCACGAGCCGAGCATGAGCCTATTCGAGCTCACGATCCGAGCCTAAACGAGCTCACGAGCCGAGCTCGAGCCGCAAATTCTAATCACAAGCTCGAGCCGAGCTCGCTCCCAAGCTCGGCGAGCTCATGAGCCAAGCCGAGCCCATGAAAAGTTAAACGAGCTCGAGTCGAGCCCAGTGCTATTCGGGCTCGGCTCGCTCGATAAGCACCCCTAAACATCACTTTCAAAAGCCAAAAAGTCACTAAATACCCTTTACATTATCAAAAGGAGGACAGAGAAAAGCAAACCACACAAGTTTGTGATAGGTTTTCTTGTCATTTTGTTACTTTCTTTTTTTCATTTAAGGTATGTTCCACTTATTTTGAAACGTTCTAAAATAATAAGTGTTTCACTTATTATGGAACTGAGGAAGTATACTAATAATACTCCCTCCGTCCCAAAATATAGTTCTCATTTCCATTTGAATGTCCCAAAATATAGTTCTCATTTCCATATTTAGTTCCACATTTTTCCGTAATTTGTCTAGAAAAACCGTGTCCCGTCATTTATTTGCTTCTTGAATTTTGTTTTTTGCTTTGTTTATTCAACCCAAGTGTTACAATTAATGCTCTTTCACCAATTATTCTCTATTCTCTCTCCTAAAATCATCATTTCACATACAACATTTATTTAAATAAACAAAAATTCTTTATTATCTCTCTTAGATTCTACTTGCATAAATTACCAAAAAAGCGAAATCGTAACTATATTTTTGAACTGATGAAGAATAATTTTTGTACCGACCGTCCTAACAATATATAGGACGAGATATTACTTAAACAAAATCAATTTAAGTCAAAAAGATATACAAAACTACTTAAAATTAAAAAAAAAAAAAAATTTAATGGATCTTACCGATGTTTTTATATCATATTGTATGACAGTAGACGAGCTCCCTTTTAGATTTATGGTCAATAAATGTAGCAAGAAATTATAATGGCCTAAAAAAGCCACTATGTTAATTACGTGTTAACTCAGCATCCACTATAACAATATGTATAATGCACGTTAGCTGATATTATAATTTGACTACCTAATAATTTCATGTGATACCTTAATAATTGAGCATGATAAAGAATAATTTATGTAATTTATTATATCTCTTGGGCTTATCAGTTGTAATGTTTTATTACACAGGGTGGTTATGTAGATAATTGCAAAGGGGTATGGAGAATTCAAGGTTCACTTGCAGTTTCAAGAGCAATAGGAGACCATCATCTCAAACAATGGGTTACAGCAGAACCTGAAACAAAAACTCTAACCATTAAACCCGATTTCGAATTTCTAATTTTAGCTTCGACGGTCTATGGAACAAGGTAAAAATGCATAACAAAATATAACTCCTCCGTCCCAAAATATAGCTCCCATTTCCTCTTTTCACTCTGAATTTATACAAAGTAGCTAAGAGGGATAGTAAAGAGATTTTTTTTATTTAAATAAATGTCGTATGAGAAAAGATGATTTTAGGAGAGAGAATGTAGAATAATCGCTGAAAGAAAGATACTCGTAATACTTGGGTCCAATAAACAAAGCAAAAAACAAAATTCAAGAAGCAAATAAATAATGGGACACAATTACGTAAAAAAATGTGGAACTAAGCGCCTGTTTCTCCCCACCTATTTTCGCCCGCTTCGCCCGCCCTCGCTTCGGGCCTTAATTCAATTCGCCCGCCTGGGCTTCGCCTGGGCCTAATTGGCCGGGTCTTGGGCGGTCTCAGTTCTTAAATGATAATCAAGCCTATTAATTAGGTTATAATTTAATTCAGCTTCGCTCAATTCGGCTGGCCTAATTCACCAATTCCAATTCAATTCGCCCCCGCCCGCCCGCCCGGGCTCTGGCCGGGCTTCGTAGCTTTACGCCGAAGAGAACAGCCCTAAATATGAAAATTTAACTATATTTTGGGACACCCAAAATAAATTTAACTATAATTTATGACGTGGAAAGATATATTATACCAACGAAAAGATATTAACTAATTCTAGTCGAACATCAAATATATATTTGAAACTCACAACTTTTGTTTTTTTTGTTCCTTTTTCAGGTTAGTAATCAAGAAGCAGTAGATGTAGTTCTGCCATTTTTTACAGCAGACAGTAACAAGGTAGAGTTAAAGCATGCTTGTAGAAAACTTGCGGAATTGTCCATTAGTCGGGGATCAAACGATGATACGAGTGTAATGGTGATTCAACTAGGCCGATTTGCTCAATAATTTAGCTGATTTTACAATGTTTTTGACTTTTAAGGTTTCGGTTGTATATAAGATAAATACTACATTTCATTAATTCATTTGATTATTATTAGCTAATGAACTGCTAGGGGTAGATGTTGCTAGAGATACTATGTTAACTGTGGGATTGTATATATAATGTATTTATAGATTCTTCAGTTTATATCAAATATATTGTCTAGAATCTAGATTGTAATCGCTTTGTTATCTTATGTATTCTTATGACTTCATGTAAATCTTTTAGATTACATTACACTTATGGACCATGTTATACACGTAGCATCATGTAATTTCAAAACTAGTTTTAGGCCCGGACTACACTCCGAGTAATTATATATTTCATTTATTAATATTTTACTTTAAAATCATAACATCAAGATCACTTGGCTTAGTAGCTAATACTTTAAGATATACGTATATACGCCAGTAATCACAAGTACGAATCTTATACAATTCAATTTCTATTTTTTAAAATTGTACATGGATTACACGGAGTTAAACCCCCTAAGGGATATGATTACATGGATTAGGAACACCTTTTACTATATTAGTATAGATATAGATTAGATAATTTTAGTAAATGCGGGTCTACTGAAGAGATAAAGCAAATTTTAATCACAACACCGGCCGATCATAAGTTCTTTTGCACCCACCATGGCAATATAAACCTCCCATTTTTAGCATTGCAAACTCTACCTACTTAAAACCACTGAACCTAATCAAAACAACCCATCATTACATGCCTTCCGCTAAAACTGTATTATGAAAAGAAGAGGACTTGGCCGAGACTCTTATCTTGATACTCCCTAGATATTAGGGTGCAAACGGGTATTATACCGGTATTCGTATTATACCGGAGTCTCGCGAATGCCTTACCGGTGTTCATCGCTCGGGCCTCATTAAATGGTCTGGGTCTCGATCTAGGACTTACTCAGCCTAGCCTATGGGCCCGAAGATAAGTATCGAAGATAGAATTGTATCCAACCAATATGAGTAGTGTCCTACCTAGCTTAGGACACTGCCGACTCCTATAAATACCCCATGATATGAGTCATAAGGTACGTACACATATACTAATCTACTCTACTTGAGATATACTACCTCCGTCCCAAAATAGTCAACACTTTTCTTTTACGTTTGTCCACTAGTAGAATAATTGCTTATTGCTGCGGTCATTAAGTGCCCTATTGCTGCGGTTTTGGCCGCGCAGCAATTAAGGGCGCAGTAATAGTTAATTACATATTGTTGCGGTTTATAACCGCAGCAATATAGCAACCTATTGCCGCGGTTTTTACCCAAAACCGCAGCAATAGGTAGTGTGACTAACAAAAAAAAAGTGAAAAGTAACCTATTGCCGCCGCTTTTGGTAAAAAACAAAGAAGAATAGGTGAGTCTATTGCCAGCCGTTTTTACCAAACAACAAAGCAGAATATGTTGCAACATTACAACTAATTTTTTTATTTTTTTTATTTTTTTTTGCAAATTTCCGGGTGAGAGGGACCATATATTATAAATTATAATACTCATCTTTTAAATTTATAAACTCTAAGCAAAGGCTACTTAACTTTTCCAACCCAACAAAATAATGAAGTTCTAACTTAGTGATTGAAATGCACTACAAACTTGTAACAAAAAAAATTAAAGCTGAAATCCAACCGTAAATGAAAAAACTAGTACAATATTACTAAAAACGACCGATTTCATGCATTGATAATAAAACAAAAAAATAAAGAAAACTAAAAATTACAATATCCGAATGATGAAATAAAAAAATCAGCTAACCTAATGAAACTAGAACTAAAGAAAAAATTAAAAGGAAGGACAAAATTGAAAGTAATTACATCAAAAATGAAAAAAAAAAAAAACCAACTCTAATTTCACGAAGTCGACGAACAAAGACAAGCCAAAACTAGAACTAAAGAAAAAATTGAAAATGAAAAAAAGTCGATGAACAACCACAACCGATTCGAGCGACGGCGACGACCCACGACTCTATTCGAGCGACGGCAACGGCGATCCACTCATCCACATCGCAAATTTGCAGCCACACACAATTGCTTTGTTACCCACTCGGTTCTCGCAAATACCTACTAACTTCGTTAAGAAAAAAAAAAAAACTAAATTTCGCAAACAAATAGAAAATCAAAAAACCGATCTAAAGAAAACAAACCCGGCCAATTCGCATACGAGCGAACAAATCACAACCATCAATAGGAAACAAAGCCTAAAACCCTTTCGAAATCAATATATCTTTTAACGACTTTAAAAAACGAAAATTCGAAAGTGAATTTGGGTTTTGCGCATTGGTGGTTTAGGGCGGGTGAAGATGCAGAGGTGGTGACCGGGTGGTGCGGTGCGGAGCAAGCAGGGTGGTGCAACCGTGGAGAGGAAGGGAGAAATGGTGCCGCAGCAGGAAGCAAAGAAGAAGGATGTAGACGAGAGACACCGGAGAAGGATGGCTGCCAAGGAGGAAAATCGGAGGAGGATGAGACGAGAGAGATGAGAGGTTAGGATGAGAGAGGAAGAGGACAAAGGGAGAGGATAGGGAAAACGGCCGAGTAGACAAGAAGAACCCTAATGGGTCGCGCGTCCTCTTTATAGACAAGAAGAGTCTATTGTCTGCGACGTCTCAAAGAAACCGCAAAGAATAGGTTCCTCTTATGAAATAAATGGGGGATATTGCTTGCGTTTTTACAAAAACCGCAAAGAATATATTAAAATATTATTTTTTTAATATTATTTTAATATATTGCCATGCTTCGCCGAAACCGCAAAGAATATGTCCGGGTCAAAAAGTCAACTTTTTTAAAAAAATTCTCCTCGTTGGAAACGATATTGCCGCGGTTTTTGGCCGAAACCGCAAGCAATATCTTTATTTTTTATTTTACCTTTTCTTTTACGAGATATATTGTCACACGCATTAGGAAAACCGCAAAGAATACCACCGCAAAGAATAAACAATTATTCTACTAGTGGTCCCAAATTAGCTTGAACACTTCCATTCTTGACATGGTCCCACCATTAATATATATTTCTTTTACACATTTTTTGACCCACACTCTACTTTTTATCAATAAAAAGTTACTCAACTTTCTCTCCTCTAATAAAAAATACCCACCAACTCCTACCACATCTACTTTTAAATAAAATAACATTTGATAACCACACCACAACTTATCACCTTAAACTACGTGTCCCAACAAGTGTTCGAGATCTTTCTGGGACGAGGGAGTACCGGATTTATCCTTTATCGACTTAGGATCAAGCACGTTCTCTGATCAACCCTCGAAGTTAATTTACGTATTTTGTCTTGCGGGTCATCAAACCGACATACGAGATTGAGGGATACCGGTTCACCCCAACATCATTTATTCCATACCGGAACAAAAGCAGTTTTACACAAGAATTACTATATTTTTTATATGAAATACCAATTCATCTGGGATTCTTTTTGGATGAAAATGATCCCTTAAGATAAAAGAGAAAAAAAAAAAAGGTACTAAAAAAGAAAGGTGGATGCAGAGGCCCGCTGGGCTACGAGCACATTAAAATCCCAGGTTTTTAGAACACTCAGCCCAAAAAGATGAAAGTAAAACAGCAATAAAAAGAAAAAGGAAAAGAGACAATAAAAAGGAAATGTAACGAAATATAGCGCACTTGCTCTAACAGCACATATTAACACGATCTCTCAAATTTTTATTTCTCTTCTCTTCTCTTCAGTTCTCCTTCGAAACTTTTTTTCTTTTCTAGATTTGTTAACTCTCATTTCATCGCCATTGTTGATCTTCGACGAGCTTTCTCTCTCCTCTCATTGCCAAGTGAGGCTGGCGATCAACACTTCCACTTAGACTTTTCTCGCTTTCTCTCTCTAAAAATTCACCTTCACATTCAAATCAACATTTGCAGATTTTGTTGGAGTGTTTTGACGATTTGATCTCGTAACAATGGCGGCGGCAAACGCGCCGATCGTTATGAAAGAAGTGCTCACGGTTAGCTTTTTTTTCCATTCTTTCGGATCCATACTTTGCTGTAATTTGTGTCGCATCATTTCGATGAATTTGTGATTTTACGAACTTTGGATTAAGCAGTAGTAATATACATTCTGAAATATTAGCTAGATCTGGATTGATTTTGATTTAATAGTTGAAAGATTTGATGAAATGCGAGATTATAGAGAATGAATTATGGATCAGTGTGATGATTTGTTAGTAATTCAAAATGAGAGTATTGATCGAAATTGTAATTTCGTTGTTTCTTCCTTATATGTCTGTTTCAGTTGCCGAGCATTGGAATTAATCCACACTCATCACATTTAACAATGTGACGATGGAATCGGAGAAGTATATATGTGTGCGGGAAACATCACCGCAGAATAGTGTCGTCATTGTTGACATGAACATGCCGATGCAACCATTACGAAGGCCTATCACTGCGGATTCTGCTCTTATGAACTGAACACTCGAATTCTCGCATTGAAAGGTAGGATGGATATGTATGAAACTCTTAATAATTGGATCATATTGAAATCTATGGTCAGTATATTTGTTTGTTTTTTCCGGCAGGGATAGTCCATTTGTTACATGAAATTGTCGAGAAATGGAAATTGAACACAATAAGATGCACAAAAGTACTCATTGAATAAAAGAAAAGAAATTACAACCTCCACTCCTAAATCTTAGGTTGTATTTCTATATTATATTTTCCGTCTAAACCTAACTAATATTTCCAAAATGGATAGACGTGAGTAGTTCCCATTGTTAGATTGATGACTATTATGAGATTCTTGAGCTGTCACTAAAGTGGCAAACAGTGGTAGTTTATGCATGTATTAGTTTTCGTGCATGAACAATAAATTGACCTTAATTGTGACAATTTAGATAGGTGAGATCACTTAATGCCTTATTAATATAGTTTATCATTCTATGCTATTTCAAAATAAAAAGTCGAATCTATGCTCCCCGGACTTCCAGTTCACTCTCAAGTACAGATAGTGGATAAGGGAAAAAGGTGTGCTAATATGAAATTCGTCATACTGACTCTGCCTAAAATTATGCTTTTGTTATTTTAACATATTGCTAGAATTGGTGCTGGAGATGTAATTATGCTAGCTACTTAGCCTCGCCCTGTTAGCAGAACTTCTCCTAAACTTTGTCTTCTTATGTTTAAAACCTCTTTCTTATAATAAAATGGTCTTTTTTTAACTATGGTGTAAATATAAGACTGTGTTTCATTTAGATTGTAATTTTGTTCCATTTATGTCAAAAAATAACTGCGATATTTTTGTTTTCTCACGGTCTTTAAGACAAATCTTTGTCCATTGATATTTGAAATATTTCGGTTTCAATAAAGTATGAAAGTTATAATATTTAAATTCACACACCTGATTTAAATTTAATAAGCTCCATGATTAATTTTTCTTGCATCTTTTAGTATATTAACATGGTCAATGCTATGAGTTTGACCTTGAGACAGAAACTGTTGAATAAGTTTTTCAGACCGAGCTAGTATATCCTTGAAGCTCAAGAAGCCCAACTTTTTGAACTGTTCTACCCGCAACCGTAGATTAACAAAGAGTGGTGTATATCAAGTGCTAGCCGTATGTATAAGAGATTCATTATAGTCAAAAGCATGACTAGACACTATGTGCTTCAATAGGCATATTAATGAAATCTTCAAAATCATATTTGAGGAGATGGTTACAATGATTGAAGTTATATGAGTGTGGGATTTGAAGCATTTTTCCAAACGATCCCGTGACTAGACTCAAGGATGAAGGACTATGTGCTATGAATCAACATTATTAATTCAAAATATTCAGTTATTAATTCAAAATATTCATTTCTCTGGGTATTTGTTGAATTAACCACCATTTCTCCCAGCTCTAAAACCGCAACTTGCTCTGATACCAAGTGCTTCAAATCCTCTTTGTTAATATAATTCCCTTCTCCAATTATTCAGTTCATAGCACTATGTACTTTTGTGAGGCCTTAGATGATTAGTCAGGAACAGAGGCTGAAGCCTGAAGTGTAGATGGGTCGTAGCGGAGGGGGGCGGGGTTATGTTTTACCTATGCGCTTCAGTGTGCACACTTAATTGTAACCTGAAGACTGAAGTGCTTTCTGAGGATGATTTTTCTGATTTGTTAGTGGTTAATTTTGGCTGCTATAAATTGCAGAAAGGTTACAGAGGATTTTGTGTTCATTAAGGTGTCAAGATATGATTATCCTCTAGTAAATCCAAATAATAGTGTAAAATAGTGGCCAAAGGCGTTTTGATGTTTGCAGGATTTGTGTTTCAGAAGGGAATGGAAAAGGAAAACAATGGGATTAAAGAAAAAGAGGGAGTGGAAGGCATCATTTCATGTTTGCACTTTGTGTTGATAATTTGACAGCAGTAACAGGAAGAGTTTATAATTTTTCTTAATATACTTACTCTGAGATAAAGAAATACATTCCCTTGTGGATGATATAGCTAATTAAGAGGAGATATTGATCTTGATGTAGGTTGATGCATTACTTTTGTGTCTTAAAAGTATCGCTGTAGATTGATGCATTGCTTTCTAGTACAAGTTGAAACTTGTCAAAGCATAAAAAGTATTTGACTTATTGACTCACATTCTTTTTATACTCTCTCTGTCCTGCTTTGCTTGTCTCAGTTATGGTCTTCTTTAGTTAGTTTATGCATCTCTATCCTCTCAACTTTGATATTTTCATTGTGTTACTTGACGTCAGTTGAAAGTTTCTCATCTCTTTAATATGTGTGAAAAAGACGATGTGGGATAAATATAGTTGGAGTGGAGGTCGGTACCTGGTAGGACAAAAGGAGTATGTTGGGTGTGTAGGTCTGTAGGACACAGTGGATTATATTGGAGTGTTACAAGGTTCGTGAATTTTCTGAGCTTTCTTGGCTTAGGCTTTTGGCTCGTTATGAAGCAATTTTAAACAGATGTTAATACATTAGATTGCTAAGCCTACAAGTCTGGTGTGTGTTTTATCATTTTATGGCTCATGCTACTGGCTCGGCATAGGAGGATGCTTGCTTATGCGAATTTATCTCGATATGAAGGCATCGAATGTAGTTCCCTTTATGGAGATCATGGGGTGCTTTTGTTATTTGAACAAAGATCTAATATACTAGTATGGACTATGGAAATATTATTTCTCAACATTGAGTCTATGAGAAGGCTAGGGAAGAATTGTAAAGACTTCAAACATGTTTAAGAGTCTTAATCTGGTCTGATTTGCGAATATACTAGTATGGAAATATTATTTCTCAACATTAAGTCTATGAGAAGGCTAGGGAACGCAATGTAAAGACTTCAAAACATGTTTAAGAGTCTTAATCTGGTCTGATTTGCTATCCACAGCTGCTAATGCAACATTTCGAGCTCATGCATTTAGTCTTAAAATGCCAAAAGAAGGATCACCAAGAGACAAATTATTATCTTTAGGTTTATTTTTAAAAGTTCAAGTAACCTAAATACACCGAGAGCCAATAGCTATTGGATGGGTGATTGTCTATCTTTGGCATCATATTCTTCAATATAACCGACATTGCTCTTTTTGAGGGCTCTGCATGTTTTTTTTTTGGTTGTGTGTAGCTCTCTACTTCCGGGTACTCACCCAGGATCACTTGCAGATATTTAATATTGAAACAAAAAACAAAGGTGAAATCACAATCTGCATTGAGCAGAGGTACATTTTAATTACCATAGTTAAGGAGTTGGCATTTTGTGTAGCTCTATCTTTTGCATCATACTGCCTGTTATAATGAGTCATTT